>ML789387.1:104032-125367 GCA_009831015.1 Picea engelmannii | reverse complement strand
AATATGCCCCAATTAAGGGGTAATGAACCAATATTAGGGATTAACATATTTTAGTGTAAATCCATGTATTTACAGATGTATTTGTATGTTTACGTTTTATATATAATGCTTCCACAAGAGTTTTGTGTGTGTAAATTTTAATTGCATGCAGTTGGAAAAATTTATGTGGCATAGCTTAGTTGGATACTGGGTATGTTACAGTATGTTCCGCAGAGAGAACAATAAGAGTTATCTGGCATAGCGTGGCCTGACATGGATGGCCGGGGATGTTACACGTGGTGTACTGAATGCTTTTATTGATTTATGTTTTGACATTCTAACATCTAACCCTAACTTGTATATGGAATAGCATGCTTGTAGTTTTCTATTTGTCAATCTTTGGATGCAACTTAGCCTTGGGAGGAGGTGTCCAGTCAGCGAAACTTCCAAGTGCAAGGAGGTCATCACTAGACGTGGGATTTGAGGTATGGTTACCCGATATCCTTTTCATTTCTTTCTTCATATGAGTTTTGGTATGTTTGGGGTAGTTTAGAGAAGTAGTTGACTTTTAGATGGTTAATCGATCTCCCTACATTCTGAATCATGGTGTAGTCATAGGGGGTGTTTTCCTACTAGCATCGATCCCATTCTTCCCTTGGAGAGTGAAGTAGATACCACTCTTTTTTTTCTTGTCACTTCAGATTCCTCTAGAAAAGGGGGCATTTCACCCATTTAAACATAACCCACTCCAAATACTGAGGTGATTTCCTTTGAATGGAATGGGCTGGTGGAGCCTCTCCTTCCTTCCTGCATTCCTTTCCAAATCATTGTGTAGGTTTGCAATACAATCATACATCACACTATTGTAGATGAAGGCGATTCTATTAGAATTATATCCTCAACAGCTTGGCAAGATATGGTTTCCCCTCAGCTTGTGTCGGTTACCCATCATCTGTTGGATTTTAATAGAAGATCCAATGAACCTTTAGGCTTAAATTCCCATAATCTTAGGAGGGAAAACTATCTGTATCGATGTTATGGTAGTCCAAGGCCCCGTGGACTTTAATTTACTCCTTGGGCGAGACTATGTATATGCTATGAAATTTGTCATGTCCACACACTTTAAAGTGATGCATTTCCCTCGTGATGGAAATATTGTGACCATTGGCCAACTTTCATTAGTTATTCCTAATATGGATTTTGATCATCCAACTTCCCTAAATGTTCCTTATATAAAAGTGATATCCCCCCTGCCATAGGTTAATTATGTGGTATCAGGTCCCATGCCTTTAACTGCTAATGAGAAGGAGCCTCTCACTATATGCTTGACTTCTTTAGACTCAGATCCATTAGTTAACATGGTGAGCTCTTCAATGGGGAATTTGGAGCATGATCTTTCCCCCACTACCACTATTGAGTCTCTTGACATACATTATTTCCAGAGAATTATTATTTAGTCCGATGAAGACCTCTTAGAAGACATGGCCAAGTTTCATGAGCATAGTCTTCTTTCTATGCCAAGCTCATTAAAAAATGAAATAGATAACCATGAGCATAGTTCATTATTTGTGTCAAGCTTGTTAAAAAATGAAAGAAACCCCCCTCCAATTGAGCTGAGTCTTCCACTAGATCTACTACCTGAACCTTCATTTCGTCCACCTATGTCAGTTGATCCTATTACTTCCTCCCTCTCTAGTGAACCTATTCCTATTGGTAAACAACAATCTAATCAGGTGCAAAAGAGGATTCAATGGACGAAATGAAGCTTGGGGGAGATGTATCCAGCCTCTCAACATCATGTTGGAGTTAAGCCGCTAGCTCCTACCAACCATGCTAGGGGAAAAGTACCAACCTATGGACATCATGTTAGGGAAAAAATTACCAATGGGTATCACTCAAAGTACCAACCTATAGAAATCACATTAGGAAGAAACCCATCAATGAGTATCATTCCAAGCATAGTTCATTTTTGGTTTCAAGGTCGTTAAAAAATGAAACCAACCTCAAGAATAGTTTCATTATATATTTCAAGCGCATTAAAAATGAAGTAGAAACTTCAAGCATATTTCATTCTATGTTTCAAGCTTGTTAAAAAAAGAAGCAAACATCTTATTATCTACTTAATGGTTTCACTTTCTACTACTTTGTTGTTATTTGTTGTCTCACTTGCTTATGGCCATTGAAACTATGCTTGATGCTAGTCGTTTGCATCAAGCTTCTCCCATTTTGCAGTTACCTTGTGGAGAGACACACTGCTATGAGTGGTCCTCGTTTTCCATGCCTACTTTTTATGCCCAATCATAGCAATTGCTTAGGAATCGTTCTTCCCATTGGAACTTAGTTGCATGCCACTCATTCTCTCTAGAAAATTTTAGTCTTTTTTCTTTCTCATGATTGTAAATACATGAAAATAAGTTACCGAGTATACTTTTATCACTTTTTCAGGCTCTTAAAAACTTAACGAAAAATGAAGTCTTTGGAGCCTCCTTTAATCTCTTTTCAGATTCTCTAAACATGAAAATATTTCCAAGCGAGATTGTTTCATTTCACACTCGTTAAAAGGATTTGAAAGGGTGTCTATTTGGTGTAAGTTTTAACCCAATTTTAGATCGGATGGACCAATTATGAAAAACTAATACTCTAGTCAACCTTGGCTCAACCTCTTTGAATTTTTTTATCCATCTACATATGGCTCAACCTTTTGACTTATTGACATAACACATATATTTTCTCCCTATGTCCAATGAAATTTGAATTTTTTTCTCTATATTATATGGGTGACAGACCTCCGACACAAGGTTCTTCTTCAAAGGAATGACAATATTTCGATGGATGGTTTATGCCCGTCCATCCCATTTTCGACAGGACTTGGATCTCTCATGCATCACCACTCCAATGGACATTGTCGACCATGGCCTCATGCATTCAATAAATCCATCATGCCATATCATCAGATCATCGATGGATTGTGCCCTCTAGAGTGTCCCCAAGATGATGTAGGTCTCCGACCATAAAGTCACAATTTTGATGGAATCCACCTCAATTGTCCAATGACAATTACGTGTGCCTATGTCGCAATAATTATCATTGTCATCAGTAAAACGAAAATGACTTTCTTGATGATGGTTTATTGGAAAATGCCACATGGCAGACCAATGCTTCGCAATACCGATAGTGCTATGATGGTCGTAATTGTGATGATTCTATGCGATGAACATCTATTTCATAAAATATCTCCACAACTTCCATGTGGCAGCTTGGTATGTCGTGTTGAAATGGATACTTGACACTAAGAGGGGGGGGTGAATAAATGTCACAAAACTTTTGACAATTTTCCACTTTTCATAAATTAACTGAACAACATATATTTATTTCATTTTCTCAACCAATATATAAAAGAATAAATACTTTATTTATTTATTTAACTTGAATGAATACATAAGATCAATATTTGAATTTCATCTTCAAATAGTTATGAGAGACCCAACTCTCTGTTACAAGACCCAACTTGTAGTTATCAGATCCAAATGAGAAGTGAGGAATATAGCCCTCATAACAAGTCCCATCTTGTTGATCTCAGATCCAACTGAGATGTGAGGAATCCAATCCTCATATAAGACCTAGCTTGTAAACATGCACCAACCTGATAGAATGAACCTTCATTCAGTCCATTATATATAAATATATATACTTCAACAAATTCAAATACACATCTTCTCACCATTCTTTCTTGTTTATATAGTCTTCCAACTGGTGTGAATTTGAATCTTTGTGTCTTTTGATATTTGAACCATTGTACCTTTTCATTTAAATGATAATATTAATATTTAGATAATATCATTTTTCTTTTTATCCTTTATTCATAATGCTCATGAATTAACTATCTTTTAATCATGACTGTGTGTCGGTTCTTTTGTCTTCATGAGTTGATCTAAGACATGGATCGACTCATTATATTGTACTCATGCTTCTGCTATGTTCTCAGTTCACCAACAGATCATATTTTATCTTTTATCAATTCTTTGTATTGTTCCAGTGTTAACTCTCTATCAAATTAAATCTGTATGAGGCGCTTCCTTCAAACCATTTACATATGACCATATGCACAAAATCATGGGCTCGTTGATTTAAGCACTGCCTCTTCTTTTACACTTATTTATCTATTCCATATGACCACAGGTGGTGACCAGGCGCTAGGATAAATAAGTTCTTGATCATTTGTCAAGATCTACGGTCACGTTTTAATTGCACAATGAGATGGATGACTGTCGTTACTTCAGAACTTTGTCCTTCATGAATTCCAACCTCTTTACAAATATCCCGAATAAAATACGCACTTCCATAATCTTCAACGGTTGAGAACACTCTCCAAAGTATATCAACGATTAGCGTCACTTCATGGTTTACGATTATTCTATCCTTCCACTGTACTTTATCAACAGTCGATAATGATCTCGAATTATATCAACGGTTAGCACTAACTTCGGCCTTCAACACTTCGAGTGATTTCTCCTTCACAGTCCTTCAATATTACAGAGTTCATTTCGCTGAAGTAGATCAGACGGTTGGGTTTTATTTGCATTATGAACGATTCTCGTTCATTTCAGAACTTTGGGACTTCAGGTAATTGCTGGTGGTGAAACTCCCGAGGTACAAATTCCTGGAGTGACGTAACTTGCTGATGTCACTTGTTGACATGGCACTAACTGAGTGGTTGCCACATGTCACTTAGATTCGTGACTCACACACACCTGAAATGCCAACTGCACTTTGACGCTTGTCTTCATCTGATTATGCCACATGTCCTTTCTAACATAGATCTCCTCATGTGGCACATGTTCTTCTCTTGGATCTAACAATTGTCTTAACTCCCGAAATGTATCTCGGATCGATGACTGAGATTGGCTTCATAACTTCGTCCTTCGGGTGAACTCATATGTTCTGAATCCTTTTTCATCGGATTTGACCATTATTCTGATCCAATGACCATCATGTATTGTCCAGATCCGATGGTCCTCATTTAACCTAAAAATTATTAACTCAATCCAATGGCTATCGAGAATTTGGGTATTCATGATCTCAAGTGTTTTGCCTTCCATATCCTATCCTTCTACTTTCCTTCATCCAATGGTCGGGATATTTCCCAAAGTGTTCCTTATATCAAACGACTTTCGTTTACTTCAGGGTACTTTGTGGATTACCTTGTCCTTCCGCTAAACTTGATTCAATATTCTAGATACTTTCCAAAGTTTTCCTTAGATCGAACGACTCATGTCCACTTCGTGACTTCAGCCTTTATTACTTCCCATTTTACCAAAAGTGAGATTACCCGAAGTGTAACCTCCTCACAACTTTTAACCTGAAATGAATGTTGTTCATTGATCGTGATCTTAGATCAACGGCTTGATCTGTCTGCGATGCTTATTTTCTTTGGTTTAAATCCAACGACTCTTTTTTTCCCCAAAAATTTACCTACGATCGGATGGCTCACGTTTACTTCAGAACTTCATCTTCGGCTAAAATTCCTTCATGCACATTTCCTTCAGTTGATTTTACCCGAAGCGGTCAATGTCAGGTTGACCATGCATATGTCACTTCCATGATCTATGGTCCATGAATTACTATGTGCTTCCACTCAACTTGATCCAACGGTCTAGAATGCTCTCGTAGCAGATCAACGATTTGGGATGATTGTGGGATCCTCACTAGAACAATGTTTAAATCTATTGTCGAATTCCGCAATGGAAACTACTCGTTTGGTAGTGGAACTGATTCCAACCATAGATCTATTGGCGGGTGATGATTGGAGGTATAGAATAATTGGAGAATTGGAATTAACATGTTGTTTAATTCTCCCTTCATACTTCGCAATCAATCCATACCCTTGATCTGATGCTTTCATATCCAACGGTCATGACTCGATCTGATCGTTGACCAGTCCTCCAATGGTCCTTCTCTTGTAATTTGATGGATTAACAGGTTGTTTAATTCTCCCTTTGCGCTCCACAATCAATCCCTACCCTTGATCTGGCACTTGCGTATCCAATGGTCACAACTTGATGTGATCGTGTTTTTGCAATGCACTTTTCCTTTTGATCTTTGATCTATGCATATTGTCTGACATTTTCATTCTCTACATACTGTTTGACATTTTCGTGCTCTACTAACTGTTATACTGTTGACATCAATGACAATTTCATTAATCAAATCACAATGACATCGATTGTTGACATCAATGACAATATGGCCAATAATATCCCCCTTTGTCATTGAGGGAAACACACTAAATTCATACACAAACTCCCCCTATGATGATGCTTTTGTCTATGAAGTTACCCTCCCCCTTTGACATCAATGGAAAAGGGTTTCTCCCCTTATGATCAACCTCTGTTTGTCTATATTTTGTTGACCAAAATATGAACTTGGGTAACTCCCCCTACATTCATTCTTTGTCTGCCATAATTGAATGACTCCCCATGTCAATATGCTCTCTCTGCCTCTGACTACTCTCCCCCTTTGTTTCTGAAAGGGTAGTTCTTCCTGACAAGGTCTCTTCTCCTGTTAATTTTAAAAAATCTTGGCATAATCCTTTGATTTTGTAGAACCCAATTTAAACTTCTTTTTGTATTTTCTTTCTTTGGCTATCAAATTATGACTTCATAAGAATTTGATATTATCCCATATTCTTTTATAGGCACTTCCTTTTCTTGGGCTTGATTTATTTCATATTGAATTTCAAATTCTTTATTAGGACCTTCACCCATCATGTTTTTATTATTAATTTCTTCATTTTTAGGTGTAATATCATCTTTCTTTCTTTCTCCTTTGGATTTTCTTCTCCATATCTTTCTATGACATATTCTTCTTTTTGGATCTTCTCCTTCTAATTATGTTTTTGGCGATTTGTCATCTCCTTTCTTCTTCCAACTTTTATTAGCTTTTGTCACTGACTTGAATGACTTATTCAAATATTGACTTTTTGTATTCTTGCAGTTTTGGGATTTGTGCCCAAACCTATCACAATTGTAATATCTCATTGTATGACAAAATTTTGCTATGTGCCCAACAAAATTACAGCTCCAACATCTAATTGAGTTTTTGGATTTTCTTGTATATCCTTCCTCTAGTTTCTTGCAGTCCATTGCTTTATGGCCAAAGCTATGACAAGAAAATAAGTAGACATTGAAGGTGTTTCCATCCTTCATTTTATTTTGGATTGAGAAATTTGTTATTTGATTTTCTTCTTTCTTTTTACTTCTATAGCTTCCTTCCTTAAAAAAGTTCATGACTTGTAATTGCTTTGTAATTGCACCTTTTCCTTTTGATAAGGATGATCCTTTCTCATGTTTGTAAATGGTGCTCCATTTGTCATTGTCTTCTTTCTTATTGTATCCAAGACCAGTTTTGTCATCAACTGACCTTTGGATATTCCAAATCTTATCTAGGATAGCTGAGATATTCTGGAAATTGAAAATCTTATTTGTCTTTTCATTCATCTGTTTGAGATTGACTATTTCTAACTTTAATATTTGACATAATTCTTCCTTTTTAGTCCACTTATTTAGCATGTTCAAGATGAGTCTTTAGATTGATGACTATTTCTTCTGTCTCATCCAAGACTTCTTTGCATTTAATGGTTTTTTCATATGTCTTCAATTCTTCCATATCTTTTGTTATATAAAAAACTTTGGTTTTCAATATTTTGATTTCTTCCTCGTATTCTAGCTGAATCCTTTTGAGGTTGATGGCTTCTAATTCAAACATTTGTCATGATTCTTCCTTTTTCTTAGCTTCTTCAATTTGATTCATTATATTTGCATTAGTGATTTCATTTCTCTTTTTGAAATTGATGATTTCCAATTCCAACATGTGGTAAGAATTTTCTTTCCTTGTTAACTGGATCTTTAGTTCTTCTTCACTTTCTTTAATTTCCTCAGGTTGAGTGTTTAGACTATTAACTAATTCTTCTGATTCTTTTAGTACTTCTTTTCTTTTACTGTCATATGTCTTTAATTATTCCATGTATTCTGTTAGATTACTAGCATCAGTTTTCAATCTTTTGATCTCCTTTTCTTTGTCTTCTAACTGAAATCTCTGTTCAAACTCTTCATGGTTAGATTGATCTAAATGTTGAAGTTTCCCAAACTCTTCAAAAGTGCACATAACTGTATTTTCAATATGGTCAAGAACGTCCATAGAAATTTTAATATGCATATAATTTCTTGGTTCCATACGAATCTCTTCTATTGCAACTGTAACATTAGTCTTAAGATTATGTAATTTTTCTTTAGTGATTACTGAGGTATGCCTCAATTCCTTGATGAGGCTGTCTTCCTCATTGTTGACTGATGATCCAGATTTGTTTTCAGCACGAAATGAGAGCGAAGATATAATAAAGAAATGGACAGAGATATTGCAGATATTCAATAATATAACATAATTGTATCAGAGATGCAATCATAAACAAAGATATACAATAATACATGTTTTCTATTAATGAAATAAATGTACAGAGACTGTAAAAATACAGAGTGAAAGACTCGCTAGAATGGTGACAACTTATCTCTGAGAAGAAATGTGACAACTGCTCACATTCGCAAGAAGATGATTACAATGAGCCTCTGAAGGCCTTTTTACAATAAGAAGGAATGTCAAAAACCCTAGACATCCAAAAACCTAACCCTAGGAGATGAAGTTCCAAAAGTCATGTGGGTCTCGTTTGGGTAAGTTAGTACATCAAATTCTCGGGGTCGTAACTTTTGCATACGATCTCCGTTTTAGGCGTATGATAGCCCGTTGGAAAGGTATCGTCGAGGAGATTCATTTTAGGCACAATATGGAAGGAACTTACATATTGAAAACCCATTTTCCCAAAAAAAAAAACATTGTTTAGGGCTTCAAAATGGCTCCGGAAGTGAAAACTACTAAAAATAGTAAATTACCAAAATTGCCCGAAAACTATTTTGAGCCAGTTGGAAAAGGTGGGTGGCCAATGATATCCATCTGGATCAATCCTCCCTCCTTAGGAATAAATGGTCTCCATTGCGTTGAGTTCCCGGGGGAGAGGGAAAATCATTTGTTGAATCTACATCTTGATGAGCTGCTTGCCTTGTTGGAGAAGTTACGTTGCTTATCTTGTTGAAGGTTGTCACGAACATGTGGCTGGAAGGGTTGGACCCTTTTAACTAGTATGGATACATGAGATTCTTTTGTGCAGATTTAATCTATACACTTTGCTACAATCTTGTCAACCTGCTTCTGTTGGATAGAAGGTTCTTGGGCCGAGGCTATAGTGGTTGCGGTATCCCTTTGTTCACCTTTTGAACATATTGTGAAGAAGTTGAATTTTGTAGTATGAGATACTACCTTGCGACACTTTTTAGGTGGAACAGTAGTTGGAACTACCTCTAGTATTCTATAGAGATGACCCCCTAGAGAAACAATGACACTGTAGGGTCGAGACTCTTAAACAACATGGCACTTTCACATATATGGTTGGCCCAAGAGAACATCACAGACATACAGTGGGGAAACATCACATAATACCTCATCCTTGAAGGGCTGGATGCCGTATGACAATCGACATTGCTGGCTGACATGAAGATCTCATCCTTGGCGAAGCCACCCGATGTTGTATGGTTGCGAATGTGGTGTTGTCAACAATACCAACTGTTCTACAACCTCTGCTGAGATGAGGTTCTTCTAGCTTCCGCTATCAATAATAAAATGCAGTGGGGTCCCCTTCACCCACATCTGTGAATGAAAAAGGTTCTCCCCCTACTCAAGATCTGTTGGTTCTTCTAGTTGAATTTCTACAGTCGCGACAATAGCAGTGGGGTCTGCGTCAATGATCTATTCTTTACCATTATTTTCATAATCAAATTCTAAATTAGGGTTCGGATCCTTGTCTTTGATCTCAACCACCAATTATTTTTTTAAGCGAAATTCATCGGTGTTGTGCCAGGGGATTTTATGGAAATCGCATCATTTTCCGGTGTCCTTCTTTGTCTTCCCGTGACCCTTCTTTTCCTGTGGCTTGGACTCCTTTTCGGGAAACTGTTTGTTAGGGTCGTCTTTGTCATACTTTGGTTGTTATGAATTTGTAGACATGAACTCCTGTTTATTCTGGTGCTTAAATTTCTGCTCGATTTTAACAACATATCGATAAGCAGCATCTAGTGACGAGATGTCCAGAAAATCCATTTCAGTTTGGATGTATCTGTGTAGAGCCCCACGGTATTTCAGAACCAAATGTTGTTTGGAGACTTTGATACCTAGATTGGTGTGCAAGGTATGGAAGGTATTGGTGAACTCCATAAATTCTTGGCCCCTCTCTTTCCACAGTGTGGTCCATCTCATGTACTGGTCCTCATAGTTGTCAACAGGTTAATATTGTTCCTTTACCGCATCCACAAAAAAATCCTAAGTGAGCTCGGCCCCATATATTCTATACTCCTCTGTGGAACTTTGCTCCCAGTAAGTTTCCCACCAATGTTTTACATGCGGGAGATATTTAAGGAGTGAAAAGGTGATATTTTCTCTGTTGGAAAAATTGTGGATGGAGAAATAACCTTCTAGTATATTTGACCATTTGTCTAGGGCTTCTGCATCTATCTGTCTTTCAAATACAGGAATATCAAAATTAACCTGTACCTTGAAAGGCGAGGTGCCTCCAAAGTGGCTGCTTGATGAAGATGTGCCTATTTCTATCAGCAAGCATTGAAGGATGTGAGAAAAATTCTCCATCATTTCATCCCTTTGTCGCGTGAGAGCTTGCTCAAGCAACAGATTGATAGGATCGTTTGCTCCGTCATTTTTCTTTTCTTCTGCCATTGAGGGTTTCTTGGGTGTGTGAGAGATATTTTCCTCAAGAGAGACAAGCTCAGGACCCAACTTGCTATACTCAGACCTCATCGGGGACATGCACTGAAAAAATGATCAAGAACAGCCTGCTCTGATACCACTGATCCAGATTTATTTTCGGCACAAAATGAGAGTGGAGATATAATAAAGAAATGCACAGAGATATCACAGATATTCAATAATATAATAGAATTGTATCAAAGATGAAACCATAAACACAGATATACAATAATACATGATTTCTATTAATGAAATAAATGTACAAAGACTGTAAAAATACAGAGTGAAAGACTTGGTAGAATGGTGACAGCTTATCTCTAAGAAGAGATGTGACGACTACTCGCATTCGCAAGAACATGATTCAAATGAGGCTCTGAAGGTATTTTTACAATAAGCAGTAATGTCAAAAACCCTATACATCCAAAAACCTAACCCTAGGAGATGAAGCACTAAAAGTCATGGGGGCCCTGTTTGGGTAAGTTAGTACATCAACTTCGTGGGGTCATAACTTTTGCATACGATCTTCGTTTTAGGCGTATCATAACCCATTAGAAAGGTACCATCGAGGATATTCATTTTAGGTGTAATATGGAAGGAAATTATATATTTCAAACCCATTTTCCCAAAAACCATCGTTTAGGGCCTCAAAACGGCTCTAGAAGTGAAAACTGCTAAAAATAGTAAGTTACCAAAATTGATAGAAAATTGTTTTGAGCCAGTTGGAAAAGGTGGGTGGCCACCGATATCCATATGGATCAATAATCCCTCTTTAGGAAGTAATGGTATCCATTACATTGAGTGCCTGAGGGAGAGGGAAAAGGGTTTGTTGAATCTGCATCTTGATGAGTTGCTTGCCTTGTTGGAGAAGTTGCGCTGCTTAGCTTGTTGAAGGTTGTCACGAACATGTGGCTGGAAGGGTTGGAACCTTTTAACCAGTATGAATACATGAGATTCTTTTGTGCAGAAGGAATATTTACACTTTTCTACAATCTTGTTGACCTGCTTCTGTTGGATAGAAGGTGCTTGGGCCAAGGTTGTAGTGGTTGCAGTGTCCTCTTGTTCACCTTTTGAATAGATTGTGAAGAAGTTGAATTTTGTAGTATGAGATACTAGCTTGCGACACTTTTAGGTGGAACAGTAGTCAGAACTATCTCTATTATTCTGTAGAGATGAAAACCCAGAGAAACAATGACACTGCAAGGTCAAGACTCATAAACAACATGGCGCTTCCACATATATGGTTGGTCCAAGAGAACATCACAGACATCCATTGGGGAAACATCACATAATACCTCATCCTTGAAGGGATGGATGCCGTTTGATAATAAACACTTCTGGCTGACATGAAGATATCATCCTCGGCCAAGCCACCCATGTTGTATGGCTTTCGGTGTGGTGTTGTCAACAATCCCAACTGTTTGACAACCTCTGTTGAGATGAGGTTCTTCTGGCTTTCGCTATCAACAATAAAATGCAGCGGGGTCCCCTTCACCCACATCTGTGAATGAAAAAGGCACTCCCCCACTTCAGGATCTGTTGGTTCTTCTGGTTGAATTGTTGCGGTCGCGACAATAGCAGTGGGGTCTGCATCAATGATCTATCCTTTACTAGTATTTTTAGAATCAGATTCTGAATCAGGGTTTGACTCCTTATCTTTGATCTCGGCCACCAATGATTGTTTTGAGTGACATTCATCAGTGTTGTACCAGGGGATTTTTTGGAAATCGCACCATTTTCCAGTGTCCTTCTTTGTCTTCCCGTGACCCTTCTTTTCCTATGGCTTGAACTATTTTTCGGAAGATTGTTTTTTAGGGCCGTCTTTTTCACACTTGTTGCGGATTTGCAGACCCAAACTCCCATTTGTTATGGTGCTTAAATTTCTATTTGATTTTAACACCATATCGATAAGCAACACCGAGTAATGAGATGTCCAAACAATCCATTTCAGTTTGGATGTATCTGTGTAGAGCCCCACGGTATTTCAGAACCAAATGTCGTTCAAAGTCTTTTATACCCAGCTTGGTGTGCAAGGTATGGAAGGTATTGGTGAAATATGGAACTGCTTGGCCCCTCTCTTGCCGCAGTGTGGTCCATCTCATGTATTGGTCCTCATAGTTGTCAGTAGGGTAATTTTGTTCCTTTACCGCATCCACAAAAAATCCCAAGTGGGATCAACCCCATATATTACAGACTCTTCAATGGAAATTTTCTCCCAGTAAGTTTCCCACCAATGTTTGACATGGGGGAGAGATTTAAGGAGTGTGAAGGTGATCTTTTCTCTGTCGGAAAAATTGTGAACAGAGAAATAACCTTCTAGCAGATTTGACCATTTGTCTAGGGCTTCTGCATCTATCTATCCTTCAAATACAGGAATATCAAAACTAACGTGTACCTTGAAAGGTGAGTTTCCTCCAAAGTGGCTGCTTGATGAACATGTGCATGTTTCTATCGACAGACATTGAAGGATGTGAGCAAAATTCTCCATCATTTCGTCCCTCTATCGTGTGAGAGATTTCTCAAGCAACAGATTGATAGGATCATCTGCTTCGTCGTTTTTATTTTCTTTCACCATTGAGGGTTTCTTGGGTGTGTGAGAGAGATTGTCCTCAAGAGAGACAAGCTTGAGACCGAAATTTCTATACTCGGACCTCATCGGGGACATGCACTGAAAAAATGATCAAGAACAACCTCCTCTGATACCACTGATCCAGATTTATTTTTGGCACGAAATGAGAGTGGAGATATAATAAAGAAATGCACAAAGATATCGCAGATATTCAATAATATAATAGAATTGTATCAGAGATGCAACCATAAACACATATATACAGTAATACATGATTTCTATTAATGAAATAAATGTGCAGAGACTTAAAAATACTGAGTGAAAGACTCGCTAAAATGGTGGCAGCTTATCTCTGAGAAGAGATGTGACAGCTACTCGCATTCAGAAGAAGATGATTACAATGAGGTTATGAAGGCCTTTTTACAATACCAAAATTTCAAAATCCCTAGACATCTAAAAACCTAACCCTAGGAGATGAAGCACCAAAAGTCATGTGGGCCCCATTTGGGTAAGTTAGTACATCAACTTCTCGGGGTCGTAACATTTGCGTACGATCTCTGTTTTAGGCGTATGATAGCCCGTTGGAAAGGCATCGTCGAGGATATTCATTTTAAGTGAAATATGGAAGAAAATAGCATGTTGAAAATCTATTTTCCCAAAAAACATCATTTAGGGCCTCAAAACGGCTATGGAAGTGAAAACTGCTAAAAATAGTAAATTACCAAAATTGCGAGAAAATTGTTTTGAGCCAGTTGGAAAAGGTTGGTGGCCACTGATATCCATATGGATCAACTGAGATCAAATATGATCCAGGTGGATGTCTAGGGTTTTGCAATTCATGAGTAATATGAAAAGGGCCTCTGGAGCCTCATTGCAGTCCATTCTACTCAGACGGATGCACATAGCAGCCACATCTCTTCTCAAAGATAACTACCACCATTCAAGAAGGTTTCAGTTATGCATTTTTAAAGTTTCAACCTATTTCATTATTTAATAGAAGATATTGTTCACTGGATATTTGTGTTATTCTTCCTATCTCTGTGTTTATTGTATTCAGTCTGTTAAGCAGTTCGTTCCACTCCCAAATCTGGATCAGTGGTATCTGAGCGATCTACTCTTCATTTATTTTTCTTCGTGCATGTCCCCGAAAAGGTCTGGGTACAAGAAGTTGGGACTCGAACCAATAGAGCCATTACCAGATCGGCCGAGCCGAGCCTAAAAACAACCCATGGAAGACAAAAATAAATATGATGGAGAAAGAGATCATATTAAAATTTTGCTCGAGGAATCCCTTGCTCGACAAAGGAATGAAATGATGGACAACTTCGCACAAATCCTTCAACGGTTTCCCACAGGAGAAGCATCTTCATCAAGTGACCATGCAACACCCTTAAAGGTACAAGTAAATTTTGATATTCCATTATTTGAAGGACTGATAGATGCGGATGGTGTAGATAAATGGTTGAATCTGCTCGAAGGATATTTTTTAGTCCACAATTTTTTTGATAGGGAAAAGATCACTTTTTCACTCCTCGAGGCCATTCCCCATGATAAATTCTGGTGGGATACTTACTATGAGAAAAGGGTCATGGAGGAATCTGCAATTTTTGTGGTGGCCCCTACATGGGATTCCTTCCAAGATGCCATTAAAGAATAATACTACCCTGTCAGAAGCTATCAGGACTAGTACACCAGGTTGACCACCCTATGTCAAGAAAGGGACTAGTTAGTACTAGACTTCACCAATATTTTCCATACCCTACACACCAAATTGGGTATCAAATATTTTGAGCGTCATTTGGTTCTCAAATACCGTAGATGTTTGTATAGATATATTCAAATAGAAATGGAGTTCCTAGACATCGCCTCATTGGGCACCTCTTATAGATACGCTGTCAAGATCGAGCATAAATTTAAGCAGAAACGAAGAGAGTTGGATCTGCAAACCCCTCACAGCCGAAGCATGGAAAAGGCAACCCCAAACCATACAGCAAGGGATCAAGTCAACATGGCTGCACTCAGGACATTCTGTCCAAGCCGCAACACAAGAAGGGAAACGAGAAGATGAAGAAGGAATGGGAAAATAGTGTGAGTACCATAAAATTCCTTGGCACAACACCGACGAATGCCACTCCAAGGTTGAAGTCCATGACATAGAGAGTGACGAAGAGAAAATTTCTGGACATAATGGGTCTGGCTAGACAGGAGGAGGAGAAGACAAAGAAAAAGAATAAGGAGGAGGAGGAGATTAAGCAGAAGGATAGGTAGGAAGAGATGAAGAGAAAGGAGGAGGCAAACCTACACCACCTGAAGATCCCCCTGTCGGGACAGTGATTTCGCAGAAGAGGAAAGTTTCTCCGAAGAAACCCTCAGTAAGGAAGAAAACATGCACCAATAAGCCATAGTTTGAAGCCATTCTCACTGATGATGAAATTAGTCTAGTCTATGGATCTATGGAGGATGCCTCTGAAGACATGTTGCAGAGATACAGAGAGAAACAAGAGGATTTATATGGAAGGATTGAGAGAGAATTGAAGGAAGTGCAACAGGTTGTTCACTTGGTCCGCGCAGTGCCTACTGCGTTGTCTACGCCTTCCTCATCACGGACCGTAGAATTGGATTTTTGATGCAATAGAATATTGATTCTAGAGAGCTCAGGAAGAGAAGGATAAGGATACAGAAGCCTTAAAAAGGAGAAATATGAAGTCCTAGTACATTTATGAGCAGTGCATGATAGTGTAGTTTCCTATGAAAGCGAGAAATCAGAGCTTTAGGCGAAGCTTCAGGAGGAAAAGAGAGCTAGCGAAGCCCAGCTATAGAAGGAAAGAGATCAGTTGCTTGCAGAGCAGGCCATGGTCAAAGAAGTAGTAAGAAAAGCATGTCGCTATGTTCCAGGCTTGGTACAGGAGGAGCAGGAGCCTATTGAAACTCAAGTAGAGAAGCTCACAGAGACAATCCAATCGTTTCAAGCTAGGATAGCTGAAATGGAGGCCCAAACAATACCAAGCACCCCACACGAGGTGTGTGACCAGAGGGAGGATTCTGCCAAAAACACAGTAGAAATTATCAAATCCCTCTCATTAGTATGTAAACAACTGAGTGACAGGAGTCCCTAGACATATGAACGCCTAGCCGAGGATCTAGAATTAAAGAAGATAGAGGCTCAGTTACAGGAGGCACAACAACAGGAAGTTTCATTGCAGGAACAGGTGAAGCTGCTCACAGTAGTGGAAAGGATGAAGAGATCCCAAGAGAATTGCAGAGTATAGTAGCAGATCACTGCCCTCCAGGGTAAGGTGATAGAAGTAACACAAAACTTACAACCTGTGTAGGACGAAGCTTGCAAATTGTTCTAGGATATTGAAATCTATGTCTCACAACTAGATAAAGTAGTTGCAGTAGTAGAACAACGCCTGCAAGAGCCTGTTATAGAGTAGATAGTCCAGGAGGCTTAGGTGAGGAAACAAGTCGAGGCAACTCGAGTTATGCTTGAGGATTTTGAAGCATCCTTGTCGAGACCTGAGTGACTCAGGACGAGTCACAGGTGAGTGTTGGGGGATTGTTGGCCCTCGACCAATTTTGGAGAAACTTTGGTCAGTTTTGGCCCACTTCTGGGCTTCGACACGATGTTCAAAGAAGGAGCACCCATGCGGAGCTACAATCACGGATCTCACTTATTTTGCGGGCTATGTGGACCTAGTAAGGGTCCTCTAGGGTTTTTGTAACAATTTTATGGGTTTTCGTCCCATGGGTTTTCCCCATGTTTAGGCCTTATTGTAAGGGTTTGTAAAGTATAAATAAAGGAGAATGTATTGTAGAAGTAGGGAAGTGAAGGTACTTCTATGTGGAACAATAGCTCTATGCGTAGAGTGTATGTGGTTGAGGCATTATGCTTGACTATCATTTTGTAGAAGGTGCTAAGTGTTGTGATAGAGATTGTGTCTCTATGAATTTGACCTATTTTTGGAAGGAAAAGAAGGAGGATCTAGGGCTTAGTGCATAGATCTCTTGTCTTGTGCGAAGTTCGACTATGTGTCTTAGTGCACGAGAGGGAATGGATGTAAGATCTTGGCAAATAAATAAAGAGGTGAAGTGGTTTATGGACGTAGCCCAACCTTGGGGTGAACCACCTATATCTGGTGTCTCATGGTTTTCTTTGTGCAGTTTTATCTCTGTTATGTTTTTCTCAGTGCTTAGATTATTATGTGTAATGAATATATATGTTGTTGCTTAGATACTTGGTGTTGTCCCTCGACAAAGTTTTGGGGAAACTTTGGTTAGTTTTGGCCCACTTTTGGACTTCAACATGATGGTCGAAGAAGGAGTGCCCAGGTGGAGCTGAGATCATGGATCTAAATTATTTTGTGGGCTATGTGGACCCAGTAAGGGGTTCTCTAGGGTTTTTGTAACGGTTTTTGGGATTTTGACCCATGGGTTTTCCCCATGTTTAGGTCTTATTGTAAGGGTTTGTAAAGTATAAATAAAGGAGAATGTATTGTAGAAGTAGTATCTCTACGCGTAGTAGAAAAAGTAGATCACTAATTATTTGTGCAAAGGAATGTATGTGGTCGAGGCTTAGTGCTCAACTATGATTCTATATAAGGTGCTTAGTACTTGTAATGCTCAGTGTGCAAATATATTACTTAGTGTAAAGAAGGAGGATCGGGTGCTTAGTGCACAAATCTCCTACGTTGTGAGGAGTTTGACTCTGTGGCTTAGTGCTATAGTTGGAAAACCCCCCTATGGACTACACTAGGGTTCAACATGTAGGCAGATCTAACCATCTAAAAATATTCTACTCTTTAGACTACCCCGAATATACCCCACATTCATACAAGAAATACAAAGTAAAAAGATCTGGTAACTCTACCTTAAACTCTGTGTCCGGTGTTGATCCTTTCACGTTCGATTTCTCCTTGACTATAAGTCTCCTCCCAAGGCTAACTTGCATTCACAAAAATACAAACAAGAAACTATGAACATGTTTCTCATATATAAATTAGTGGGTTAGATGTCAGTATAAAACATAAATCAAACATAAATATTGAACACATCATATTATGGGACAGAAAAAGTATTCCTTTTATTAATATCACAAAGTTAACTTACAATGAGATTAGTGACTGCTCCTCGAACCTGGTCCGGGCTCCTCTTCACCAAGCTCCAACTTTGATTCAACGTATCTTTCTCCTTTCACACTTCTCTCTAGGGAAATGACATAGGCTTATAATGGAGGAAAAAGGAAAGAATGGACAATTTTGGCTCAAAACTCACAAGGTGGCTGCAAATTCTTGGGGCAAGGAGAGGATGTGAAACGAGCATAGTTTCATTGTTCTTATGCTTCTCTTAGGAATGACACCCGAACACCTCCTTTTATATGACAAAAGGATGGTTATTTGGTTGGGTGATGGGCTATAGGCGGTGGTACAATTTGAAAACCACCCAATAGCTCGTAATCTCAACGAATTCCTTGCAACTTTTAATTTTTTGCAACATTTGTGGGTATACGCGGGTTGTAATGGTGCAACTAGCATACGTATGTGATTTTTAGTGGTGCATCAAGCTTGTGTACATGGGAAGTAGTGGTGCAGGGTGCATACATCTTCAAAAATGTGGTTTTTAAGAAGAGCTGCTTAATGATAGCTTGGAAAAAATAGTAAGTAAGAGGGACAAATTCCAGGTATGCATGTATGGTGAAATTTAGGGTTATAACATATGCCCCCTAATGTGTGAGGTCAGAAGAGCATCCGATGGATGAAATACATTACAAATATTCACCAACGTACAAAGTGAGTGAGCCTGGGACCAAATTTCAGGAGGTGCCATCTGCAAAAATAATAATTGTCTCACCGAGGCAGGCATACCCATGCTTGGGATGAAATAAATCATGGCTTCCAATAAAATACACTGCATATCCATGTCATATAACTATATAAAGTGTATTCATGATCAATACACAATGGATCTGCATCTCAAAATCAAAGATATACATGTATAGTATCCATCTTCAAGAAGCCAAATGATGTCTGATGGCTGGAGATGAGGCCTTCAGAGCTCGAGCAACATCTTCAAGATCTTCAAAACTCGGGTAGGAGTGTAATGTGAGTGTACAACTTCACTACCCAGAGGTCTTCGACGGCTCGTGGGGGAAACACAAGAGGATCTTGGTCATCAGGCAGAGAACTTCATTGATTTCGAACAAAGACTTGATTGTACTTATGGGGATGGTCAGGCATGAGGGAAAGAGACAAACTGTAGAAAGGCTGAATTAGGTTGGGTAAAACTTCCCTTGGAAAACAGCACGACATATGATCCGACTCAGGCAGCAAGAATTTGACATAAGTTCACAATGTAGGAGGCAACACAAACTCTCCATGTGTTTGGAAGGATAATCAAACAGAGGAGGACACAACTCTATGTAGTTAGAACAAATTCCTAAGGTCATAGTAAATCCCAATGCTTGACAACAAATGAAAAGATGTGCTTTGTCCAAGGGCGACTCATTGTGCTGCCATAAAAAGAAAAATACTTTTCTCATCCTCTTTTGGGGGTATATTTGATTTTTTTGTATTTTTCAATATCTTGAAGAGATTGAAAAAGAATAAAAGAATGCTACGTTACAAAGGAGGAAAGAGTGTCGCAAATCATACTAGTTCCAAGCGCAAGGAACACACTAATGCCCATAGCAAGGAGACATGTGCAGGGAAAGGACAAGCGGGAAAATTCCTCCATGGGTCAAGGTGTTAGGTCGCAGAGGCAAAGTGCTACAAGGCATGCGTATAAGGCATGCTTCAAAGGTTCAGTGGAGAGCAACATGGAGTCAGCATTAGGCCAAAGACATAGATATGCAAGTGCGATTAGCATCACATGATGAAACCCCCTTCAATGTATTTTTCACAAGCCTAGAGAAGGTAAGATTGGTGGTTTTTCATTTTTAGAGAGTCTGAAAAAGCATAAGAGAAGACTTCCCTGGGGTACCTTTTTCGAAGGTATTCTAGTCAGTTCGAAAAAGGGATAAAATAGCACCGAAAAGACGTCTACTCAAAACCATTTTAACAAGTGTGACACAGACAATATCATTCGACAATCTTTTTAATTTTAAGGAGTCTGAAAAGAGATTAATTATGGACTCGTAGCCTTTTTCTAGATTTAGTCTCCTTAGAGAGAAAAAGTATAAAATCTACTTAGGAGAACTCTCATGGCGAGATGAAACTTCCGAGGTGTACCTTTTTCCTCCTTAATTTACAGACCAAAAAAAGGGGTAAACTCATGCTAGTAGATGTTTTTCAGAACCAATTAACGAGTTTGAAAGAACAAGGTCACTCGATGATCTTTTCAAATTTAAGGAGTCTGAAAAGAGCTTAACTATGGACTTCGTAGGGGATGTTATTCTAGACCATTTTAACAAGTGTGAAGAAACAATTTCACTCGACAATATTTTCAATTTTAGGGAGTTTGAAAAGAGCTTAACTATGGACTTCGTGGGGGTTCCTTTTTCATAAATTTAGTCCCTCAGGCCCGAAAAAGGGTTAAACTTATACTTGAGTGCTTGCACCCTTTTCGTCACCTTGGTGAGCAAATAAGAGGTGCTTACATGCCCAGTTGGGTCTTGGTGAGCATGACAGCTGTAGAGGAAAGAGTTAGAGAAAGAAAAACAAAACTATAAGCAAGAATTAAACTAATACAAACTAAAATCATAAGCATATCGGTATAGAGATAACAAACACAAAAAGACCAATATCACCAATGTTTTTAGGCTGATCTATTGATGAAATAAAAGAACAATGAAGAAAGGGGACTATGAGTCCCTTCTTCCTCCAAAGGAAGGCTCTTGGACCCTCACAAAATTGCTCTCCTTACAACAAGAAAAATAAAAATGGTGATGAAAGAACTCCTTTGCAAATCCACTCAATGGAGAGGTGGATTG
>ML789387.1:92013-103977 GCA_009831015.1 Picea engelmannii | reverse complement strand
TAGGCAGCATAACATTACATGAAATTCCTTGAGAAAATGAGGTTTCTTCATGGCTTTTTATAGCATTGCATTGGGTTATTGTGTAACTCCTTTGTAGTGTGAAAAGAGGCTCTTTAGGGCTTTATTAGGTCTTTGACCAGCCTAGCATGCGGATTCAGCTCATATTTGAGGGTCAAATCGGCTTGGGAGCTGATCCATAAGTGGTTGGGAGGCCGACCAATTCAATAAATGCATCATTTAGCAGGTGCGCGGGTTTTTGCGCCAACAACTGCGCATCGTGCGCGTATGCGCGCATGGTACGTTTATGTTCTGCGCATGTGCGCGCGCACCCAACTGTTGTAAAGCGCTCTTCAATTTTTTCACTACTTTGTATAGTTTTTGACCTTTTTAGAATGCTGTGAAATTAATTCAGTGCCATGAATGACTTCATTACTGTTTGACGATGCTAAGTTCTCGTTGCCATGTGCGGACGAAATTTCAGTGATAACAGATGCCCCCTGATGGATGAGTTTAGGAGCATATGTATAGCCGAAATCCATCAATGTTTCTTCTACTGAGAATGTTGTTGTAATATAGAGAAATAGTGGGATAATTCAGAGCGATCCGTTGGAGAAAAAAAGGAACCGGTAGGACCCGACCTTCTGTGAGTTGTGCAAAAAAATAGAAAACTGTGTACAAACGAGGCAGGCATGCCCCATGCTTGTGTTATGTAACTCTGAAAAAAGATGACTGAAGTGTTGGTGTAGACAACTGCAGCGCCCTCGAGGGCAGTGATGATAAAGGCAGAAGACAATTCTGCAAAGGAACATACTCTGAATAATAGGCAATGATCGCGGTAATAAGCAGCGGCGATGATGTAGGTATTGATGGCCCTACCAAGTTCAGAGGTCTTTGGCAACTGATAAAAATAAATGCAATAGTCGCAAAGTAAGACCCACCATAACATGATAAAGTGTTGGCGTCGAATGTTATGGGGGCCAACGACAACAGGGAGCAATGGTGTTTCACCCTGTGCCGTCTGAGATCTCTCAATAAATGGAGAATGAGAATCAAGATACTGTCACCCTTCCGGAAAATTATGTTGATGTCGACAAAAGGGGAACATGACTCCCAGAAGTAAGGAGCTTCGTGGAATCTACTGAGGTGAGGAAGTGGCAGAGATACATGGACGAAGTCAAGAAGTGGGAAGACTCAAGACTGCCCTTGGTTGGAGGATGTATGAGATAATAAGTGGCTGCATCCGTGTAACAAGGTCGAGTGTCAGGGGGACTACAAGACTCGTGATAAGTTGTGCCAGAGGCGGGACAAGGTGAACAAGTTCAGAGGGTAGAGGTAAGTGACCTATGAAGTACTCTGAAGATATGGACGATGCCGGCAAGGGTAGATGATAAGTAATTCTCCAACCAAGGGTGACATGGGTTGTATGTGGCCAAAAGGAAGGAAGTCGCCAATGAGGATGACAAAAGAAAATGCAACGACTGGAAATAAAGGAGTTTGTACAATTAATAATGAATAATTTGGGGAGAAATGTACAAATACAGAAACGGGTGCCCAGTGTGAAATGAGTGCCCCAGGGAGGGCAGAATTTTCTTGGAAAACTGATGAAGGGTGGGGGCCCCATTGGTGAGTTTATGTATGAGGTAGGCAAAATGAGGATAGGTTCGCAGATGGGTAAACTGATTGTGGATGAAATGGAGGGTTCATGATACTGCGGAGGTGCAGGTAAAAAAATAGAACCGTAAAGAGATAAGTTGGGAGTCCATGTGGGAAAGCTAGCAAAATGAGGAGAAGGAGTATGTGGATGATTCACGACATGATGAAAGACTATCGGGACTCCCATCCCTAAAGGGTAATGAAGAACAACATGAGTGTCAAAAAGTGCCAAAAGGTGCTATGAATGGGACAACTCATGTGGGTAAGAATGCTACCGGGTAACAGTACCGAAGATGCAAATGGAGGTGTGGGTACTGCAGAGATGGGAATGAGGATCCTAAAGGCCAATATCAGTGGGTGTGACTGGAAATGTAAATGCAATACAACGGGAGAGACTACATGCCAGTGCTAAATATATACCTGAAGGGATGATGTCGATGACCGATGAGCAAGTACCTGCGCACATAACAACCAAATACCCAAAGTGAACAATATCTGAAGAGAATCAAATATATGAGCATGTATTTGACAAATGTGACTATGAGCGTGCGTACCTGACCATGATATGAAAAAAGGCACCCCGGGGGCTCAGAATGAAAAGTGACCCAAGGACTGCTGTGATGTAGGTGACGGGATGCTGATCCCGTGGCTGAAGACGGTTTGAAAAATGGACACCTTGGGCTCTCGGAATGGTGAGTGGAAGTTTGGAAAAAGGCCTATATATACCTGTAGGGCCCACATTGCCACCTCATTTGTACCTGCGGAAATAGTGAGTGGACCAATAGTTTCAGAGGAGATTTGGAGATTCGGGGAGGGCGAGGCATCCGATCGACGTTCTGCGAGTATCAGGTTAGTGGTCTGATCATCCTGCATAGAAATAGGTTTTCAATTTGTGGGCAGGGGTTGTACAGAGGGCCGTACAGGGGTATTTAGGGGGTTTTTTATGAGGTGTGAGCCCACATGCATGGGCGATTTGGTGAAACGCGTGCATACGTGCGCGCCTATACACCGAATATACGCGCATGGGTGTGCGGTAGGGGGAAATTAAGGCACGCTCAAAGGGCGCGCCTGTGATGTGAACATGCGCGCATTAGTGCACGCCTGTAGGTTTGACAGGCGCGCACTGGTGCGCGTCTGTATGGTGAACAGGCATGCTTAAGAGTGCGCCTGTGAAGCAAACAGGTGCGCATTGAGGCGCACCTGTTCGATGTACAGGCGCGCATATATGCACGCCTGTGTGCTTAACAGGCGCACATGTGTACGCGCCTGTGGGAACAAAAACCGCACCTAGGAGGCATGGTTTGAAGGGTAAAAAACGAGTCTATTCGATGTTGTTGATGGTAATCTGAGCTGATATAGGACTCTGTGTTGGTTGCAGGTGGCCAGCAGTGACAATGCCAATGCGGTGGCGAAAGCGAGACTGGGCCCAGTTGCAAGATGTTGTGGCCATTGAGGGGCTTGGGGTGTGAGTGAATTTGGCAACCTGTGGGTTTCTAAAGTTCTTTGAGTGCCAGTTGATACGGGCACAGGAGTATTTACTACAATTCCTGCTCTAGATGTGGAGTCTGGAGCTGGACTGCTTCCTTGTGCGAGGAGAGCAGATCCCCTTCACTGCGGTGGAGGATGTATATTTTCTGACTGGGCTCCCCTTTCGGGGAACGCCCCTACCGGCAGAGCCTATGCTACCGAGGGATACAACCCTTGTTACAATCGGCCAATGATACTGCTCAGGTGAGAACTTCATGTCTGGGACTGTGGTGAGCATTAGTGCTATAGACTCCCTGGCTCATCGTTGCATAGCGGCGATGATTGTTCGTGTATACGGGTCACTTGTAACCCAACGGATTAGTGGTGGCCGGCGAGTAGTTCGCATGGGGACTGACGCTGCATGAGCAGATGATCGCGCAGTTGGATCACTGTCGGTCCACAGGTGTAGGAGAGTTTGCCTTTGGGTCGATCCTAGTGGCATGTTTTTTAAAGAGGGTGTCGATGTTGCGCCCGAGGGTTCTGTTGGAGATGTCGGGGGCACGAGAGCCATGATTGAGGCTGTGGTCGACAGTTTTGGTTCACCACGGTGGTGGCAAAGGTGGCCACTACTTTTCACCAGAGGCGGCACGGATATGGCGGCAGATGTTGCAGGTAGTACTTCGGTACCCCTATGTTGGGGTTGACTTCCGAGGTGACCCGGACATGGTGCTGCCTCCGGGGGAGGTGTTTGACCATCGAGGTACATTTAGTATTGTGTATGTTTTTTATTTATGTTGTCTTTTGAGATATCAGTCCATATGCATGTGATATAGATGTTGATACTATCTGTTGTTTGTTGTTTTGTGCATGTGCAGATGTTGCACCTTGTGGGCGCGAGGTGGGGATGCAGAGAGCGTCGTCTTGTCAAGAACCAGAGAGATGACCGCAGGGAGAGAGACGTCGGCGGGAGGATGTTGCGGAGCGACCTGCTGAGCCTGAGAGGGCAGTGAGGAGGCATCGGTTCGATGACCCCGGTGCGGGGCCATCACATGCTCCTCCGGTGGCGGTCGGAGTATATTTTGATGACATACGTCGTCGTCTGGAGATGGTGTTGCAGAATGTGCCTGAGGGCATGTGGACACGTATCCAGGATGAGAGCTTCCTGGAGCAGTGTGTGGGGGTGCCGCCACCATGGCGGGCCATAGTACGACGAGTAGCAGTGCTTGCGGCGATGACGAGTGGATGCCTGCCGCCGGGGCAGGAGGGTCCTGTGGGTGGTCCACCACCTCCTGGGGCAGGTGGTGGTGGGCCACCACCTCCTCCTGAGGGAGGAGCGGGTGGTGGTGCGATAGAGGCACCATGATGTATATGTTTTTGTTGTATATAGGCTGGTGAGCCGATTTTTGTACCGAGGTGTTGTGCTAGCCTGCGGGCACATGTATTTTTGTATGTAAACATCCGGATGGCCTGATAGGCATTTATATATATGAGTATACATATTTTGAGATCCTGATGTTTTCTACATGTGTTTTTTGTTGATGATTATGATGATGTCTATTCTATCTATATGTTGTGACAGGATTTGTGAGTTGTTTATGTATGTGTAGCTTGATGTGATATATGCCAATCTAACACCATGTTAGCTAGTTGATCTGTTGTTTGATTCAATTGTCTTGGAATATGTGTAAATGTAATGGAATCAAAATGTCGAGATAATAGTCTAACCTGCAGGTATTTGCGAAAGAGGCACAGATCGCGTACATGGTAAACATTGTTGAGCTGGAGAACGACTAGTTGAGAGTCAAGGAAGATGCTAAGGTGACGAATATGATGACGCTGGGTGTCGGACAGGAGGCCAATGACCGTAGTGTACTCGGCTTGGTTGTTGGTTGCTGGCCCCAAACATATGTCGCTTGAATGTAGCATTTCATGTGAGGGGGTGTATAGAGCCCAAGCAGCTGAAGCGAGATTTTGCGTCCAATAGCTGGCGCCGTCGGCATAACCAATGTGGTAGGCTGGTGGATGAAGCATCTGTCAATAGCACAAAGGATAGTTTAGACAAGAGGGGAGGAAAAAAGATTAAAAAACACTAGAAAATAATTAACCTAAAGTAGAATGACTACTTTTAAGCATAGAATTTCTTGAGATACAACCCGTTGACGGGTTCCTTGAGAGAGAGGCCTTCGAGGGAGGCCAGGATGTATGCACCTTTGGTGAGGCAATGTTGGATAATATAAGGGCCATGCCAGAGTGATTTGAATTTTCTGTGGCCAAAGGTATCATGCGCGATATCATAAGCCAGGACTAGGTCACCTTCACAAAATGACCAAAGGTTGACATGGCGATCAAAGGTAGCTTTGGATCGTTTTTTAGCTGCCTCGTTGTTCTGTAAGGAAGATCTATGATCTTCATCCATAGACTCCAAATTCAGCAAGCGCTGCTCCATTGGAGCAGTGTCAGGTAATAGCTCAATTGCGGTGCGTAAGGTGGGAATTTCGCACTCGATGGGAAGATTTGCCTCAACCCCATGGACTAAATGGAATGGGGTGAAACTAGTAGAAGTCTTTACTGTCGTTCGATAAGCCCATAGTGTGGAAAATAACATATGATTCCAATTGGTTTTATGTTTATTAACCGTGCACTGTAACATGGTCTTGAGGACTTTGTTCACTGCCTCGACCTATCCATTTGACTGAGGGTAATATGGTGAGGCAAACTCGTGAGAGAATCCTAATCGAGAGGAGAGTTCGATAAAGATCTCATTCTCTAAGTGTTTCCCATTGTTGGAAACCAGTTGGAGGGGTACTCCAAAGTGGGATATGACGTGGTTAAAGAAAAAACGCGTTGTAGTGTCGGCGGTGTTGTTGAAAGTGGGCATAGCTTCGGCCCATTTGGTGAAGTAATCAACGACAAAAACAATGTATTTGTGACCATTGTTGGAGGGGGGATTACAAGTCATAAAGTCGATGCCCCATTTACAAAAGGGGCCGGCAGTAATAACAGGGTGAAGAAGAGCCGGGGGAGCTCAGGATTTGTTGGCATAGAGCTAACATTGCTCACATCATTTCACGGCATGAATGCAATCATGAAACGGGGTAGGCAAAAAGTAACCGGCTCGGATAATCTTTTGAGCCGTGGATATACCCGAAAGATGGCCCCCACATGCGTCACTGTGGCAGTCATTTAAGACTCTGTCGGCCTCATCAATAGTCAGGCACCGACGAAGAATGGTGTCTATGCCCCGCCGGTATAGGATGTCGCCGATGAGGAGATAGCGGGGGGCCTGATGGAGAATACGCCGACGATCATCTCGTGATAGGTGGTTACCGAAATTTTGAGTTCGTAGGTAGACAAGAAGGTCGCCATACCAAGGATTATCTGAAGTGATGTAAAAGAGATGTTCGTCAGGAAAGTCGGTGTTGATGGGGGCACTGGTGGTGTCAGAGGGGAGGGCCGTGACAAGTTCGACGAGAATGAGGGCCTTCTTACTCTTAGGTGTTGAGAACTCGAGGTCGTACTCCTGAAGGATAACGATCCATCGAGCGAATTTTTCGTTGACTTGTTGATGGCTGAGCAAATATTGCATAGGGTTGGAATCTGCGACGACCTTTGTGGTGCGAAGCAGAATGTAATGGCGCAGTTTCTGGACTGCGAGGACAACTGCAAGAGCAATTTTCTCTTCGTGTTTATACTTCAAGGGTGGTCCTGAGAGGTTCTTACTAACGTAGTAAATGACATGTTCACGATTGTCATCTCCGAGCTGGACGAGGACGCCGGCTACTGATACAGCTGATGCTGATACGTAGAGGATGTAGTCGCGATTGTAGTCAGGTGCACTAATTAAAGGTGCATTTGAAAGCGCTGCTTTAAGATCATCAAATGATTGTTGGGCATAGTCGTCCCAGTGAAAAGGGATGTCGTGATGTAGTAAGCGGAGGAAACTGTGTGTGCATATGGCATAATCAGGAACAAAGCGTCTAAGAAAGTTGTCTTTGCCCTGTAGACTCTGAAGTTGTCGTAAATTCCGGGGAGGTGGAATTTTAGTGATAGCTTTGACTTTGAGGGGGTCCACGGTAATACCGCTTTGGGAAACAATAAAACCGAGGAGGCACCCTATGGTGACACAGAACACACACTTAAGAGGGTTCAAGTAGATGTTGTACTGACGACACTGTTGAAAAATGATTCGTAAATCATCGAGGTGCTGGGTGCGTTTCTTGGATCGAGCTGTGAGGTCGTCCAAGTATGCTAGGATGATTTTATCCAGATCATGGAAGATGTATGTCATTTCCCACTGGAAGGTTGCACCAGCATTTTTCAAGCCGAAAGGCATGACACGATATGCAAAAGTACCCCATGGGGTAGTGAATGCGGTTTTATATTGATCGGTTGGGTGGATTTGAATTTCGTTATAGCCAGAGAATCCATCCATAAAGGAAAGAGCTTCATGGCCAGTGTAATCGTCGATAATTTGATCGATGAAAGGCGTTGGAAAGTTGTCTTTGGGACATGCGTTATTAAGATCGCGAAAGTTTGTGCAAAAGCAGATAGTGCCCTATTTTTTGTCGATGGGTACAGGGTTGGAAACCCATGAAGTGTAAGCGATGGGGTAAATAAACCCGGTCGTACGTAAGTTGTCAATTTCATCTTTGATAGCCGTGGCCTTGGATGGATGTAGCAGTCGTTGTTTCTGGCGAACTGGTGTGATGTCAGGCCAGGTGTCGATGCGATGCTCGACAATAGAAGGATCGAGGCCAGGCATTTATGTGTATGACCAGGTGAAAATATCCCTATATTCTTGGAAGAGGGCTTTATATGCGATGATTTCTTGAGGAGTGCAAGCAGCTCCTATGATGATTTCTTTGACGATGCCATTTTTAATGGAAATGTCGATTTTGATGGTGGGGGAAATGTTGGCCATGTTGCCTTCTTCAAACGCATCAGGGGAAGGAATAGGATTGTTGAACCAATCGATAGGTCCAGATGGGATAAAATCTTTGGTTTCGACCGCGTAAATGGGGTTTTGGTTAGGAGGAATAAGGGCTTCCTGTGGAAAGAAGAGTGCATGGTGATGTAGTGCGTCCCAGGGAGAGGCCAGGCGGTGTAGCTCTTCCAGTATTTCCTCGTCGCATTGGAAATGGCGAGAATATAAGGGATCTTGAGGAGTGATCTCGGTGTTGGTGTGGTTGCCCCCTGATGGAGAAGTAGAGGGAGCAATGCCAGGAGATGGTGAGGGTTCACTCGACATAAACCATATATTGAAGTACTGAGGGGTACCCATGGTGGTTGGGTGGAGAGTGTCCATAGAGGAATGAGAAAGAGAGTTGGGGGGGGTTGTGGGGTAAATCCTCAGAGATGTTATTTAAGAACCATGGAGGTGTTGGGAGTGCCTTGGGTGCAGGAGAAATGACATGAAGATCCTCAAGCGACGAAGTAATGTCAATTATCGCCTCTGCGGGTCGGTGAAGCAAGGCCAATCGACGTTGCATGTATGCAAGGATCATAGGACATTGGTATGTAAAATGAGCTAATGAATCGCAGAGAGGGCAAGGGCATCTCATACGTTCATTGACTGAAGTGGTGACATAGAGAATGTCAGTGATATTTTACGAGGACGTAGCAGGGCGTGGGTTGTTCTGCAAGTTCTGGCCAACAGCGGCCAAAGTCCACCGAAAGCGTGGCAGTGCTGGGCAATGATGGGTGTAATGGCCATACTCTGAACATATAGCACAATAATATTTGGTCCTCAACCCTTTACTACTGGAAGGGTTAGTGGTAGTAGTCGTACTCGCATTAGTGACGGGTGTTGTGGGAGTTTGATTGAGGGGGATCAGATTCCTTAATTCAGGTAGGGATGGGCAATTTTTGGTTTGGTGGCCCTCTTTCTCACATAGTGCGCAAGGTGGTGGTATGCGTGGAGTAAGTGGAGTTGTGGGCTCTTTCTTCTTTCTCCTGCCCCCAGCTGTAGCCGGGAGGTTAGTGAGTGGGGGGGTAGTGGGGGCGAGAATGGGAATCATCATGGGAAGTCCGTCCTGTGGGGGAAGGGATGGTCGAGGAACCATCTCTGGTGGGTGTAAATACCAAACGGGGATTGCTAACACCATATTAGGTAGTGTGAGCGTAGCGGCTACCTGAAAAGATTCAATACCTGGGGGAGGGTAAAAGAAGGGAATTTGGGTGAGGGGTTGGGGGAGTGTCTCCCAGACGGGATTATTCCCTTGAGGGGATGTGGATTCATGGAATGTTGAAGTCGATGAGTGCGCAGGAGGCTCCAACGGGAGTGATTCTGCGACTATTGAGACGTCAGGAATGATTGAAGCCTCATGAGGAGGAAGAGCATCCTCCGTGTGAGTTCCGTTAGATTAGATGACGCATACTTGATTAGCATGGAGAAGGAGTGGTGGTGCTCCATGGTACGTCCCTAACAAGGATGGATCTTTAAAAATCCCAGGACCCATATCGATGAGTGGATATGCGTCATGGTTGGTGTGGATGAGAGGAAGAATTTTATCGAGGTTGGCAGATGGGTTAGGCTCATAATGTGAGACTTGGTCTATGGTCATGATCTTCCCATTGTGGGGGAACATCATGGTCTGAAAGACAGAAGGTGCTACTGCCTTCATAGCGTACATGTAGCTATGACCGAACAAGATATTATAATCGAGTGGGGCATCGATAACTTCGATGTCTATGAGAATAGTCTTGCCCCCGAGTTCAACGGGGACATTTTGGAAGAGTCCTTCAGGAGAGGATGGTCATCCGTCATAGGCTCGTAATGTGATGGTAGAGGGTATGAGTTCTGGGGAACCAAGTTTCTGCCATAATGTTTTGGACATAATGCATGTGGATGCCCCTTCATCAATGATACATCGATGAACTGTGATGTTCCATATTTTTACTGGTATTTGAAAAGCAATCAGGGCGGGAAGACGAGGTTCTCTGCTATCAATATCAAAGGTGATGAGTCAAGTATCTACAGGGTCGACTGCCCCCAAGGTGGAAAGTAAATATTTCCACTGTGTAGGACAATTCTGGAGGACTTCCAAGACTGACATGGTAGCCGGGGATTGTGCTAAGTCGTCTACCAAGCTATAGTTATGATCTGCCCTAGCCTGTGGGTTGTGGACATTCCTGCGCAAGGGGATGCGAGGGATGCATAGTGGTGGTTCAGTGGACGGGTGAGGGATCACCAACGGGGGTCCCGTCGGTGTAGGGTTTGTCTCTGGAGAGATGGGAGTAGACTCAGCGGGTGTATGATACTGACGATTACGCGTTTGCAGAAGAATTTCTTCCTCACTGGTGAGGAGAATTGTATGTTCTGCTGGGTTGTTGGGGTTGTGGTATTGTCCCACCTGCGGTGGGGGATGCTGTGTGTCCTATTGGGTGTTTATCACACCTTGATGTGGGATAGGATTTTGCAGCACATCGGGAGGGGGTTGTTGCACGTATTGTTGTGGTTCCTGTTGAGGGGCAGTTTGTGCAGGAGAATGGGGAAGACTACCTGAGTCTTTCAACTATTTGAAATCAGCGATCTAGGGGAAATGGTGAGTGTAATGACTGAACTCACCGCAAAGAGCGCAAGGGAAAATGGTTTTAACATTATTTCGCCCTTGGCGTTTGTTATTATTGCCCCCTTGGGGGTTTTGGTTCCCTTGGTTCTGATTTCCCCCAGTGGGTTGGTGTTGTGGGGGTTGATTCCCGCCTTGACCAGGGTTGTTGTTATTCCTGTTCCGTCCTTTCTTCTTGGCATTGTTCGATGGATGAGTCGGATTGGCTGTATTCAACTGTTCGAAATTTTGGTATTGTTGAGCAGCAAAAGGTTGAACAAAATTTACCCCCGCATGTGGATGTGGGGGAGCCATGGGTGGTGGAGGACCAGAAAAGGGGAAGTATGGATTCTATGGTGGTACCGATCCATAAGGTACATAGGAAGTCTTAGTGCTTTCACTAATACTATAAGCTGATGTGGAGGGAGTACCACTGTTTGTGGCAATAGGTGGATGTATGGGAGGTGTCGGTGGTGGTCCACTGATGGGTGGAGGTATAGCAACAGGATATGGCTGTTGATAAGGGGGTGGGGGGTAATAAGAAGTGCCCCCATATGCTGGCGGGTATTGAGGTGTTCCATACATCGGTGGTGGTTGGGGTTGTGGACCATGGTGTGTGGTGGCACCTATGAGTCTGTCTGCTGAGTGAGACATCCCAGGTTTGTCTTGGCCAAATGGCACAGGTTTTGGAAGATCAGGAAGTACTGTATATAAGTACCCTGACTGTGCATAGATGAGATCATACTATTGGGCCTTACTGATGGCTTCCTCTTTGGATTGAGGGAAGGTATAAGCTACATCCTTACCAAGGAGAGAGACAAGTGATCTAAGAAACCAGTCGAGACATTGTTGCTTGGTGGTTTCTGCTTTACACAAACTACGTCGCCTACACCACTCATGAATGTGGTCAGCGATGTGTGTGGCTGAGGTTTGTTTGAAGTTAGACAGTAGTTCTATACCATTGTCATGGTGGATGGGTAATTGGAAGAAGGTTAAGAATGCTTTGGCTAATGACTCAAAGGTCGCATGGGACCCTGATTTTTCTTCGACATACCATTTGGCTGATGGGCCAGTGAGTGTGCGTTGAAATAATCGCAGTCTAATGGAATCATCCATAATGCTATTGGAAGAGAACCATAGATGAAAGGTCATGACATGGTTGGCGGGGTCATCCCCTGCCTTCCCTTCAAACTTTGGTATGTATGAAGGAAGTTTTGTTGGCATTGCAGGCCATGTGGCGTCATGCAATATAGGATCATTGGTGAGTTTGGTGAGATCCGGTATGTTGAGAGAGGCC
>ML789387.1:59759-89255 GCA_009831015.1 Picea engelmannii | reverse complement strand
AAGCAAGAATTAAACTAATACAAACTAAAATCATAAGCATATGGGTATAGAGATAACAAACACAAAAAGATCAATATCACCAATGTTTTTAGGCTGATCTATTGATGAAATCAAAGCACAATGAAGAAAGGGGACTATGAGTCCCTTCTTCCTCCAAAGGAAGGCTCTTGGACCCTCACAAACTTGCTCTCCTTACAACAAGAAAAATAAAAATGGCGATGAAAGAAATCCTTTGCAAATCCACTCAATGGAGAGGTGGATTGCTCAATGAAATGGTGCCAAAGTGATATTGTCAAGGATGGAGTCCTTAAAACAATATAGGCAGCATAACATTACATGAAATTCCTTGAGAAAATGAGGTTTCTTCATGGCTTTTTATAGCATTGCATTGGGTTATTGTGTAACTCCTTTGTAGTGTGAAAAGAGGCTCTTTAGGGATTTATTAGGTCTTTGACCAGCCTACCATGCAGATTCAGCTCAGATTTGAGGGTCAAATTGGCTTGGGAGCTGATCCATAAGTGGTTGGGAGGCCGACCAATTCAATAAATGCGTCGTTTAGCAGGTGCGCGGGTTTTTGCGCCAACAGTCGCGCATCATGCGTGTATGCGCACATGGTACGTTTATGTTCTGTGCATGTGCGCGCACACCCAACTATTGTAAAGCGCTATTCAATTTTTTCACTACTTTGTATAGTTTTTGACCTTTTTGGAATGCTGTGAAATTAATTCAGTGCCATGAATGACTTCATTACTGTTTGACGATGTTGAGTTCTCGTTGCCATGTGTGGACGAAATTTCAGTGATAACACTGAGAATACTCTTCTAGTGAACCGAAGTTCCTAGAGCATACCTTTGTTCGTAAAATTGACCATCCAGACTAAAAAGGAGTAAACTACTGCCAGACAAACGTGCCTTCAAATTTTAGTTTGGCGAGTGTGAAGGACAACAAGATCGGTCATAAATCTTTTCATGTTTAAAGATTCTGAAAAGGGATTAAAAGAAGACTCATTTTTTGGGATTCATGAGGGTGAGGTCAAGAGTGATGACATATCAGACGTATGAAGCTCAATCTCATAATCATGACAAGGCTAACAAGGACTTCCGAGCCTAAAGTCATTAATGACAGCATGGACACCAAAAATGCAACCAGGATCTACCTAGGGAATCCATGTAGAGGTAGCCTCTACCACCAATTTACGACACTTCTAAAGAAGCAATGACAGATCTGCATCGTAATTTGGTGTTTTTAATCCTATGGAAAAGAGGAAAAGACAACGAGATGCAAAAAGTGGAGGTGGAATCCTAACTTAAATGCAAAAAGTTGGAAAAATGACTTTTACCAAAGAATCTTTAAAAGTGACCCATCTCCCAAAAAGTTTTCCAAACCAAAAGTGAAGTGTATCGTAGCATCTAATGAGAAACTCAAGAACCACGTTAAATGATTTTCAAGCCAGAAAAAAAGACAAAAGGGTCCAAAAAATGACAAAAAGGTCCAAAAAAGTCTATAAATAGAAGCTGGCAGCTCATTATCACCATTGCAAATTGAGAATTGACCAAAAAGCCAAACACACCACTTTTCTAAAAGAGTTGATTCTGGGAGCTTCAGAGGATGAAACAAACTTCTGCTCAGACCAAGTAAGTACAAACTAGCTCCTCCTTCATTTCCATACTTCTTTCTTGCATTAATTTTAATTTTTTGGGGGGTGTGCACTCTTAAAAAGGGGCGGCCCTATGTGTATGCAGGTTGTCCATGGACAACCCACGTATGCCCATGGGAAGAAAATATTATACCCACGTGCATACGTGACTGTGCTCACTACAGCCTGTGTACACCCTCAAAAAGGTAAAGAAAAACAGGAAATACAAGATCTAACTCCCCTTTGAACTTGTCATTGACAGGATGTATTTCCACTGGAGAGAGAGGGAGCATGAAGACATTGATCTTTTGTTTGAAGAAGACCCTGTTGTTGTCACCACATTAACCAATGCGGGTTGTGGAAATTTTTCTAGTGTCCATTCATGAGGGCACAACCCAGGCTACTGAATGCCTTTGGTGGATTATTGGCACCCCGATGCTAAGGATTTTATGCTCGAGGGGTAGTCGTTGACTCCAACGAATGAGGATATTTATTTTTTGACTAGCCTCTCAAGGAGAGGGGAACCAGTCAACCTTCATTCTTTTCCTCCTGGGCCTCACAAAATTACCGAGTTGATCAAGAAAAAATGCAAGGCTAGCACAGATAAAGTGGGTTCTCAGGTGTTGATCCACAAAATTACCAACCTATCACTAAAATTGATAGTTTTACTTATTGGGTGGGTCACTGGATTCACAGCCTTACATCAGGCCTCTCGAGCACACATGCACTGTGAAGTACAATGCTTAAATGCATGAGTGTTCGACTAGATCACAACCATGCTAAAGTGCATGAAAAGACAACTCACAGAGTGTCGTGGGCGGAACAACAAAAACTTCAGGTTCGACACTATATTATGCTCTTTTTTCTTTGAGAGAGTACCCAATCTCAGTCCATGAGAGACAGTACGAGGGCACGTGGCCTCCTTCCTAGCAGTGTGCAGGTGGGCGTTGTTATTGCCACAACAGTGTTGAGGGAGGACCATTGATGCCTTTGACGATACTTTCTTTCACTGGTTGTCTCGACAAATTCTGGATATAGAGGACTACCCCTATGCCGAGATCAACTTCTCCAGGGATCTTGATATGCCCGTACCTCCCAGAGAAGAGCAAGGAGAGATAGGTACGTTTTCTTTTAAAAGGTTTTTAAAATTTTTATTTTCTTTTATATATATAATTTTTATGTGTACCATAGTATCTAACAACTATGTATCTGTTATGTACAGATGTGGGACTAGTGTGTCCAGCAGATTTTGAGAGGAGCAGGCGATGTCCTCGACCAGAGGCAGCACCAGCAGTGGTCTTCGTACCAGCAACAGTTGTAGGGGGAGCTCTAGTCGAAGAGGCTGAGAGAGTGTTGAGATGGATGGAGAGAAACCTCACTGCGCTCACGTGTACAGTGCCCATGGCCGAGATTGATGATCTCCCACCATCTATGCAACCTCATGTAGTTGGGGTACCACAGACCTTGGTCTGACTTTTCCAGCATTTGGAAAACGTCGACATTTACTATGGTAGGGCCAAGAAGCCCCGTGCTCAGCTTAGGGTGGACCACTTACGTGTCGAGGGCACTTTTTGTATATTTTTTAGGGCATAAGCCCCGCGATGTATACCAGACATATTATTTTTTGAGACACTTGCGCCCACCTATGTACTCTGATAGTTTTGATATATATATATGCATATTTACATCCTTTATGTCTTGTGAATCACATTTTTACAATGTATTTACATGTGTATGTGCGTGCTTCTTTTTATGTGTGTGCAATATGTCAATCTAATACATGATTAGCTAGAGTATCTGTGATTTGATTCAATCTCCTAGGAACATGGATATACGTAATGTAGTCAAAGCATCATCCTAAGAGACGTACCCTAAGGAATCATTGATGTAGATTAGGATCATATACGTGGTAAACCCCATTTATCTGGGACACAACTAGCTGTGCATCTAAGTAGACCCGAAGGTGAGAGATATCATGCGACAAAGCGTCATGAAGAAATTCTATCACTGTGCTGTACTCGGCAACATTGTTTGTGGCGTCACCTAGACAGATACCTCCAGAAGATAGAAACTGGCCTTGAGGCATGAAGATCACCCAAGCTGCGAAAGAAAGCCTCTGAGTGTTTCAGCTAGCATCGTCTGCGAACCCAACGAACACCTTTGATTCACTTGACATCTGCCATAGTGAAAAAAATCACATCAAAAATGACACATCCATAAAACAAAAATATAAAAAAAACTAACTATATAAGAACTATACATATGTAAAAGAAGTCACCCCCCACCTATGAGTAATAATTCTTGAGGTAGAGCCCATTTCTAGGCTCCGCCAAAGATTTCCCTTCGAAGTCAACCAGACAATAAGCGCCTTTCTTTAGTACCTCCTTCACGATGAAAGGTCTGAACCACATGGGTTTGAAATTTCCTGCCCACAGGGGATCCTTATCTTTGTCATAGACTAGGACAAGATCGCCTTTGAATAAAATCTGAGGATGAACAAGCCGATCGTACTGACACTTGAATTTTTTCTTGTGAGCCTCGTTAGCCAATTTTGCATCACGTCGTTTCTCATCGATTTGCTTGAGATATAATAAGAGTTCCTCAAGCGGTGAAGTGTCTGGCAATAACTGTACTACCAAATTTAAAGATGGGATCTGGAAATCTATTGGCAAGACTTCTTCCAACCCATAAACAAGTTGAAAAGGTGAGAAACTAGTTGTAATATTCACAGACGTTCGGTAGGCCCACAATGCCAAGTGCATAATCAAATGCCAATTTGACTTGGCCAAATTGATTGTTCACTATAGAATGGTCTTGAGAGACTTATTCATAGCTTCCACCTGACCATTCTCTTGTGGGTAGAAAGGTGATGAGTGTTTTTTCCTCAACCCAAGCTTTGACGTTAGCTCAGACATCATTTTGTTCTGAAAGTGACTTCCATGGTCAATGAAAATCTCCTTCGGGATACCAAACCTTGCTACAATCTGGTAAAAAATAAAGAGAATTGTTCTTTCGCCATCATCTTTGAACATTGGCATAGCCTCGACCCACTTTGTGAAGTAGTCTACCGCTACTATAATATAACAATGCCCCCTGGCTAAAACCAGGTGGCATGTAGTGTAATCAATCCCCCACTTGGTGAAGAGATGAATTGTAATGACAGGAAACATGGGAGCGATGTGTGCCCTCATCTTTCGAGAGAAGATCTGACACGGGTGGCACTTCTTGATCGATTCAACGCAATAGTTGATCAACGTCGGCCAAAAATAACATGTTCGTAGAATCTTTTGGGTTGTTGCCAACCCATAAAAATGACCACCACATGCTCCATTATGGCAGTCGTTAAGAAAAAGTTTTGTTTCTTCATGAGTGAGACACCGGCGGAGGATGCAATCTACACACCGACGATACAAAGTGTCATCGAGAATGAGATAGTTTTTCGCCTTATGGTGTATACGTCGACGCTCATCACGAGAAGCAGAGGTGGGGCACTTAAAAGTCTAGAGATAGACTAGTATATCTCCATACCAGGGGTCCGAAGATGAAATCAGAAAAAGATCTCCTTTAATCTTCAAGCATAACATCACCTAATTTGACCGGAAGTTCATATATAAGTTCCACAAAGACCAGTGACTTTTTAGATTTCGTCGAATAAAAATCCAAGTCAAATTCCTTGAGGATAACTATCCATCTACTAATATTTATGACAATTACACGTCGTTTCAACACATATTGGAACAGATTCAGAATAGCAATGACGATGGTCTTACGAAGTAGAATATAATGACAGAACGGTTGGACAGCATGCACTGCTGCCAATGCTAGCTTCTCAATGTGGGATTAGTTGAGTTCTGGTCCAACCAGGGCTCAGCTCAGGTAATAAATCACATTTTCTTCAGGAAGATCATCCTCTTGAGCCAAGACCATACCGATGGTCAAATCTGCAGTGGCCAAATACAATAAGAAATATTTATTATAATTGGGAGGTCGGAGCAGAGGGGCATATGTGAGAGCATGTTTCAACACTCTAAAAGAACATTGAGTGGCTTCATCCCAATGGAAAGGGACTCCCTTCTTCAATAAACACATAAACCCTTTATTGATCTCGACATAGTTTGTGATAAAACGCTGAATAAAATTATCTTTACCCTGTAAGCTTTGAAGCTGAGGGACTGTGCACGGGGGAGGCAACTGAACTATCACCTCAAACTTTAGAGGATTGACCATGATCCCTGTTGTCAAAACTATGAAACCTAGCAGACGACCCGACGTCATGCAGAAACTGCACTTGTTTGGATACAAGCGAATCTGATAGTAGAGACATCGCTCAAAGATAAGTTGGAGGTGCATGGGATGATCATCTCTCTTATGAGATTGTGATGCTAAATCATCAAGATAGGCCTCAACTATATGTCTTAGTTCATGGAAAGAAAAAGACATGGCCCACTAAAAATTGGCTACAACATTCTTCAGGCCAAAAGGCATCTTTCGATAATCAAATGTACCCCATGGATAGATAAAAGTTTTTTTATGTTGGTCTTTGGTATTAATCTGTATCTTATTGTATCCTGAAAAACCATCCATGAAATAAAATACCTCACAACCTGCGCACTCATCGATAATCTGGTCGATGAATGGGGTGGGGAAATTATCCTTTGGATAGGCCTTGTTCAAATAACGGAAGTCCATACATATGTGAATCATTCCCTTATTTTTGTGGACTGAAACGGGATTTGACACCCATTGAGTCGATTGAACGGGGTAGATGAAACCGGCTTTGAGAAGTTTCTCTACTTCAGCCTTAATAGTTGCTTCTTTCCAAGGATTAACCGGACGAATATTCTACCAGACCGGCTTGGCGTCAGGATAAGTCGTTATTTCATGTTCGACGATTCTTGGATCAATGCATGGCATTTCCTCATAGGACCAGGAAAAAACGTCACATAATTATTTAAATAAATCTGTGTATATTTGAATCTCCTCGGGGGACCAGTCTGCTCTGATGAAGACATTCTCCACAATGTCAAGATTTCTAGAGATGTCAATAGTTATTGCTTCAGCGATGGTCTCCATATTACCCTCGACATAAACTGCGTGCGTAGCCAAAGGATTAATAGGACAATTCCTATCTCCATTCATAGTCAACATGAATTCTCCTGCCTCTATTCTTCTTAACTTTGGGAGGAAATACGATCTATGATGGAGATCGTCCCAGGGTCTATCTGGACCAGTCAATGCCTCTAAAATTTCCTCATCAAAGGGAAAGACTAAGTCTAAAGAATTGGTAGTGGCAAGGGAATCCTGAGCCCAAATAGGCTTGAGAACTGGATCTAACTCATGTGCAGGAGTCGGATCGGGGTCGACTGAATCTTGCTGGACTATAGAGTACACAATTTCTGTCGTGGACAAGGGCATGGACATGATAGGATGAACTATCCTTTCCATAGAAGCCAATGGGGAAGGAAGAGTCCACAGATCGGTAAAGTAAGTCATACGTAATGATGACACTTGAAAAATCTCAGCCCTAGGCTGGTCGGAGACAACCGATATCATCTTCACATCTCTAGAAGGAGGTGGGTAATTGAACGTACCCATCAAAGGTGGGCACAAACCAACCCCCACATTGATGATGTCAGGCTATGGTTTATCAATCATCAAGACTGTGGATGCCCCTGATGAAGGTTCAGGCCTGGAGAAGGACAATTGATCAATGGTCACAATTCAACCCTCATGTGGAAACAACAAGACCCAAAAAAATTTGGCAACCACTGCATGCATGGCATATTTCCAACTCCTTCCAAACAACAGGTTGTAGTCAAGAGGCGCATCGACCACTTCAACTTCTATGCACATGGTATTACCTCCTAACTGCATGGGGAAACAAGGATGATTCCATGTGGATTGAAAGAATGACCATCGAAAGTGGTAAGCAGAGTAGGCGACGAAGAAAAAAGGGGTTGGACAATGGCCTTCCAACATGCCAATGACATCATGCATGTCGAAGTGCCCTCATCAACCACCGTGCTGAAAATGTTTCGAGTAAAAGATTTTGTGGGGTGAGCCAGTACTATCTGAATCACAACGTGGTATGGGAGACAAGGTTTTAACTCGGTCGTATCAAGCATGATTATTCCTAGATTACAGGTCTCGGTAGATCCTAAGGCAGCTAACAAATCCTTTCTCTATGAAGGGAAGATCTGGGGGACCTCCAAAGCAGACATTGCACAAGGGGTTTGTGACAAATCCTCCACAACAGAGTATTTCTGGGCAGCCCTCATGTTTGGATTGTGGGAATATTTATTGAATTCCCCTTTCGAGATGTGTGTCATTGTTTTTCTCAACGTCCTCTTGATCTAGAGAGGAACAAAGGGGTTTTCAGCTTCTTTACCCTTTTTAGCAGTGTTTGGAATTCTGTAATCATGTGCCCTAGTCACTATGTAGGCATCACCTTTCATCATATACACGATTGTGGATGAAGGATTACTAGAGTATGGAGGGGGTCCCTGACTGCGTCAATTTGTGCTCAAAGAGGCTTGAGTTAAATTATTCCCATGAGGAAATGGGTCCATTAACACAATAGGTTGTTGTTGTGCTAGTAACTTTGGGCATCCGCAAGTTGAGGGCATAGGTGAGTTGGGTGGTCTTCCATGCAAAGGTTACATGGATACTTCGACTTTATTTTCTCTATGTTTCCCCCATCAACATTTTTGGTGGGTTTTTTATCCCCCTTACCCTTCTTTCATTGTTTCTTCTTTCTGTCAGGCTGTTGGTTGGCCTTCAGGTTCATCGATTGCACACTGTGTATATCCAAAATTTGAGTAGGGGGGCAGCCAAACTAGTGGTTGGGTTGGCCACTGTCTATTGTATCGAAAATTGTTGCAATTGATTCGAAAAGTGATCAGTAGGATTCACTTGTGATAAACCAACGATGCCATTGATGTGTGGTCTAGACTTGTGTCTGGTCTTGTCAACAATAGACTGTGACACGTCTTTAAAAAATTCGTAAAGTAAACCAGACTGAGAGTATATCAGTTCTAGTTGTTGAGCTCTCATTATCGCCTCTTCCTCTAAAAAGACCCCCGATGTTGCAATGTCCTTGGATAACTGGGGTACCAAAGACTTAAGGAACCACTACAACATGAATGTTGGTGGAACTAGTACTTTTATCAAACTCTTCTGATGTTGCCATTCTCGAATGTGATTTGAGATATTGTTAGCCTTTGTTTTCTCAAAGTTGGCCAACAATTCGGTGTCGGCATCGTATCTCACAGGTGATTGAAAATGGTTTAGAAAAACCATTACCAATTTTCCAAAAGTAGAGTATCTTGAGCGGTCGAGCTCGATGTACCATTTCACAACACTCCCGATAAGAGTGCATTGAAACAGACACAACTTTACAGAGTCATCTCTCAATGAGTTGGATGAGCAACATAGGTGAAAGGTGGTCACATGATCACCTAGATATTCGTTAGGCTTACCTTCGAACATCAAAATGTCCGAGGGAAACTTGGTCGACATAAGAGGCCAAGTCGTTTAACAATATTGACAAGTCTGGAAAATGCAACATTGCCATAAAAGGTAGCTTGGGTTGTTGAGTATGTACAGGAGGAAAGGATCCCAGAATTTGGCTGGCACCAGGTTGCCAGGAAATGTTAGCTTTCTTACCAGGGTTCTGGTAAAAACCATGGCCATGGCTAGCATTCAGATACTATGCTTGTTGAGATGTCATCGACTGACTCCCATAGTAGGACGTTGAGGGTTGGGAAGGGATTTCTCCTAACATTGTGTTCCAGAGGTTCTGGAAAGGGTTTCCCCCTGCTGATCTGGTGGGCATAGGTATTGATCCTTACCCGAGGTTCCATTGAAAATGGAAGGGGTTGACCCCAGTCGGCATCCCTGACGAGGGGACTGATCCTTGCCATGGATTCCAGGGTCCTTGAGAGTTTTTTCCCCCCAGTGCAGGAATAGTACCATGTGCAAGATTTTGTGATCCAAAACCAGGTTTTCCCCCGACTGAGATGGAAGCTGATGAGAATGTGTTGTTACCAAATGCATAGAACAAAGAGAATGAAAAAGAACCCACCAGTGTGGTGCTAGAAGAAGGTCCTTAACTACCTGCTTCGAACAAGTTGTAATTAATGTTCGGCTAGACGGGTTGTTGAGAAGCTCCATCAAGCGAGGGGGACGAAGGAGGCATGTGACCTCCACCGTAAGGGAAATCATTATAGGGGAATAAGGTGCCCCCCATGGACCCTTGTAGAGGAGCGTTTGAGCTCCCTACCCCCAAACCCATGGTCTGTAGGGTGGAGTATGTGAGGACCAAGTTCGTATCAAAGCATGACATCCTGTATGAAAATGGAGGACCCGTCACATTCTGTGTGAACGATGCAGTGATTGTCACCATAGAATGAATCAGACCACTTCCTGAAGTAGAGGCAGTCGAGACCATGGTGGTCCAGACCTGCAAAGATGAGTTAGGAGGGGAAATGCCCCCAGTGGTGGAAATCGTAGAGGGAGTGTGAGGAATCTCTGATGAAGTAGAAACATTTTCTTCCATCGCTTCTTACAGGAGTATTTGACGCTCATGATGCATTACCCTCAAGGGGACAACTTGTACCATGATGGGCGTCGACAAGTCAGTGATCGAACGATTATATGGACCGAGAGCTTTCTCTCCTGGATCAAAAATAGTCAGTTCCTCTAGATACGAGTGTTCTCCTCTTGGAGATGGCTCGAGCACAGTTTCCTATGGCCCAATCACCTTAAATGACCCTTGTTGGTCAAGTCATTGTCGTAGTGGTAGCGGTGGTGGCTACAAATTAATCGACGACAGGCCCAAAATCCTTCACAACCAACAGGGATCTTGATCTTCCATTGTGTGAGAAGATAAACGACACAGTAAGGCTTTTTAAACGTTGAAGACCAAGCATACAATAGAAATTTCCTACAAGATAAATCAATAAAAACCACTAACTAGTTTGAAGAATAGTTACACCAGCCAACACTATAGAAAATTACCGGTGCAAGTGAAACTTGAACATGGAAGAACCCTCCGAGTATACTCTGCAAAGCATGGCCCGATGTCTTCCCTAGGTACCGCAATATACCCCTACAGTCCTGTGTAATTCTTTAAAATAAAGGCAACTAGGTCGCCAGCTCGTGAACAATCACCCGGCGGGTATAGTCGGCAGTTGGGTGGACCACATTGAGAAGGGTATCAAGCCCAAAACCTATCGAGGGTATCGAAAGCAAGTGTTTCAGAAGATGATTGAGGACCTCAAATGGATTTGAGACCCATGAAGCTCCGTGGAAAATGCGATCAATAGAATCCCAAGACAAGTCATCTATATGTGTTCCCCACTACGCTTGGTTTGGCTTTGGAGGGGCTATCTCCACTACCTTTCCGCATGCGACCTCATGTTTATCCCTTGTGTTAGAGGGGGCTCCCAGATGACTTTCACATTTACTGGACTTTTTACACTCCCTAGCATAGATTCGTATTTTTTTTTTATATCCTTGAAGAGTTTCCTCTCCAACCTAAATCAAGGCTCTAGCCTAGACTAGTTGATGGACCCTACAAACATGAAGTCTAATTAATTTTAATTAAGCGTTAATTTTAAGTGGATTGTCTTAAGTCAAGGAAATGGAAATGAAACTAGTGGTTTATTTTAAGATATGAAAGAGAATAATTGTAAATGAAACCGAAAGAAAAATTACTTCTTTTGACAAATAAAGATTTTCAAATTTAAACCCTTTAACCAACTTTTCGTAACTACTTTTTCTAAGATCTTTTAAAAGAAAAACCCAAAACTAAATTTCGCTCGACTACGAGCTACTTAAAGTTCTAAGTATTCAGTAAAGAACTTAAAGAAAAGAACTCTTTCTCCTGATAAGTAAAGACAACTAACCTAACTACCTAACCAAACAAAGAAATGAAATCTTTTTTTTTTTTATGCTTCAAAATAAGAAACTTGAAATAACTTCTTTTTCTTTTCTTCTAAAGAAAGTAAAAGGGAAAAAGTTAAGACAATACAAGACCAAAAACTGACTTTTGGTCTACTGCGGATTGCAGGGAGTCACTGATGATACTAAACAGGATGATCAGAAAAGACTCACAAACTCATCTCAAACCCTTTCTAAGAAAACACAGGCAATTATTTTTTAAACAAATAAGCAAACTGATGTCAAACCTAGGCTAAAGACTGTAACTACAGAGACCAGTACTAAATCAATAAACCTCTAAGAAGTCATAATTCAATCATGGAAGAGGTTGAATGCCCCTTCTTAAGAAAAAATCTTCCTGACACAAGCACTCTACTGACACTTAAGCAGCTTGCATATGTATGTGGGTTGTCTAAAGGTAGGGCACATATGTACGCGTGCAGACCCACTACAAGCCGCATACACCTCTGCAAATTCTCAAAAATGAAAACTAACAGTTAATCTAACAAGGCAGGGAGTACTGCTATGGCATACCAAAATCCATTAAAGACTCGACAACTTATAGAAACTCAAAAAAAAAAGGTAATCAAACCAATTAAAACATCCATAAAACCCCCTAAAACCCTAGAGGTTTCCCCAGTATGATTGCCAGTTCCGCTATAGTGGGAAAACCCCCATATGGAATACACCAGGGTTAAACATGTAGGTAGATCTAACTATCTAAAAGTCTCCTACTCTTTAGACTACCTAGAATATACCCCACATTCATACAAGAAATATAAAGTAAAAAGATCTGGTAACTCTACCTTAAACTCTGCATCCGATATCGATACTTTCGCGTTCGATTGCTCCTCGACTACAAGTCTCCTCCCAAGGATGACCTGCATTCACAAAAAGATAAACAAGAAACTACGAAAATGTATCTCATATATGAATTAGTGGGATAGATGTCAGTATAAAACATGAATCAAACATAAAGATTGAACACGTCATATTGTGGGATAGAAAAAGTATTTCTTTTATTAATATCACAAAGTTTACATACAATGAGATCGGTGGCTATTCCTTGAACCTAGTCTGGGATCCTCTTCACCAAGATCCAACTACACTTCCACGTATCTTTCTCCTCTCACACTTCTCTCTAGGTAAATGGAATAGGCTTATAATGGAGGAAAAAGGCAAGAATGGACAATTCTAGCTCAAAACTCATAAGGTGGATACAAATTCTTCGGGTAAGGAGGGGATTTGAAACAGGTAGAGTTTAGCTGTTCTTATGCTTATCTTAGGAATGATACCCCAAAACCTCCTTTTATATGACAAAAGGATGATTATCCGGTTGGGTGACGGGCTATAGGCGGTGGGACAGTTGGAAAACTACCCAATAGCCCGTAATCTCAACGAATTCCCTACAAATTTTTAATTTTTGCAACATTTGTGGGTATACGCGGGCTGTAATGGTGCATCTAGTGTGTGTACACAAGATGTAGTGGGGAAGAAAGCATGTGTACATGGGCAGTAGTGGTGCAGGGCACGTACATATTCAAAAGTGTGGTTTTTAAGAAGAATTGCTCAGTGATGGCTTGGAAAAAATAGTAAGTAAGAGGGCCAAATGTCAGGTATGCATGTATGGTGAAATTTAGGGTTATAACACTTAGTGCACAAATATGAATAGATGTAAGATTTTGGCGAATAATAAAGAGGCAAAGTGGTTGGTGGACGTAGCCCCAGATTGGGGTGAACCACGTATATATGGTGTCTCATGGTTTGCTTTTGTGTTGTGTTATTCATGTTATGAATCTGCTTAGTGATTTGAGTGTAATAGATAGATATGTTGTTGTTTAAGTAATTTATTTATTGAATGCTAGATCTAAATTAGTGCTAAGTGCTTAGGATATATAATAATTTGTTGTTACTGCACCGATTTATCTTTGATTATGCTCTGTGATATGCATATCACCTTCTAAGAGTTAATAGAATATCCTGCGAAGTGTTATTATGACAGATCTGTGTCCTAGCCTAGTTACAGACACCTGCGTCCTATAACCCCCCCTACTTCTACCTCGAGTGAGAATTTGCCTACTTTGCAAGTGTTTTTGAAAGGGCCGGTGGTCAGGGTTTTGTTAGTGCGCTATTAAGCGTTGAACCCTGGGTCTGCCCTTGTGCCAACAAATGGTTTTGTTGTTGGGACCTGAAACTGTGATTGTTGGGAAATGAAGTAAAGAAAAAGAGAATCTTTTTTCATAGATATGTTGATGAAGTGCACAGTACTCTACTTGACTTATGAATCTTTGTGCCAAGAAAGTAATCTGATCTGAAGAAAAGAGGTAAGCTTTGTTCTTTGGTAAGAGAAAGATAAGTGAAAAATTTTGTTTTGAAGGCATCAATTTAAGTATGTTTAATAGATTATGTCCTAGTCTGAAGGCTAGGGTGTAGTTGAAAGAAAGAGTTGATTTGAGTAAATTTAATGGAAATAAAGAAAGATATGTTATTCCTATGCATAGAAAGAGTTTTTGGACTAATAAGTGGATGCAGGAACCTAGAAATGGTTTTTTCAGGACTAGCACTATGATCCTAGGGGAAGTGCACAGTAAAGAAAAGGTTGGGTAAAATTTAAGAGAAAAAGAGGATTGACTTTGTGTTATAACTACAGAAGGTTGGGACATCCTTCTAAGGAATGCCCTGAGGTAGGCCGTATTTTTATTTGTTGTAAGATTATTGGTCATGAGGTTGAGCATTGTCCAAGGATTATTGCTAAAGTTGAAGGGATGAGTATGAGACAAGAAAACTATGACAAAGTCAAGAGACTAAGGGCATGTTAGAAAGTCCTAAATAGAAAGGATCAGAGGAATTTGAGACTACGTTATTAAAGTTGAAAGAAACAATGGATGTCCATAATGTTGTCAGTTTACTAGAAATATTGAAAGCAAAACAGCGCATAAGTACAAGAATAGAAGACTTCGACATAGACTGTGTCTTGGATGAAGAAACACGAGTGACTATTATGACAGAAGAAACTTGGGAAATTTTTGGAAATCCTATTTTGGTACCTTCTTTTGGAAGGATAGGCTTGTTTAAGGGTAAGATGATAACTTTATGTGGAAGAATAACTACTGTACCTATTATTGTTCATGGAACATTGACTGAAGAAGAATTTGAAGTCATTAGGTTTGTTGGGGGAAGCGCCCCTTTCCCACTTTTGTTAGGTAAGACTTGGATTGAGAAGGATCATATTACAAGGAAAGTAGAGGAAAAAGCTACAAAAAATAAAAAGAAATAATTAAGGGATTTCATAGCTGGGAAAATAGACCGACTAATAGAGGAACAAGAGGATAAGTCGAACCAACAAAGCAAAGTAACAATGCAGGAGGGAAAGAAAGAAAGAGAATTATCTATCAAGGTTGAAATAATGGAATAAGTCTTGAAGAACTTATCTAGCCAAGAAAGAAGTATGCCCAGTTAGGAAATGTTAAGAAAAGGGATATTAACTTCAGACTCTTTGAAGGTACCTCAACAGTGCGAAGCCACTATGCTAGGGGAAGATAAGAATAAAAATGGAAAGAGGATTCTAGAAACAATTAAGGAGACTCAAACAACTAGAAAGAAGGAAAGGAAGCTCAATAAAAAGAATGCTAAGTTGGAAAAGCTACAAGAAGTTACATAAACTAGATGGAAGACTTCGCAGATTGGAACCTCGCAGGAGACAGGTTCGCAGGATTTGAACCTCGCTAGAACAGTAGGTCTGCGCAGAATTGGACTTTGCCTTGATGAGGTTATATGACTATTGGAGGCACCATGACCATTAAAATGATGCTCCATAACGGTTAGAAAATGAATTTATGGGCTTATGGACTGCTTTCGAACGTTGAGACCGCACCATAACGGATAGATTTACATTGATGGAATCATTTCCTGGCCGTTGGAAGATCCGTCACGATACCCCACTTATTTAAATCATTGGTCATTGCGTTGGGACCAATTTTTGCTACATGTGATTGACTGAGCTAAGAAGAGAATAGTCCAAGTGTCGAGTTGTGTTATCTAAAACTAGACCCCACCTGTCCGTTTGTCTACCCTACATGTCCATTTGTCTACCCCGTCTGTCTGTTAAAAGATAGAATGCCAGGTGAACCTAATGAATTGGAGAAGTCTATCGAGGAATTTATTAAGAAGATAATGGCTGATAGACTGATATCTGAAGGTATTCAAGCATCGTCGATGAGGGGAATTCAGGATTCTCTTTCGACCATACGTCGTTCCAACCATGTCAACCCTGTAACTAAAGAGTGAAGTAAGTACCGCGATGATCTGGCTAATGTGAAGTAGATCCCATTGATCCTACCTGAATATATTCCACCTATGGCTAGCGTTGTTAACTGTAATAGTATCCCTTGATATTTTGAGTACTCCCTGTTCACATACATTCCGAAAGGAATTTGCATAGTCAGAAGTCAGTTAGGACAGATCCTGTTGTTGAAGCATAGTGGCTTCAAATTAGGCAACCAGAAGAACTATGCCATGTTATCTCCTCCCCAATACTTAATGAAGACAATCGGAAAGAAACATCACCTCATCTCGTAGCCATGGATTAAGGGTTGGCGTAGTCAACTGTGTTGAACGTGATGAAGATCTTGCATTTTGGCCTCCACCAGGAGGTTAACGCTTGTGTTAAACTCCTTTTGTCATGCTATCATGGCGGATATATGTGGCTCGACAAAAGTATTACTGTGGATCCAGAGTTGAACTACCGGATCATAGGTTTAAGTGTGAAGGGTCATGACCCACAATAATTTTATCTAAGAAAGGCCTCAGACTATTCATTAGAACAACGCATCAAAGAATCTTACAGAGAGGTAGAAAAAGGAAAGCGAGGTTACAAGGTAGCATCTATATAGCATGGAACAGTGCACCTTGCTTGTCAACTCTTAGCTGGCAAGCTAGTGAGGAAGAACCGCCCCACATAGGTCATCAGGTTCATGGTGGACCTCGTAGGGAAGTGTGTGGAGGGAATGCAGATGAACTTAGTGAACTACCTCATAAACGAATTAGAAAAGGATTATCGTGAAGCCTAGGACTTGGGATATGAATTCCATTACAGTTGGTTGATCATTTTGATCGCATTTGTCACTTGGAAAATGCCTAAAGGAGCCACTTTCCCACATATGGAACTTTCAGAGCCTTTGGTTGCTTGGTTTTCCACCCTATGGTATACCAACAACATGACGAAATAGTGGCAGTATAATTTCATGTTTCATGGATATTACCAGCAGTTGAAGGTTGCCATCGAATAATTCCTGCATATGACACCACGCACCCTACACCGGTACCAATCCATAGTGAAGTTCTGCGCTAATCCTCACTTCATCTACATCACTGCAGGAAGAGGCAAACACCAGGAAGAATTGCAGCCATACTAAAAGATGACAAATGAAGATATGGAGCATATTACAAAGGAATGGTCAGAGGAATTTCTTGTAACTGTTGTTGATGAAGAATTATTTGACACTGACACCATAGGAAGCCCCATAGTTACACGAGTTGAACATGTCGGACAGTCTAATGGGACAAAGAAGAAGAAAAATAAGGACAAAGTCCAGGACATAGAGAGTGATGAAGAGGACAATGCTTCTGAAGATAATAGGTCTGACTCGCTAGGAGGAGGAGAAGATGAAGCAGAAGGAAAAGCAGCAGGAAATGAGGGAGAAGAAGAGCAAGGAGGAGGCGAAGCTACCAGCCCTCCATGTGAAAATCCCCATTTTGGGACAATGACACTGTAGAAGAGGAAGGTTTCTATGAAGAAACCCTCAACAAGGAAGAAGATGCATGCCAATAAGCCACAGTTGGAAGCCACCCTCACGAATGATGACATCAGTCTGGTCCACGGAGCTATGGAGGATGCCTCTGAAGACATGTTGCAGAGATACGAAGAGAAGCAGGTGGAGTTATATGGAAGTATTGAGAGGGAGTTGAAGGAAGTGCAACATGATATTCTCTTGGTCTGTGCAGTGTCTACTACATTGTCTGTGCCTTCCTTATCACAAACCACAAACTTGGGGGATGAACCAACCCAGTTAAGAAGGCTCGTGGATGCAACAGAGGCTCAGTTCCAGAGAACTCAAGAAGATAAGGAGAAGGCTACATCAGCCTTTCAAAATGAGAAGGACAAAGTCCTAGTATAGTTACGAGTAGTGCAGGATGGTGTAGCTTCCCATGAAAGCGAGAAAGCAAAGCTTCGGGTGAAGCTTCAGGAGGAAAAATCCAAGATACATAAGGACAAAGAGAAACTTCTTGCAGATTAGGATATGATCAAAGAATAGGTAAATAAAGCATGTCACTCTATGCTAGGCTTGGCACAGGAAGAGAAAGAGATGGTTGAAGCTCAAATAGTGAAGCTTGTTGAGACCCTCCAACATCTTCAGGATAGGATAACAGAATTGGAGGTCCAAACAATATTGAGCACCCAACAGGAGGTGCGTGACCAGAGGGAGGAGTTCGCCAAAAACACAATATTAATAATAAGATACCTCACCTCAAAATGCAAACAACTAAGTGACAGGATTTCCCAGACATATGAACGCCTCGTCGAGGATCCATAGCTAGGAAAACTAGAAGCACAGTTATAAGAGGTGCAACAGTAAGCATTTTAGTGCAGGCATAGATGACGCTACTTACAGTAGTGGAAAGGATGAAGAGATCCCAAGAGAAATGCACAGTATAGTAGCAGATCACTACCCTCTAGGGTAAGGTAATGGAAGTCACACAGAAGCTACAACCCATGCAATACAAAGATTGCAAGGTTTTCGAAGAGATTGAAGGACAGGGATCACAACTAGATCAAGTCATTGTAGCAACAGAAAAGCATATGGAAGAGCCTGTTATAGAGCAGATAGTCCAGGAGCTCGCTGAGCAAGAGGCTCAAAAGAGACAGCAAGTTGAGGTAGCTTGAGTTAATATCGATACTTTCAAAGCAGTGTTTTCCAGACCTGAGTGACTCTAGATTAGTCACAGGTGAGTGTTGGGGGCCTGTTGGCCCTCAACCAAGTTTTGGGGAAACTTTGGTTAGTTTTGTCCCACTTTTGGACTTCAACATGATGGTCAAAGAAGGAGCACCCAGGTAGAGCTGAGATCACGGATCTCACTTATTTTGCAGGCTATGTAGACCAAGCAAGGGGTTCTCTAGGGTTTTTATAATGGATTTTCGGATGTCATCCCATGGGTTTTCCCCATGTTTAGGCCTTATTGTAAATGTTTGTAAAGGATAAATAAAGGAGAATGTATTGTAGAATTAGTAGCTCTGTGTGCAATAGAAAAATTAGATCACTAATTCTTTGTGAAAAGGGAAGTATGTGGTCAAGGCTTAGTGCTCGATTGTGATTCTATAGAAGGTTCTTAGTAATTGTAATGATCAATGCGCAGATCTAGTACTTAGTGTAAAGAAGGAGGATCCGGTGCTTAGTGCGTAGATCTCCTGCCTTGTGCGGACTTCGAATCTATGTCTTAGTGCACAAATCTCACTAGATGTAATATTTTGGAAAATAATAAAGAGGTGAAGAGGTTGGTGGACGTAGCCCCACACTGGGGTAAACCACGCATATCTGGTGTCTAATGGTTTTCTTTTGTGTTGTGTTATTCCTGTTATGAATCTGCTTAGTCCTTTGAGTGTAAAATATAGATTTGTTGTTGTTTAAGTACTTTATTTATTGAATGCTAGATCTAACTCAGTGCCAAGTGCTTAGGATATATAATCATTTGTTGTTACTGTGCCAATCTATCTTTGATTATGATATGCGATATTCATATCACCTTGTAAGCATTAATAGAATATCCTGTGAAGTGTTATTAACACATATCTGTGTCCCAGCCTAGTTACAGATACCTGCATACAGTAACCCACCCTACTTGTACCTTGAGTGAGACTTCACCTGCTTCGCAGGTGTTGTCAAAAGGATCGATATTCGGGATTTTTTTGGTGCATTGTTAAGCGTTGAACCCTAGGTATGCCCTTGTGCCAACACTTTGCTTATGTTAAAGGGTAAATGAATGCTATATCTAACTCAGAGTGCTAATTTCTCATGATATATAATCATTTGATGTTATTGTGTCGAAATGTCTTGGATTATGCTCTGTGATGTTAATAAGGTTGATAAACTAATGCATGTTCACTTCCTATGCATTAACAGAATATTCTACAAAGTTCTTTTATCACAGATCTGTGTCCCATTCTGGTTCCAGACACCTACATCCTGTAACCCCCCCTGCTTCTTACTTGGGTGAGATTTTTCCTGCTTCGCAGGTGTTTTCAAAAGGGCCAGTAGTCATGGTTTTTTTGGTGTGTTGTTAAGTGTTGAACCATGGGTCTACCCTTGTGCCAAAAACACTTTTCTAATTAACCAATCCTTACTACTAAACCAAATGGAATATTTCAGTGAAAATCACAAAGAACACTGCTGGGAAATATCAAAACAAGAAACACATCTATCAATAAATTCAATCCTTTCTTGTAACCAACTAAAAGACACACTCTCACTGCATCAAACAAATCCTCCCTGTAACTGAATAATCCTCTTTGTAATTAAACTAAAGACGCATTCTTGCTGGAATAAAAAAAAACTTCTTATGTAACTAACGAAGGAAGAACACACTCGTATTGATGAAATCAAATCTTGTTGAAATTAATCAGAAACACACTTATGTGAAATTGGAAATGAAAAACTTGTTGAAATCGGATGGAAATACACTCGCACTGAATTGAAATTGAGAACACACCATTAATGAATCGAACTGTAACAACTATGTATCCCCTGTGCAACAACACCTTGGAGTAGCAACACCTCAGGGTAGCAACACCTTGGAGTAGAATCACCTTGATTTATTCACCTTGGAGTGGAATAAAACAAATCTTCTTTTGTAACTAACGGAGGAAGAACACACTTGTATTGATGAAATCAAATCTTGTTGCAATTAATCAAAAACAAACTTATGTGAAATTGGAAATGAAACACTTGATGGAATTAGATGGAAATACACTCCCACTGAATTGAAATTGAGAACACACCATTAATGAATCGGACTGTAACAACTATGTATCACCTGTGAAACAACACCTCAGAGTAGGAACACCTTAGGGTAGCAACACCTGTGAAACAACATCTCGGAGTAGCAGCACCTCAAGGTAGAAACACCTTGGAGTAGAATCACCTTGGAGTAGAAGTGTCTTTGGAGTAGTATCACCTCAGAGTAGCAGCACCTTAGAGTACCAACACCTTGGAGTAGCAGTTGATTATTATGCAAGATTCTTTAGCATTTTATCAGTAGTTACCGAACACATACATTATCCTTCCCTAAATGCAGGAAAAACTTAAAGAATCAATGCATCAAATGGACTTAACATACCAGTGTAAAAAGGGTAACTTGTGGACCATAATAGATATGAAAAAGGTGTGAATAAGAAGGAAAGGTAAGAGATAAATAGTAGAATGATGGAAAAAAAGGGTGTCACTCCCAAGACCCAACAGACAGGTTGATGTGATAGTGACAAGTTGATAATGAAAGGCTGATCAGTGATAGTGTTAGTGGTAGTGACAGGTTGAATCTACACTTATATTTTAGGGTGACAAGATGGGGCAAGGAAAGGGGGTTGTAGCATCCTTATGTTTGGTGCTAGAGAACATAGTGAGTTGGATCTTTCGTTAGGTTGGAGCCTCTAAATCAGGGGGTTGTAGCCTCCTTCCGATTGGAGCTGGAGAGAACATGGAGTTGGATCTTCCTTCAAGTTGGAGACTATAAACTAGGGGGTTGGAGCCTCCTTCCAGTTGGTTCTGGAGAATTGGTAAGTTGGTACTTCCTATGAATGTAATCTTGATATATATAAGAAATCATTTCGTGGTTTTCTCCCATTTGGTTTTCCACGTAAATTCTGATGTATTATATATCTGTGGTTGTTTATTATGCACTAATGAATGATATTATTTATGATGAAATAATATATTGAATGCATAAGTGATAAAATATTGAATACTATTGACAAAGTTGAAGTTCATATATTGTATTGAAAGTGGTAAAAAGTGTTCATATTGATTCACCCCCCCTCTCAATATTCCAACACCTTCTAGGGAAAAAAAAACTAACATAAATTCTATCATCATATCTTTGACCTTATAATGAACGATCCATATCGAATACAACCTACAATTTCTTTGATCTTCATATGAATTAAGAAGATAATCAGACTATGCAACCAACAATCTCCCACTTGGAGACTGATCACAACAACTCCACTGTTGTTGTATCTACTGGACTATGATCCCCCTTAGACCTGACAAATTTCTCATATTTGCCTTCATGCTTGAAGGCCAACTGAAACTGATCAGGAACTCAATTTCTCCCTAGTTACTACCTTTGTTAACATGTCTGCAAGATTTTGTCTAGTGTGTATCTTTTCCAACTTCAATTGTCCATCTTCCAAAATGGAATGAATGAAATGGTACCTAAGTTGTATATGCTTAGTATTATAATGAAAGGATGATTTATTGTCAAGATGAATGGCACTATGACTATCAAAATACAACCTGTTATTCTCATGTTTCTTTCCCAATTCCTCCATAAACCTCTGTAACCAAATCATCTCTTAACTAGCCTCTGTAGCAACAACATATCCTGCTTCCATTGTTGAAAGTGATGTTAGGATATTTAGACACTTAGGGGTTAGTTAAGATCTATTTGGTCTAATGTTTCATTAGGTAAAAGTGTGTTTCTTAGTTTGTTTATTTAGTATGCATCAATATGCATTTGTAGTTTGGAAATCTGACGGTCACGATATGTTCCCGACATAGAGTGATCTGACGGTTCATATTCTCCTAGATCTTAACGACCATTGATCTGTGTATTACAACCCGATTGGTCCATGATATCTATTTAAAGAGCATGGAGGGTCATTTTTCTATGATCGATTGTGAGAAACTCTCTTGTAAAATCTCTGTGTAATATTTTTCTTTTTCATTAATAAACTGCTCCAAGTGGCCGCGTTGGTTGTGGCCATGGATGTTTCCCCGTAGGGGTTTTACCATGTCAAAACATCAGTGTGTTGGTCTTTGATATGGTTGTGTGAGTGTTTATTGAAGGTGTTCTTCCTCAGTTGGAATACCTATGTTTTTGAACATGTTATCAGATCCTATTTGAAGACCCGCTCATGTTGTAGATCGAGATCGCGAAGACGAGTTCCCTCATCTCCATTTTATGCCATTTCAATACATTTTTGGGCTGAGAGGACTATTACATTGTGTCCAGAGAACTCATTTCAGTTAGGAACACTTTTCGTTTCACTGGAAAAGGTTTTTGTTTGCCCAAGATACGGCCATTTCAGTTAGATCCACGGGTATAAACCTTGAATACGCCATTTTTAAATTTTTACATAGTATTATTTTGGTTTTATTTCGGTTTTGTATTATTTGTTCCCGGGTTGCTACTCTTTTAGATCTTTGTATGCTCTTTTTATTGCGCCCTATGTGATCTTGGAAAATTAGAAACAGATAGGAAAATGTTCATTTTCTAGGTAAGCTAACCGAGATGTAACCCTTGCTGTCATCGAGAAGCGAAATTTTTTTCCTGTGTGAAAAGAGGTTTTTTTTAGCATGAACAATAACAACAAAAATCCTCTTATTAAACAACACAATATGTTTTTCTAGCCCATTTGGTTAAAATTTTCCTTATTAAGTACGAGGTCTTGAGTTCAAGTCTCTCTTTTTGTTACTTTTTTTGAAAAAGTTCATGCTAAAGTGTATTTCACTTCAAGTATAAAAGTGAATCGCTATAAGTAGTTTTAATATTTTATTTTAGAATTATTTATTTTGCATGCAGATTTTATTTTATACTGTAACTTCATTGTAAAAGTGATCCCCACTTCTCTTTATAAAAGTGGGTCACTTCATAAAGCAACTTACACCACCACATGGTCATTTGGTTACCATTTATGCATTTTTTAAAAAGGGCATAACTTTCACATCCAAAGTCTATTTTTAGTGTCGTTGTTTTTAAAACTGCCTAATTTTTTGAGATCTTTCCATCCGGATCATCAATTTTATTTTTTAAATCCATATTATCTACATATTTAATATGGATTCTTCCAGTAATCTTTTACTTACCAACACCAACTAGTTCCAATGGAAATCTCATATGGAGGATTTATTAAGAAGAAAAGGCTTGTACCAGATTACCTTGGGAAAGGAAAAAGAACCCATTGATGTTGATAAGAAAGTCAAATGGGATAATAGGAGTGATGAAGCATGTGGACTAATCAGAATGTCCATCTCTCCTGATTTAAGGTTTCACCTTAAAGAAATTGATGATCTTGATGAAGCTTGGGAAAAGATTGAATCTGTGTTTGGTAAACTCAATATTATTCGAGCACAATAGTTAGAAAATCAAGTACTGACTTTAATTCCAAGTGATATTTCTTGCATTGGAGACTATCTATCTAAGTTTAAAACACTCGGAAGTTTATGTGAAGAATGTGAGATAAAGATGGAGGAAGAGTGTTGCATCTATCTTATTCTTTCTAAGATAGGTAGTGAATATTCTATGTTTGTATCTACCTTTTATGCCATGAGAGAGGCTTTAGGGAAATCTTATCAAAAACCCACTCTTGAGTCCTTTTGTGCTACTTTGATTAGAGAGGAAGATAAACTTGTACAACTTGGATTGATTAGCATTGCAGGTACCTCTAACAAATCCTTAGTCACCTAGTAGAAAGATAAACCCAAGAATCCCAAGAAGAAACATCCTCGCTACAACAACAAGCAACATAAGGGTCCCAAACCCACTCACACAACTTAAGCTCCTAATGGTGACAAAGGAGGAAAATATAAAAATAAGAATACTGACAAACATTGCAACTTTTCTAATAAAGATGGACATGATGAGTCCAAATGTTTCAAGAAGATGGAAGCTTTAGAAGCAGCGATGAAGAAGCACAACATCAATATCGATAGTACTTCTTCTTCTTCTCATGGGCATGCACTTTCTACTTCTGGTTTCTCCTTCAATACAACTTCTACTTCTTATTTTGATGAGTGGCTTATTGATTTTGGACCATCTTATCATATGGTTAAGGATAAATACATATTCTCTGCTCTAAATGAATGTAACACCAATAAAATATTTGTTGGTGATGATAGATCTCTAAGTGTTGTGGGATCTAGAACAGTTCAAGTAGATAATGGTCATTTCAATGATGTATTATGTGTTCCAAGTCTTTCTTGCAACCTTTTATCAGTATATCAAATCACTCATTCAGGTGAAGGTAAGACCGTATATTTTTCACCTCACCAAGTTGTAATCAAGGATCTAAAAGATCCTAAGCATGTTCTTGCAAATGGAATTGTTGATGATATTACCAGGTTGTACAAGTTTGACAACTTTTGGTCATCATATTTTTCATCAGTTTTTGTTGTTCATAGAGATAACTTGAGCAAACTTTGGCATGAGCGGTTTGGTCATATAAACTATCGCTCATTGCAACAACTATGCAATCAACAAATGGTGACTGGAATCCTCCTGTTTCATGTAGAGATGGTGTTTGTGTCGGTTTTGTTCATGTGTTTCTTTAGTATGCATTAGTATGCATTTGTAGTTAGGAAATTTGTTGGTCATGATATGTTACTGACATAGAGTGATCCAACGGTTCATATTCTCCTTGATCTTAACGACCATTGATCCATGGCTTAACACCCGATTGGTCCATGATCTCTATTTAAAGGGCATGGATGGTCATTTGTAGATGATCGATTCTTAGAAACTCTCTTGTAAAATCTCTCTGTAATCTTTTTCTTTTTCATTAATAAACTGCTCCAAGTGGTCGTGTTGGTTGGGCCCATGGATGTTTCCCTGTAATGGTTTTACAACCTTAAAACATCGATGTGTTGATCTTTGATCTGGTTGTGTGAGTGGTTACTGAAGGTGTTTAAGAGACTCATGATCTAGAGAAATTTGCAGAAGCTTCATGTCATCTATATTGGGATACAAAAATGAATGAAAAGTATCGTTCTTTAATGGAAAATGATACTTAGGATCTTGTACCTCTTCAAAAAGGAATAAAACTTGTTAGATGTAAATGGGTCTACAGAACTAAGTATGCATCATATGGAAGTGTTGAAAGACACAAGGCTCGGTTAGTTTCCGAAGAATTTTCCCAATTTGAAGGAATTGACTATAATGAAACATTTTCCCCTGTAGCCAAAATGAATTCGATCTGCCTTGTTCTTGCCCTTACTGCCTCACATAAATGGGAGGTCCATGAGATGGATTTTAATTTTGCCTTCTTGCACAGAGATTTGCAAGAAGAAATATACATGGAACAACCTCCTGGCTATGTCCAGAATGACTCTAGCCTTGTTTTTCTCCTTAAGAAATCTCTTTATGGTCTTATGCAAGCTCCCTCATCTTGGTATACCAAAATGGATAGCTTTATTATTGACACCAGATTCTCTAGATGTCATTATGATCTTAATGTCTATACAAATAAAGTAGGAATTCATCTCATCATCCTTGTCCTTTATGTTCATGACCTTATCCTTACTGGTAGTGACTCGAAAATTTTAAACCATGTAAAAACCATCCTTAAGAAGAAATTTGAAATGACAGACTTAGGCTTTTTGCACTATTTCTTTGGCCTCCAAGTTTTTCAAACCAATGAAGGAATTTTTCTTTCCCAGTCTAAGTATGCTTTTGACCTTCTTCATCGCTTTCACATGGACGATTGTAAACCAACCCCTTCTCCCTTCCAGTCTAGAGTAAAGCTTACTACCACATGTACTTCTCCTGAAGTTGATTCCACTCGATACTTCTCTATGTTTGTGGTACAGTTCAGTTCTAGATACATTACAATTCAAGGGGACTCATTTATTGGTTGGTTTCACTGATTCGGATTGGGTCGGTGACCCTGATGATCGGAATTCTACTATAGGTTATGTTTTTAGCCTTGGTTTAGGACCTATTGCTTGGGCCTATAAGAAACAACAGGATATTGCACTTTCTTCAGCAGAAGCAAAGTACTGAGAAGTGATAATTGAAATTCAGGAAGCCTTGTGGCTTCAACAGATCCTTTCAGAGTTTGGATTCTAGTAACAACATATGACCAGCCTTTGGTGCGACAATCAGAGTGCCATCAAGCTCACCAAAGACCTAGTTCAACATCAGCGGAGAAAACACATCAATCTACACATGCACTTCATCACAAAGCTCATTCATGATCAAGTTAATGAAATGCTCCTTTCCCCTACAGAATATCAAGTTGCAGACATTTTCACAAAGTCTCATACAAAAGAGAAGTTTTTCAAACTTCGATCTATGTTAGGAGTTCATGAAGTTTTCATTAAGGGGGGATATGCTCTAATGCCTCCCTCCTTCTCCTATTGTGTCACTATTGTAAATCCTTCAATCCCATCCGAAGTTGTTCTTAAGGGGGGATGTTAGTATATTTAGACACTTAGGGGTTAGTTAAGATCTACTTGGTCTAATATTTCATTAGGTAAAAGTGTGTATCTTATTGTGTTTCTTTATTATGCATTAGTATGCATTTGTAGTTAGGAAATCCAACGTTCACGATATGTTCCTGACATAGAGTGATATGACGGTTCATATTCTCCTTGATCTTAACAACTATTGATCCATGTCTTAACACCCGATTGGTCCATGATCTCGCATGGAGGTTCATTTTCCAATGATCGATTGTGAGAAACTCTCTTGTAAAATCTCTCTGTAATCTTTTTATTTTGCATTAATAAAATTCTCCAAGTGGTCGCGTTGGTTGGGGTCATGGATGTTTCCCCGTAGGGTTTTTACCATGTCAAAACATCGATGTGTTGATATTTGATCTGGTTTTGTGAGTGGTTAAGGTGTTCTTCCTCTGTTGGAATACTTGTGTTGTCAAACAAGTGAAACGACCTTTTGTAGTTTCGAAATTCAACTTATTTTTGTTCCACCTATAGTAAAAACATATGCTATGGTTCTCCTCTTGCTATCTTTATCACTTTCCATATATGAATCAACATATCCCTGTAGAATAGTGTCTGAACCTCCAAAACATAATGCATGATTACTAGTACCTCTCAAATACTTGAGAATCCACTTTATTGTTTCCCAACGTTATTTACCTAGATTTTTCATACACCTTCTCACAACTCCCACTACATGTGCAATATTTTTTCTTGTGCACACCATCACATACGTCAATTTGCCAATTGTTGATGAATAAAGGGCCCTAGACATGTATTATATATGCTCATGTGTAATGGGACACATTTCCTTGGTTAATTTGAAATGGTTGGCCAAAGGTGTACTAACTGATTTTGCATTTTACATTTTACATTGGACACCTTCTCTATGTACTCACCTTGAGACAACATCAATTTGCGATTTTTCCTATCTTTTGTTATTCTCATACCAAGAATTTTTTTTGCAGCACCCAAATCCTTCATCGCAAATGAATTAGTTATTTCATTCTTGAGTATAATTATATCTTGCATGTTAGGATCTGCAACACGCATGTCATCTACATACAATAGCAATATAATATAGCTTCCATTTTCTAGCCTCTTAAAATAAACACAATGCTCAGAATGACATCTACTACAACCTTGTTATGTTATAAACATGTCAAACTTAAAATACCACTACCTTGGAGATTTCTTTAGCCCATACATGCTCTTATTCAACCTGCATACCAAATTATCCTTCCCTTTGACCTCATACCCCTATGGCTGCTGCATATAAATCTCGTCATCCAAATCCCCATGGAGAAAAGTTGGATTTACATCTAATTATTCAAGATGCAAATCTTCTACTACCACAAGACTTAAAATGGCCCTAATCGAAGTCATTTTAACAATAGGAGAAAATATTTCATCAAAATCTATACCTTTCTTCTATGCAAACCTCTTTACAACAAGCCTATCCTTGTACCACTTATTTCCTGAGCCTAATCTTGTTATAAACAAATCATGAGCCTAATCTTCTTATAAACAATAAGGAAAGAAAAAAATAAGTCAAAAAAGAGAAAGACAAGTTACATCAGGAGAAACTTCACCACTTAATCATGACACAAGTATCTGGAAACATAATGCCTTTGTATTCATCCATAATAGTCACTTACAACCTTTGAACAGTTTTACAGTGGATGGGACATTTCCATGCCATCCTTCCCTGCCAATCTAACTGGTCCCCCTTGTACATTTGACTTGTTACAATATATAGAACAGACTCTCCCTAGGCTTAGGAGGTCGAATTCAACCACCTCGACCAAAAATAGAAATAAAATCCCTGAAAATATTGAACCGTCTGCCATGAAAGACGGGTTGAACTACTAAAAAAATGGGTCAACTCAGACATATGTTTATCCTCAACGGTAACACCTATGCATAAACTAAAATACGTTATTGTATATTAGCATGTTCTAGACAAAAACGTCTTTCTTTTTTTCCAAATTCATCTCCATCTCGCCGAAATAGCTCCCTCAAAATTAGGACTGAAACAGGAAAAAACTAAAAACTGAAACATGGGGTTGAAAGATGGCTTCGATTCTCCTTTCTCTTGACACCTGTGTAAACTCTAGGAGATTTTTTTTTCTTCAGCCCGTGATGAACATAAACCTCTCTCGTATTTTGAAAATTCGTCTCCATTTTCCCGGAATCCTTTTTGAAAGTCGAATAGGTAAAACTGGCAAAAAATGGTTTTACTTGGGAAAACTGGTTTTGGAGGGGAAGAGTCGTTTACTCGAACCCCCCCTTAGTGTTGTTGGGTATTCTACCCTACAGACTAATAAGCTAGGGCTCTAAACTTATACGCAGAAAATGACCCTTAAGATTTAACTTTTAACCTTCTACCCAAAATCTCAACCCCTTTTCGAGCAAACAATGGAAGAATCAACT
>ML789387.1:25960-51034 GCA_009831015.1 Picea engelmannii | reverse complement strand
CTCCTGAAGCTTAAGGCAAAGCTAAAGGGTGTGGACAATAATAGGCTTGGCAATTTTGGCAGAGTTTCTTTGCTATCCTTTTTCCTCCTTTGATTAGTACCCCTACCCCTCCTTTTATAGGCTAGGAAGATCTAGGGTTTTAGTCGAACTCTCGGCCATGCATGGCGGAGAGTTTCAGTTAACTGACAAAAAGCCCCGAGTCTCGGCGGAAACTTCCCTGGTTTTTTGCCTTGTTAGGTACTCGCGGGCTGTTTTGAGCTAGCCCGCGGATACCCGCGTGCAGTAAGAGGACAGCAAGCGGTTGCCCGCGCCCAGTGAGAAGTTAGGGCGCGGGTTGCTTGTTTTGAGTGGTTTTTCGAGGAATTACTCAGCATGGCTTTGGCTAGGAAGAGGCATGAGTTGGCCTGATGCCAGGTAAACCTGTATGGTGCATTTTAGGGTTATAACACTTAGGTGGTAAATGGTATTGGGAGGGGGGGTCTAAGTTCACCATGAGGTGACACTTGTCCCTCCCAATACCACTAACTCAGACCCCCTTGGTGTTGATGTGATGTGAGGTGGGGAGGTGTCTAAGTTGTACGGGAGCATGGGTAAGTTAACTTAGGATATGTTTTTTGATTTTAATAATTTTGTTTTATAATTCGTTTTGTTTTTTAATATTTTTTTAATTTTGTTTTTATTATTGTTTAAGTTTTATTTTATTTGTTTTAATTTATATATTTACCTTTTATTTATTTTATGTTTATTTAATTTTTAGTCTTATTTTAATATTTTATTTTTTAGGCTTAGGATAATTTGTATTTTATTTTTATTTTTATTGTTAGTTGTTAATTTGTTTTTTCATTAATTTAAATTATTCAAACACTAACCTAATTACTAACTTTAAACAAATAACTTAATTACTAATTATTAATTAATTCATTATTAACAAGTCTAACATAAATCTAATTAGTATTTTTTTATCCTAAGTTTGTTTATGCAGGGATAAAATTGGCGAAGGGTTAAAGAAGTGAAGGGTGAGGGACCGAAAAGCGCAGCGGTGGATGAAGGATGCAGCAGGGTGATGAAGGATCAGGAAAAATGGATGGAGGGGAAAATGGAATCAACCGAGCAGTAAGCCAGATGTCTTTATCACGGGAGCAATGCCAAATAAACAGTTGAAGAATCAAGTTACCTATGATTACAGGACCCCAACATAGGCTCCACCTAGGGATGGAAGCTCTTGAGGAGGTGTCAAGAATCACAGATCTCTGAACATGTAGACCAGTGCTTTATTCGTTGGGCCATGGAGTCACTGCAACTACAATCTTCGAACTGGCTCATATTTGAGTGAACATTGAACTAGATACTATCAACTGCAAACTCTCCTAGAAACCATACAATACTGAAAAAGATGCCCAATAACTTAGCTTAGTCAAAATTTCTACCTACCCTACACTATTGATAATTTTTTTGTTCTAAATGATACAATAATGCCAGTGCAGCCAGTCAAACAACTGCTCTAATAACTTTTCTCTTTCAATGTCTTCAATCAATATCAAAAATAGAACTTGCATAGGAATCATGAACTAATTTCCATCCTGATCTTCATCACAAGGAGCTTGATAAACCTAACAGATAACATAAACACTGGGAATGCACTGTGGCTCTGTGATGAACAATTTCTCCATATAAATAGCCATTTGGATAAAGATAGACATGACCCATCACTAGATATTCTGACTTAATCAATTCAAACTCATTACTAGGTGCCACACATGTGTTCTCTATGTCTTCAAGTGACTCAGAACATGCTTGTATTTGATCTGATGAGTTTTGTACTAATACTTCTACGGAACAAGACATTGGAGTTGAATGTTTGATCATATCCATATCATAAAAACTCTTGAAATCATTAGGGGTAAATGAAAAATGACTATGAAAACACAAGTTATCCAGCATATCAGTTATTGGGTCATAAAGTGATTTAGATGACTATGGCATTGGTTCTACTAGAATTTCATGGCTTACACTATGATTCTCAACCAAAATATGACTAAGATTCCCTCTCACATCCTGAAAGGAACTAAAGCATAAGGGAAAGGAATAAAAATAGATCAGTTCATTACCTATCCCATGCTCTATGATTTCATCTGAGGTTTGACATTTAAAAAGATTCAAGGGCTGCACCTACGAATTTGAAGCAGGTTCTATATCATCCTTGTTTTCCTCAACTAGTTCATCAACGCACTCCTCATTCTTACTATTTATAATCTGCTTGAAATTTTTTCTTAGGAGCGAGGAAAAAAATGGGGGCAAGCAATTTGCACTTTCTTGAAAATTTTCTGCATTTTCCTCCTTGCAATCTTGATTAGTATGCAGAGTTTGATTTTCATCTCGGCATTGTGATAATTGGACTTCTTCTTCCCATGAAGATAGTGATGGTTTCTCTGAGCAGTCATCATCAAACTCAACCACATAATCATCACCCTGATGATCATATCCTGGAAAATCATCTACATACACAAGGTCATCAAACATGCACATCATATCAGTTGATGGCTCTTATACAAGTTGATTTTGAGCTTCATCTTTGACTATGTTGTGAATTGAATACATGAAACAATCATTATCCAATCCATCATACCAAGGATGAGCTACAAATTGTTTGGGGACATTGATCCTCGTCTGTTATGGAACTATTCGAACATGTGATCTTTGAACAACAAGTTTATCTTTCCTTCTAATCGTCTGCATCATCTCTTTTACAGTGTTTTCCAGGACATCTAGTTTCACTTCTAAAGATGTCATATGTTCCTTTTATGTTCTATCTTTCTCTTATGCCCTTAGCTTGGACCTTTTGTTCAACAAATTAGCTTCCACATAAACTAAAATCTTTTTCATTTCTTCAAGGGTTGTAGTATTCCTTTCTCTTAATTGGAATGTCATCTCACGATCGAAGGCATCTCATAAATGCAAGTGATTTGATCGTGGGGGTGGCCTTATATCAACATGAATTGCATGATATACCTTATTGAACCTTGCTAAAAATTGATGTACTGTCTCCCCTGGCTGTCTTTTCAAATGGTCATATTCTTCTAGGTTGAGAAAGACATTTCTCATGATCACCCATCGATCTAGGAAATTTTTTACAAACTGATGAAAATTGCTAATGCTTGTAGCTGGAAGATTCTTAAACCTATTTTTTACTTTACCTTACAATGATAGGGAAAACATTCTGATGCATACATCATCATCTTCTACCTCAAATAGATCAAGAAAATCCTCAATACTTTGGATATGGTTTTCAGCAGTGATCTTCACATTTTCTCCATCAAACCTCGGTAGATTATTGATGTAATTGGCAGGGAGTTCATGGAGAATAGGAGGCAAATCTAGGGGCTTCTATATGTCTAGGATTTTTGCAAGTACAGGAGTTACAACAATGGTCTTATAGCTAACTGGAATTTCAACAATGGTAGGAGATAACGCAAGAGGTTTGTGTTTCACTGGGCTTTCTACAAGTGCATCTAAGATGTGCACAACTGTATGAGTATGTACATGATCTACAATTTGGGGCTTAGTCTCTTGAGGTTCATCATTTTGCATTTGATCCATGTAAACTTCAACAATATACTCTTGATCCGGATTAGAAAAAGATAGGACATAATTACAGATAAAACCAAAAATGTCTTGAATACAATTTGAGCTTGAATACCTTCTCTTTCCATATTGCTTGGTCATGTCAGGTTCTTCCTCCAGTGGAATCTTTGAGTTGGCATTGTCTGGAGATGATTGGAGTCACCAGGTGAAATATTTCATCCTCCTTGTGTCTGGTCACTGTCCACCATCAGTGATCAGATCTGGAACATGAAGTGCACAACTAGATAAATTCCCCAGTACGGTCGCCATTATGTTATCACCCTGTAATTTCCCAGGCTGAGGAGGAAATCGGTAGGGGTAACCACAAAACCGCTTGGATTCAAGGATATATCCCTCAAAGACTTAGAGAGGGATATCTTTGTATGATATAACTTTGTTGCAAATGGATATTAGGCTAGTTATAAGGATAGAAAGTTTGTTTTTGAATTTTTGGGTTGGGACAACAGAAGAGGACCATTGCGAAAAATAGAGTCAAAATTTAAAGTGATTAAATGAATGGATAACTGGGAAAAAATGTAACCAGGTAAGGTAATCATGTCATTGGATCCCTTGAGTTTATGAAATGGGAAAAGAAGAATAGATTGAGGTTCATTTCAAATGCAGAGCAGAGCTTATTTGAATTCTACATTCTAATTTCAGAAGAAAACATAAATATTGTTTTTAGCCAGAGCAGGGTGTCTGAGACAAATCCTGAGCCTAATATTATTATAAACAATAAGGAAAGAAAAAAATAAGTGAAACAAGAGAAAGAAAAGATACATCAATAAAAATTTCACCACTTAATAATGACACAAGAAACTGGAAATATAATGCCTTTGTATTCATCCATAACAGTCACTTACAACCTTTGAACATTTTTACAGTGGATGGGACATTTCCATGCCATCCTTCCCTGCTAGTCTAACTGATCCACCTTGTACATTTGAATTGTTACATTATATAGAACATACTCTCCCCGGGCTCAGGAGGTCAAATTCAACCACCTCGGCCAAAAATAGAAATAAAATCCCTGAAAATCTTGAACTATCCACCATGAAATATGGGTCGAACTCCTGAAAAAAGGGGTCAACTCAGACATTTGTTTCTCCTCAACGGTGACACCTATGTATAAAATTAAATAGGTTATTGTATATGAGAATGATTTGGACAAAAACCTCTTTCGTGTTTTCCAAATTCATATCCATCTCACCGAAACAGCTCCCGCAAAATCAGGACTGAAACAAAAAAAAAAAAACAAAAAACTGAAAAATGGGTCTGAAATATGGATTCGATTCTCCTTGATCCTGACACCTGTGTAAAATATGGGAGATTTTTTTCTTCTTCAGCCCGTGATGAACAAAAACCTCTCTCGGATTTTGAAAATCCATCTCTGTTTTCCTAGAATCCTTCCCAGAAGTCGAACAGGGAAACCTGGCAAAAAACGGTTTTACTTGGGAAAAGCGGTTTTGGAGGGGTAGAGTGGCTTACTCAGACCCCCCTGAGGTGGTAAGTGGTATTGGGAGGGGGGGGTCTGAGTTCACCATGAGGTGACACTTGTCCCTCCCAACACCGCTAACTCGGACCCCCTTGGTGTTAATGTGACGTGAGGGGGGGGGGGCGCTCCGCATTGTATGAGAGCGTGGGTAAGTTAACTTAGGATATGTTTTTTTATTTTTATAATTTGTTTTTTTTATTTTATTTTATTTTTTAATATTCGTTTTTATTTTGTTTTTATTATTATTTAAGTTTTATTTTATTTGTTTTAATTTATATATTTATGTTTTATTTATTTTATGTTTATTTAATTTTTAGTTTTATTTTAATATTTTATTTTTTAGGCTTAGGATAATTTGTATTTTTTTTTTTTTGTTGTTTGTTGTTAATTTTTTTTTTAATTAATTTAAATTAATCAAACACTAACCTAATTACTAACTTTAAACAAATAACTTAATTACTAATTACTAATTAATTCATTATTAACAAGTCTAACATAAATCTAGTTAATATTTTTTTATCCGAAGTTTGTTTATGCAGGGTTAAAATTGGCGAAGGGGTGAAGAAGTGAAGGGTGAGGGACTGAAAAGCGCAATGGTGGATGAAGGATGCAGCAGGGTGATGGAGGATCGTGCAAAATCGATGGAGGGGAAAATGGAATCAACTGAGCCCAGTAAGGCAGATGTCTTCATCGCGGGAGCAATGCCAAATAAGCAACTGAAGAATCAAGTTACCTATTATTATAGGACCCCAACAATATCAAATAAAGGTACACTTCTTATATTTTTATTCAAGCTTTGTTCTATTTTCTTTACCAATATGAACAAATGCTTCACAATAAAAAATCTTCAGAAATGAATAGTTTACTTTTTAACTTGTCCATTCCTCCTATCGAATGCCACCATCCAATGAGATTGAATGTCCTCTATTTATTAAGTAAACAAAAGTACATACAACATATGCCTATAATTGTAAGGGAAACCCATCATGCAATCTCATACTCCTTGCACGTTCCATGATTGTCCTGTTCATCCTTTCTAACACACCATTTTCTTGTGATGTTCCTGGAACTATTTTATCTCTAAGAATCCCATGGTTTGAAAAGTCATTATCAAACTCCTTGTTGCATTATTCACCTCCATTATCTGATCTGAGTCACTTCAACCTCTTTCTTGTCTCATTCTCAACCAAAGGTTTCCATTTCTTAAAAGTATAAAAAACATTAGATTTTTGTCGAATTCAATAAGCCTAAGTTTTTATATTTGTATCATCAATAAAACTAACATAATAATGAGACACCAAGAGATGATACCTAATTAAGTATCCATACATGTATATGCACAAGCTATAACTATTTTTCACTCTTATTTTCTTTCCCGATTCTGAGAAATCTGACTCTCTTTTATTTTCCATAAACACAATTCTCATAGAAATCCAAATCAACTTGTTTAAGAAATGGGAACAAATTCCTTTTTTGAAGTATCTACATCCCCTTCTCACTCATGTTTCCAAGCCTATGATGCCACAATGTTGTATCCACTCTTGTAGAATCTAAAGAGATAGAAGAGTCAACATTAACAATACATAAATACAATGTACCTACCTTCTCTCCTTTTTCCATTACCATTGATACTTTAGTGGCCTTCCATGCCTTATCTATAAATAAAGATATACAACCTTAACTTTCCAACTACCTTTTTGAAATTAGATTTCTTCTCAGCTCTGGTATATGTCTCACCTCTTTCAGTAATCACTAGTTTCCATTACTTTTTATTTATTTTTACTTTACCCATTCCAACAATTTGACATGGTTCATCATCCCCCAAATAAACCTATCCAAAATCATATTGAACATAATATTGAAAATGTTTCCTATGGGATGTGCCATGAAATGAATACCCTGAATATACTACCCAAGGCTTAGTAGTATTATCTAAAGAAATAATCAAAACATCTTGTAACACATCACTTGTTACATTTACTTCCTTATTTTTCTCATGTTGTCCATCTCTTTGTTTCTTTGGAGCTCTAGATTCTTTATTCAAATGTCCTTTCTTCCCACAATCCCATCACTCTATCTTTCCTAGTCTGGATTTGGATCTGACCTTCCTAGAATTCCCACAATTCCCTAGAATTTTTCCTCTTTCTTTTTGTCTTTCCTTGCTCTCCACAATCAATGCATTATCTGATGTCTTACCTGTGATTTTCCATCACATTTCCTCGCTAAGGATAACACCAATAACATCATCAAATTTCAGATTGTTTGAACCAAATATAGAGTTACTTATATTCATGACCAAGCCATTCCAACTTTCTAGCAATGAGGACAAGAATATAAGAGCCCTAACCTCATCATCAAAGTTCACTTTTATAGAACTTAGTTTATTAGTAACTATATTAAATTCATTTAAATTATGTGCAATAGACCCACCTTCTAACATATTCATATTAAATAATCACTTCATTATAAATACCTTGTTGGAGGCTGAGGGTTTTTCATATAGTCTAGCCAGTGCCTTCATCATATCCTTCATTTTTTTTTCTTTCCAAATATTGAAAGCCACTAATGCTGTCAGACACATCCATATCGTTCCTAGTGTTTTTCTGTCAAGAACCTCCCATTCTTCGCCCTTCATGGTCGTCATCTTCTTTTCTATTCCTCCCAATGGTAGGAATATATCCTTCTAATATAAATAATCTTCCATTTTCATCTTCCATAGCTGGTATTTTTGGTCGTTAACTAAACTTTCCATCTTCCACCTTTGCTCCCACTTTAACTAGGAACCCTCTTTTCCTGTAAGTTACCTTTGGCTCTAACACCATTTGTTAGAAAAAAAAGATCGTAGAGCAATAAAATAAAATAAATGCATAAATAAAAAACAGAAGATACAGAATACAATAGAGACACATATAAATGTGGTTTACCCAATGTGGGCTACATCCACCATAGAAATTGTAAGGTCCTTACTTTATTATTATCCATCAAATGAAGGGATACAACCTACAACACATCTGTTGTAACCTCCTCTTCTTTCTCTCATAGCCTCCTCTCTTAGAACACAATATTCACATTCATATTCTGCCACAATACAATTCCCTCATACATAAAACAGGGTTTCCTTATAGGGAAAAAAAAACCCTAACATAACTTCTACTGTCGGATTTGTGAGCTTATAATGAACAATCTATATTGACTACGAAATCAAAATATTTGAATTGCATTAAAAATTAATTTCAGCCCCCTGAAGGTCAGGGGGGACCAATAATTATGTATCCTACAGTTTCTTTGACCTGCATATGAATTAGGAAGATAATCATGCTCCACAACCAACAAGCACCAGACCCCAAAATATTTCTAAGTATAAACCCCTTTGGAAGTCACGATACTCGATATCCAGGGACTAGGGTTCTAGCCCCTAGTTCCATTCCTTGTTACATAATCATGAGAAGAGGGAGAGAGTGAAATTTTCATGACGTGTTATGCCTACATGGCATCTAGGATGTCATGGGGTGACACTTGTCATCTCTCGGTTTGCTGATGATTTAAGTGTGTAATCCTCTTAGGGAATGGGGTCTATCATAAACATGGTAAAATCTAAGCCATTGGATCTAGTCATGGATTAATATCCATTGTAGATCTCAGTGGAGAAAATTCAAGCAGGCCATGGATCGCGAGGAGTTCTCGTGTGTAGGATATCGAAAAAGAGTTGCGGTATCGATGTCTACAGTCGTCTAATGGCGACATATGTCATCCTTGGATTCCACGTGAGGGACACATCTCTACCATAGATCTTCCCATATTCTTAGGAGTCTTAATACTATGATTAATCTAATTAATCATTGAGATTATGTTAATTAATCACTTCTTAATCCTCAAGAAGTCGAGCATCGGAGGATTTTTGTAATCTGGTGATTATCTTAATTAATATTGAGATTAAATTATTTAATTATCTATTAATCCCTAGAGGGTGGACCCTAGGTAGTTTTCAGTCTACAAGAAATCAATAAGGGGCCGAGTCTTGACATCTGCTACCACCTAGTGGTGCTAGGTGTTGTGACAAGAGTTGTGCCACATGCCATGAAGATTCGACAATATTAAACATGGATTAGTGGGAGAAATAAATGCCATGTGTCAAGTGGTATGGGTGCCACATGTCATGCTAGGTAGCATGAATTTATAGGGAAACATGCCCCATGGTTCCAAATATATCCCGTATCACGGACCACTCGGAGATTTTTGGAAACAATCCCTACAAAAAGGGCCAATGGTCGATGCCATAAAAATCCAAGATCATGTCAGATGATGTCATTCGAGGAGTAGGAGTAGATAAATGTCAACATCTTGTTGGGTGAACTCCAAGTATAGTGATGACATGTATACTACGTCAATCCACATCGGAGATCCATGTGTCACATGGTGACATGCCACATGTCAAGCCAAAATTGGCATAATGGGAAGGTGGTTCATGGGGAAACAACTGCCACACGTCACAAGATGATATTGGCCACATGTTGTGCCATGGATAAGATAGTTGGAAATGTAGGATAGGGTCATGTGTGCAAGGCACCAATGCATCCCATATCAGACCTTTTGGGATATATGAATAGTGAAAAGGGTCGAGGTCCTGAAACCCTAAGATATGAAATTTTGAGGTCCCATGGTTCGATGACCTTATGGATAGGTGTTTTCATGTGGTGGGATCAAATCTTGGGAGGACATGGAGCTCTACGTAGAGCACATAATAGTATGAAAACCGATGTGTTGAAGGTTCAGTGACCATGTGGAAGGTGCCACATCCATATCCACATTTGCATGGAGGGTGATGTGTTTTGACAATGTTAGTGCCACATCGGATGACACTGATGATGTGGAGCCATGTAGGTGACACATAGAAGTAAAGAGGTCTTTGGCCAATAAAGGCCCTAAATCTTTAAAATTCCATAACTTTTGATCCAAAGATCTGTTTTGAGAAAACTTACAGTCATTAGAAATATCTTGGCAATTAGAAGAAAATGGTTTTCTTATTAGAGGGATTTGAGGAGGTTTAGGAAAATAAAAAATTTAATACTCCATCCCTTAAAAGGGTACTTAGGGGGTTAGGTGTGTTACAAATGACATGGTTCAAGTTTTGTTCATGGTTTGAGTCAATCATAAGACAAATTATTATTTTGGGCACATGCATGCTATTGGAATCTCAATGAACTAAGTAAATACACATTTATGGCATCTTAAATAATAATATCAACTTGCAATAATAAATTTCCAACATATTTTTTCAATTATATTATGATTGTGTGTCACTGTGGTATGATTCATTCCAACTTATTTCTCAAACATACGTTTCACTATGATATGATTTACCTTGGAATTTGGTGGTGAAAGTTTCAATAATAATAAATTTGGAATAATCCATCTACATATCACTCAGTTTAGTTACTTGGATGAATAGTAATGATACTTTTTAATTGTTGATTTTTGATAAATCTAATTGTGGTTGGAAATATCCATGGTTAATACATGTTTGATGACTATCACAATCTAATGAATTCAACTTTCCATTGTTGAATCTTATTGCTGGAAAAAACTTGATTATTGGTGCTCACATAATTGTTGGTGAATCTAAAATTTCATTTGACAATATTGTTATTGAATTTGATACACACATGCAACACAAGGCTTATTGAATACTTAATTGGTATCTTTCGCAAACTTATGGTGGTGATATAAAATGTTCATACTTTGGATCATGTCGATCTATACATTTGAGATACATATTTCATATTTATATTTCCATTGTTATTTCATGATGTTGGCACCTATCTCACACACGGAACATATCTAAGTAATCAACAAATCTGAAATTACCACAAAATTTGCATGAGTATTTCAACCTCACATTGATATAACACTTTATGGTTGTTATTGGTCAATTTAATTGCTTAAATTGATGAACATTAAATTATCAATATGGGAGCTTGTAAACTTGTGAGATATTGGCACTATATGTGTAGGACTAGGCAGCTAACTAAACCAATTTTAATGAAATCAAAAGTAGGTCGCTTAATGAATCATTTCCAAGAATCAATATTGGAGCTATGTCCATCAATCTAGTTATAGTATTTTACTTTGATCGGAAATATTCCTACAGAAATTGGTTACATGGTTCTCTCAGTCATATAAACAATTCATGTAGCTTCACCAAGCATCAAACTAAGGAAATTTGTAATTGTAAACCAAACTTAGATATCTCAAGGTTGTTGGTCCAAGTCTTGCAACTTTCATTTTATTGGAATTCTTGTAACTACAACTGATTGATATTTCTAGTAGCATACCACACTTAGTTGACCACACTTGAAGAAAAAAAAAACCTAAATAAATGAACAATAAACGAACATGAAGAAATTTAAAGGAAGTGGAACAAATATAGTGAAACAATAAAGAAATTAACCTATGAAATCAAACAATGTTGTATAAATTAAAGACAATAAAATAAACTGGTTATGATGCAATGCATCCTCGGGTCAGGAGGCCCTCATGGTTGAGCATATGTTGTGGTATAACCCCAACACTTAACTCACGATGTGCATCAACAAACTTCTTATATGATCATCAAGATGTTCTAGCAAGTGAATACAAAGAGGATGATCCTCTTCTCAATGAACTCTCTCCCACTATGATATGTTTTTTTTTTTTTTTTTTTTCCCTTAGTTGAATTCCCATAAACATATACAATGATTTGATTACAAAGAAAGAATTGTTTCACACGACAAGCTCAATCCCAAGATAAGTGGCTCTATGACCAACCCATATTGGACTTGGTTTAATTAAGGAAAAGGGGTTTGTTTGAATCAATTGAATATCACAAGGGCATAAAAATATTATTCCTAACAATACCTATGTTCCCAAATTTGCACATAAGAATCATTAGTCGAAGCATGGACACAGTATCGAAATTCCTATAGATGGTGGTCACTATCAAATTTCCTATAGGTGACATAATAAATATGTTTGAATATTTTCCCATACATCCCTTATTTTACATTTTTCAAGGATTCTAAATGCATATCACCTAAATAGACATATTTTTCATAAAACCCGTCTTGGATTTTCCCAATTTTTCCTTGTCTGCCTACAACTGACATGGGAAAACTACCTATGGAAATTGTTTGCTACAAGAATTTTGGTAGTAGATCTATGTTGTTAGATTTCTTGTAGGTTGCAGATATGGGAATTCTACCAGAACATGAACTGTCAAAACCATCATTAATGAAACCATTTCAATGCTTCTCTAATTCATGAAAGAATAAGGGAAATTATTTACTTTAGCAACAAAATACCTATTAATCATGTATTAGAACTTAGCTTCAAAAATATGATGAAAGACGATAAAAGGAATGGTGTACATGTGTAAACATGGGATAAAACACTAAAAAAAAGGAATCCATATGATAGAAAAGTATACCAAAATAGTGTCCCAACATATACCCCACACCTAGACTTTTGCATGTCCTCATCCAAATGAAGTTAGCTGGTGGAAAAAAATGAATCAACTTCACTTATCCTAGCAGAGTCTGGAAGCATATATGAGTATATTGAGATTGATCCTTTCCCTATCCCTTCATACTCTCAATATTATTTTTAGTGTTCTATTGTGGATAGCTAGCTCTCTATAGTTTTTATGCCACTCCCTTACCAATCTATACAACATTTTTTGGGGGGAAGCCAACTTCTCATTGCCTCTCTAAATATTCTTTCTCTTCTTTTTCAATTCTTCATTTTCACTCTTCACATATCAGTCTAAGGTAGTAAATTCCTGGAGATCCTATTTTAACTTATGGATCTTCTTATTCTTCATTCTCATCTTGATGGATACTAAATAAGTGGAAAATTTTGAGGACATTGTTTGCTTGATAGATGTCTCATTTTTTGTGTCAATGTTTGGATCATCAACCACTGGAGTTTCATGCTCAACCTACTCAATACATTTGACATGCTATAATCTAGAGGGCATAGATTAATGTGGTTTTGAGAAATGTGTTCTCCTCTTCTTGGGTTCCTTGGAAATATTTGAAGGTTTTCCTGAATTCCCCTCTCGGTGCTCTGAGTTTATTGGTGTCTACCTTATCACACTTCATTGAGGAACTAGCACTAAATATTGAACACTTTGTGCTATATTATTCTTGACCATACTCCATGTAAATTGTCAAGTGATGGGCATCAATGATTGAGGAACTTTTTCTTGATCATACTTTGCATTCTCGTTGAAATTTTCTATGAATGCATGTATCATCTTTTCGTTATGCCCCTAGAATTAGGTGAAGAATGGACACCAATTGACAGTTATAAAGAGGGATCTATGGGAATTGAACTATGAGTAACTCTCCAACACTTCCATAGACATGATCTCTTTCCTTACTACACTCATTTTCTCCATCTTCACTATGCACTGTCTGTAAAAACCCATGGGAACATAGATGTTGGATTTCATATTTATGGTATTTTAACATTTGTCAGTGGAAGGATTTTTTAAATGGAGGATGAGAAAATGATTATGGGAGAATTGTTTTATAAGACTCATTTTGAACCATACTATTGATACAAAATGATTAAATGAAATTGGGATAGCTTGGAAGGGTTACCGAATCACAATTATTCCAATTGTGTGATATCCTAACCCGATAAATTAACAATGATGGTCGATTGACACAAGGAGATGGTTGAGGATGGAGAATTCATAATGACAAAGGATGGATTGCAATATGGGGGGATAGATATAAACATCTGTTAATAGAATCATGATTTTAGTAATCTTAAGTAGTTTATTTTTCATCAATTTCCCATATCTTTGAATGAATTAGGAAGATAAAAATGTTCTCACCTCATGTTACCTTTTGATGATCATTTGAAGAGGTACTTATAGAGGTTGGAATGTGAATCATTCTGCAGGAAGACTTGGAACTATTGAAGACCACGTGGAGAGTAAACCATACCAAAGATGTCGAACATTATTGTTGGAAATAATTTGTGCTTTGGATGTTGGGACTTTAAATAATAAATCTTATATTGAGTAGAAACCATCTACATGGATGAGGCCAGGGGACCTCTGAGCTACTGTAACATTGTAAACCTAGTACTTTCTACCATTAAAACTCATTTGGAATATGAAAAACATAAAATACCAAGTTAAAGGTCTTTCAATAACCACTATACAGATCTGGTAACTGAAGGAGTAGGGGTCATCAGAAGGATGATGAAGGCCACAAATGTTATTGTTGAACCATGTCGAAGGTTTAATCAGCGAACAACTATTATTTAAGTTGCTAGAAGGAAGCTAATATGATATGGAAATATAAACTCTAATATGATATCGAACCTAAATATTAAATCTGAATACTTTAAAAATCTGCTACAGGAAAATATATGACAGGGAAAGATACCACAACAGGAATGGCATCCCCCTTATTTAAAAAATATGAAATGGATGCAAGCTACTATGTGTTGGTCACTATAATTGCTTAATTGATTCAAACAACCAAGTGATACATAAATTATCAACCCAGGGAAGTCTTTTATTTCAAAGATAACCACGCACTATATATGCTCAATTCCAAAAGCAACTTAATGTTATAGTAAAGAAACTTATACTAATCACACTTGCTTGAATAAACTGAAGCTCTGAATTAAATCACAAGAAAGCAATTTCCCTATTGCAGATCTTTAAATATTAATCTAAGAATCCTGGATTACATTTAGAATAACACCTGCAATGGGAAAGAACAACTATTCTGCAATCAGAGAACAAGACCCTTACTCTCAAACAGAGACTTCAATACTAGCACTCTTTCATGAAAACAGTAAGCAGAAAACAATTAACTCTATCTAACAGAGAACAAGGTCATCTAGCTCCTTCCTTTCTAAGCAGGAGCCTTAAGCTCTATTTCTATTTAGCACACTTGTGAAGTTGAGGCTTACAGAGAACAGGATAGTTTGATCCCTTCCTTTCTGAGCAGGGATCCTTAACCCAGTCTCTGGCTAGCACACCTACAGGAATGATGGAAATCTACAGAGAACAGGATGTCCTGGTTCCTTCCTTTCTGAGCAGGAACCCTTAACCCAATTCCCGGCTAGCACACTTGCAGAATGAAATCTACAGAAGACAAGGTGTTTTGATTCCTTCCTTTCTGAGCAGGAACCCTTAACCCAATCCCTGGCTAGCACACTTGCAGAATGAAATCTACAGAAGACAAGGTGTTTTGATTCCTTCCTTTCTGAGCAAGAACCCTTAACCCAATCCCTGGCTAGCACACTTGTAGAATTAAATGAAATCTACAGAGGACAGGATGTTCTGATTCCTTCCTGTCTGAGCAGGAACCTTTAACCCAATTCTCTGGCTAGCACACTTGCAGAACTAAATGAAATCTATAGAGGACAGGATGTTCTGATCCCTTCTTGTCTGAGCAGGAACCTTTAACCCTGTTTCTGGCTAGCCTTATAAAATCATCACACAAGATTGCTAATGAAAATAATTACGAATTTAATTCAATAATCTAAGACAGAGTCAGTAGTGTTTCAGCAAAGCAGAATCCATTAAAAACAGTGTTTCAACAAACGACAGTTAAATCAAAGTATAAACAGAAACGGTAATAACACACTTCTAAACTAATGGGTGAATCTTGTGAAGAATGTGGACCCTCCCTTCTCACAAGATTCCCCTGAAACGAAAAAGCTAGAGAAGGACACTCAAAGCAGTCTTCTATTCATCTGTCGAAATATCACATTACAATTGGAAAATAGAATACGTCCCGCTTCTCTGGAGTTGCTTCAATACATAAAACTTGGATCCCTCGAATGATGATTTCCTCTCATTTAAAGAGGAAATCCCTTCGATACAATAATTACAATGCATATCTGAGTCCTATCCTTAGTCGGATCTACTTTCTAAACCAGCACAGGATGTCCTAGTCTCACGCAACAGAATGTTATTACAGGAGCTTAATGAGGTACCGTTGTTACAACTGGTGTAACAAATTCTTCCCGTTGTTGCTGATGGTGTTTCAGCATCGCAATTCGCGGGCTGTTTCAGCCACGTGTATTGCGCTCTGACTATGTCGGCATTCTTGTGTAGGAGCGACGGTTATAGCTTGTTGACCGCTGACTGTAATGACATCCTTTGTGTTTCAGCATCGTCGGTCCTGGCGGCTTCCTCTGTGTTTCAGCATCTGCAACTCTAGACTGTGTAACAGCTCCGTGTTTCAGCATCTACGACCTCGGACTGTATGACAGCTTCGTGTTTCAGCATCAGTGGCCTCGAACTGTATGACAGCTCTGCATTTCAGCATTAGTTCTGTGTTTCAGCAACTGCGACCTCGAACTGTATAGCAGCTCTGTGTTTCAGCAACAGCGACCTTGGACAGTTCTATGTTTCAGCAATAGGCCTCAAGTGCTAATCTGTAGTTTTGAACACTTATGCCTTTCTAATCAATGGTTAAGTACGAAAGTGATGTAAAATATTATGCAAAATAGATTAAACATATAGTCATGAGAAGGGACGTTGTATACCTTTGGAATGATCAGATAAAGTGATAGTATGAGTTTAAATATGGGTGATCAAGAGTATAATAGTGGCAAAAAGTATAGGCAAAAGGGTACATTGTGTGGTCCTAACATCCCCCCCAACTCAAGGTGTTGCATGTCCTCAGGCAACTCACTCTGAATCAGAGTCTTGATACCGACTATGATCATGTAAGTTACTCAAGCTATAACTCTGGGAGGTACTGTCTGTCGGCATTCTGAACCCTTGCACCTGCTGCAATCTTTTCCATGCTGTTGTTTCTACCTTCTTAGGCAGCTTATAACTGACTTGATTACTTTCTATTGGCAACTAGAGAATGGGAAAATAAAACCGGTACCCTATCCAATTTTCAGCACAATGTCTAACACACTGGATATAGTTGGGTATCCTGGAAATTGCTACTTCTAAGTTGGCAGGACCAAAAGGATTGTGTTGTTGTCTCTTCTCCGTGGATTGCTGCCAAAACAGGTTATTGGCCTGGAGGGCAGGAATCTCTATGGATCTAATGAGGTGTTCACAATCCTGAAGCACTTCTTATTGTAGCTGCTGAACATGTTCAGTCACCCCTGGTTGTTTTAAGAACTCATAATATTGTGAGATAAAGGTAGCTGCCCTCTGTGGTTCTGGTCTAATCCAGAGGAGGCGATTATCTTCATTGTGCTGGGCAGCCGAAAAGTCACCTTGCCAAATGATTTGATTGAGGAGAAAGGAAGTAAATGCTCGAAGTTGAACATCCCCAACAAGAGGATTTATGTTTAGCAACCTGTTTTCTGGAATAGCCTCATTATGGAAGTATGCCTCACAGAGGAGGTGCTGATCCCTGGTAGAGGCAGCTACAAAAGTTTTGATAAAATCCGTTGATTGTATTACTTCATGAGGTTTACCTTCTATAATGGACTTGATCTGAAACCATATGATTCTCTCCATCAGGAATAAGGAGTAGTTGCAAGATGGCTTCCTTGTTGCCAGTAGTTTCTGCATCAAATCAAATACCAGGACCAATCTGCCTTTCAATTATTTGTTCTTCTTCTTAAGCTCACGAGCTTCCTGGCATATCTGTTCTAATACTTCCCAATTTGAGAAAGTGTGATTGATCCAGATTTGTTTGTGCACTTGCAGGTTTTTGGCTTGTGTTTCAGCATACTCTTTCTTCCATTTTTTTTTATTTCTGCCTGCTCATCCCATAGCTGGGAAGTCTGAGTTTCAGCATGGGAGGTAGTGGGATGAGGTGAGGTTTGAGTAGATTGTTCCTTGGAAGTGGAGAGATTGATCTGGTTGGGAGGTGTAAATTCCTCCATAGGCATTGTCTGAACATCCTTGTTGACAAGGGTAAGGACTTATTTTGTTGCAGTGCAGGGCTCAGTCTTGAGCTTGCTAGGGCCTGCTGGTTCTTGTGTTGCAGCAGGTTCTGTCTTGAGCTTGCTAGGGCCTGCTGGTTCTTGTGTTGCAGCAGGTTCTTGTGTAGGGGCTTCCCCCGACACTGGGACTTGAATCACCTTATAGCCTGCCTGATGGTAAACATCGCCACATTGACAACACATGTATTCTTTACACATGCTCTCTGTGGTCTCCTCTGACAAGTTTGTTGTTCGGGCTAAGGTGTACAGATTTAGTTCTTTTTCATATTCTTCCCTTGCCCTGGCTAATTCTTACTGATATGCTTCCAGTTGAGACTTTAAAAAGTTGTTTTCTTCCAAGACATCGGCCATTGTTTGTTTGGATTGAGAGGTGACTGGTTCTTGTGTGGCAGTCATAGCCTCATGAGCTGGTGCTTGTGGAGCAGCTACAGGAATGGCAACTGATGCTTGTGTTTCAGCCTCCTGGTGTAAGGAGAGTAGTGTTTCAGCACCCTCAACCTCTAATTCATGAATCTCAATGTCAATGTCAGTGGTTGGTTCTTGTGTTTCAGCCACTGAATTTGAGGAGGGTAGTGTTGCAACATTCGGGGTCTCAGATTCCTGAAATTCAATTTCAATTTCAGTGGCTGGTTCTTGTGTTTCAGCCACTGGATGGGTAGCTGGTTGTTTTTCAGCTACTTCAAAAACAAATGATGTTTGGGCTTCTAGTTCCTGTGACTCAATATCGGTGACTGGTTCTTGTGTTGTAGCCATTGAGGTTGGAATAGGCAAAGATCCAGGGATTGGAAAGGTTGGAGGTGGATGGGGTGTTAGTCGAATTGGTGGGGTGTCTAGGGTAGTGGTCATCAGGGGTGGCCTCATTGAGGCTCTTGTTCACTTTTTGCACAAGAAGGGTGGAAAGGGGGCAATCTGTTTTCATTTTCGTGGAGGTCTTTCCCGAATGATAGGGCAGGCGACATTTTCTGGTTCAGAGTCATCACTGAGAATATAAAGGGCGGGAGTGGATGACTCTGGTAGGGTATGTGGTGGATTTGGTGGGGTAGGGGAATTGACTGGGCTGGTTGGTTCTGTGGGCGGGATATTGGGTACTTCGGGGACGTCTGGTGGATTTCGATGTTGCTGCTCCTGGGGAGTTTCAACAGCTGGTTGAGGGTTTATGGGCGGGTTATTTAATGGATGGTTTTGTTGTTCAAAACCCCTGTTGATGAGTAATTGAACAAGACGGTGGTGGGTAAGTGACAGGGTTGGATCTTTTGCCTTTCGACAGTAATGTGCCATATTCTTTAAACAGCCCAGCAAATAATAGGGAAGATTGACCCGTCTGTTATGCCTTAAATGAGAAAGCAAAAGGAAGTCGTGTTGATAGACTACCTAATAGCGACCTTCGCAGGTCAGGTAGTGCTTGATGAATCTGGCGACCTCCAGCCATGGGGGTGGCAGTGAACTGAGCTGAACGCCTCTTCCCTTCAATACAATTCTTTCCTCAGGTAGGAAGAAGCTCTGTTGGACATCCCCGATGATATGCTTTCGGTTGAATTTCTGAGTGCCGTCAATGGGAAGGCTTGAGACCTCTGATATGTCTTCTTCTGTTTCAGATATTCGGATGCCTGCGACGACAGAATGGTTCTCCTGAAGATTTCGGGAAAACTGTAGTACTTGTTGTTCATTATATCCTTGAAGCCTGTGGAAGTAATTAAGCCACCCTGCTTGCTCGAAGATTTGATATGCTGCTGGATAATGTTCGAGCAGCGCTATGGTGGCGGGTTCTTTACGTATGACAACTCCTCCCATGGCTATTAGCTTAGTAAGATACAGCGTCGAGAGTTTGTGTATCAGCTCTGGCACAAAGTGAGTTTTCCCGAGGGACTATGCAGGAATAGTGGTTAAATGCGTGAAAGGGTGGTGAATTAGGGATGGCGGCGGTGAAATCGGGTGTAATGATGGTTTCACGGATTTGACGTGTACTTCCCCTCCCGTCAAGTGTGATTAGTAATAATGGCACTTGAATGGTCATAACGGATTAAAATCTTTTCTCATTAACTATAGTCTAACTGAATTACATAATATTTACGTACCTCGCCTTACCGTTTGATTCGTTCTGCCAACCAAATATCATGCCTGTCCGTGGTAATCCTGTCATGGCGGAGACCTTTGATTGTGTCGAGGGTTTGCTGACTAGAAGGACGAACTATAATCTGAGGGCGTAGAATCTTCCTGACAGAAAATGGTGAAAGACTGGTGTTTCAGCAACAGAGAAGAACAAAACAATTGTTGTTGATGAAGAACTGCTGAGGAATGGTGTTTCAGCATCGGAAGAAAGTCAAAAGTGTTGAACGGTGGTGTTTCAGCATCGGAAGAGAGTCAAACAGTGCTGAACAGTGGTGTTTCAGCATCGGACAAAGTCGGAAGTGCTGAACAGTGGTGTTTCAGCATCGTGAAAAAAAAGTCAAACGTGTTGAATAGTGGTGTTTCAGCATCGTGAAAAAAAAGATGAAGGGTTGCTGACAATGGTGTTTCAGCAACGGAAAAAGAAAAGGCGAAACAATTACTGGACGGAGTTGTTTCGTCAATGAAGGATGGTGAGGAACTGGTGGACTGTAGTGTTCTGGGAGTGGGAAGAAAAAGTGTTGAACAGTGGTGTTTCAGCATCGGGAAAATAGTGAAAAGTTGTTGGTAATGGTGTTTCAGCAACAGAAGGGAAAGAGGCGAAACAATTGCTGTACGGAGTTGTTTCGTCGACGAAAATGGTGAGGAAATGGGAAAAAGGGATAAGAAGGTTGTCGATCCGTGATGGGGGAAAAAGGTGTGAGCTTGGTGTTTCAATAATGAAGGAAAGGGGTGGATTGCTGACAGTGGTGTTTCGGCAACAGAGAAAAGTCAAAAGTGCGGAACGGTGGTGGTTTGGTGGTGGTACAGAGTGTTGAACGATGGTGTTTCAGCAGCGTGAAGGTCAACAGTGCCGAACAGTGGTGTTTCAGCATTGTGAAAGCTCGTCTCTTTGGAATTGTCCTCTTCTAGTGGTTGTGCTTCGATCAGGAGTCTACAAAAATCGACTGTAGCATGGTATTTCTTGATAGAGATTATTAAAAAAAACAAAATCTAATCTAATCTAATACTAAAGAAAATCAATCTTAAAAGAATTAATGTTTATTAGGGGTAGAAACCCCCTCAACGAAGAGAAAATGAGCGTCTGCCATGCATGTGGCCTTAAAATCTTCTTTAGAGATAGGTCACTGGTACAGATGGAGCCGATGACCATTTACAAGTAACGGAGTTCTGGAGTCATCGATTGTGAGGAGCCTTACTATTCCATTGGGAAAAAATGTGTCTACTTCGTAAGGTCCAAGCCATCTTGTATGCAGTTTCCCTTGAAATTCTTTGAACCGAGAATCATATAGTAGGGCTCAATTACCTTTTTGGAACTGCTTGTTCTTGATATTTTTGTCATGCCATTGTGATCTTTGTTGTTGAATTATGGTTGTTTGTTGAATGGCATCTAATCTTTTCTCCTCTAGTTCATTAAGCTGCTGCAACTTGACTGTCTGTGCATCAGTTAGATCAAGGTTGACAGTTGAAGAAGTCCTTAAGGTTTTTATCTCAAATTCCACAAGAAAACAACACTCTTTCCATAGACTAATTCATAGGGAGAAAATCTTGTAGTGTTTCTCCAGGTAGTTTTGTAGGCCCATAGTGCTTCAAGGAGTCTGTAGGACCAATCCTTTCTACTTTCCTTCACTGTTTTTGTGAGAATGGCTTCTATTACTTTGTTTGTGATTTCCACCTGTCCATTGGCTTGGGGGTGGTATGTTGTAGTCATTCTCTGCTAAATATGATATTTCTGAAGGGTGGCTTTGAACCCATGAGAAGAGAAAGGAGGTCCTCCATCTGTAACTAATTCTCTTGGCATTCCAAATCTGGTGAAGATGTCTTTAAATAAGAAATTTATAACTGCTTCTTCAGTCTCTTTGTGGAGTGCCTTGGCTTCCACCCATTTAGTCATGTAATCTGTGCAGACTAGTATATAAACTTTTTGATTGGAATGAGGGTTGATGGGTCCTATGAAGTCTAAGGCCCATCTTTCAAATGGTTCAAGTACTACCTGGGGGTTTAATGGCATTTCATCTCTATGATTAGGTTGGCCTACTCTTTGGCAGCTATCACAAGCCTTGACATATTTCTTTGCATTTTTTAAGAGTGAGGGCCAATAGTACCCCATCCTGAGAATTTTATATGTTGTTCTTTTATCAGCAAAATGCCCTCCACAAGGGCCATCATGACAAGCTTTCAATAGATCATACACCTCATCTTCTTGAACACACCTTCAGATTTCTTGATCAGCTCCTGTATGGAAAAGATACCCACTTATCCAACTATACCGATCACTTTGATGAATAATACTTTTTCTCTCTCGGTAGAATAGATGTGATGGAAACTTCCCGACAACCAAGTAGTTAGCAATATCTACATACCAAGGTGAGTGAGCAGAAACTGCAAATAGATATTCATCAGGAAAGGAATCATCTACTGGGTTATCATCATTAAGTGTCAATCGAGAAAGGAAATTAGCAACTACATTCTCTTTTCTTGGTCTATCTACAATTGTAATATTGAATTCTTGCAATAATAGCAACCATCTGGTGACTCTAGCATTTGTGATAGGTTTATTCATTAAGTATTTGATAGCTGAGTGATCAGTATGGACAAAAGTAGAATAGCTAGTAATGTAATGTCTAAATTTATTGATTGCATAAATAACTGCTAAGAATTCCTTCTCGGTGACTGTATAATTGAGTTCAGCAGGGCTCATATTCTTGCTGATGAAATATATAGCATAAGGGAGATGATCTTCTTCCTGTCCCAAGACAGCTCCTATAGCAGTATCTGAAGCATCAGAGGATATGTGAAAGGGAAGTGTCCAATCAGGTCCTCTAAGGATAGGAGTTGTAGATAACTGATGTTTAAGTGTATTAAATGCCTCTTGACAAAAATTAGTCCAATTGAATTCAGCATTTTTCATCAGTAAGAAAAACAATGGAGAAGCTATTTTGGAAAAATTCTTAATAAATCTTCTGTAGTATCCAGCATGTCCTAAAAAAATTCTTACCTCTGTTTGAGTTTTGGGAGTAGGAAGGTCCTTAATGACTTGTATTTTGGATGGGTCTACCTGAATTCCTTGAGATGAGACAAAATGTCCAAGCACTATTCCTTCACTCATCATCATATGGCATTTTTCTGTACTTAAGGAAATTTTGTCTTGTATGCATCTTTTAAGTACCTTCTCAAGGTTTTCCAGTGCTTCCTGAAAAGAAACACCATAAGGAGTAAAGTCATCCATAAAAATTTCCATAGAGTCATTAAGCATATCAGAAAAAATTCCCAAAACTGCCCTTTGGAACGTTGCTGGTGCATTACATAGTCCAAATGGAAGGACTCTATAAGAAAAGGTTCCCCAAGGGCTGGTGAAGGTGGTTTTATCTTGATCTTGAGGTGCAATTTTAATCTGGTTGTACCCACTGAAGCCATCTAAGAATGAGAAAAATTTCTTCCCTGACAAACTATCTAATACTTGATCAATGAATGGTAGTGGAAAGTGATCTTTCTGAGTGGCTTTATTTAAAGCTCTGTAATCCACACATACTCTCCACTTCCCATTCTTTTTAGGAACTATTACCAAAGGAGACACCCATTCACTGTCTGATATAGGGTAGATAAACCCTGCATTAAGCAATTTTTGAAGTTCTTCCTTCAAGATTTCTCTTAAATTTGGGTTCATTCGTCGCTGAGGTTGACAGATTGGTCGACAATCTTCCTTAATATATATTCTATGAGTACATAGGTCAGGGGAGATTCCCTTCATGTCTGTGTAATCCCATGCGAATGCTTCTTTATTTTCCTGAAGTAACTTTATTAACTGCTGTGTTTCAGAATCTATCAAATGAGGATTTATATTTAAGGTTTTGCCAGGTTCAATTTCGACCGGTATGCTTTTGGAGGAGATGATTTTAGGTGTTTGAGGTGGGCTTTCAGAACTGAGGTTTTCTTGATTATCAGACTCCAACATTGCAGTTAATTGATTATGAATTTGTGGAGTGACAGAGGAGGGCTCGCATATAAAATTATTAATGATTTCGTCCTCAGTAGAGTCTTTCAGACTTAAAGCTTGTCCGATAGTCAGAAGAGGTTGAGTGGGTTGATCCTCAAAATCTACCCATACAGAATTATCATTATTAGCCAGGGGTGTAGCATGAGGATAAAGTGTAATCTGATTTGTTTCATAACCGTTTGAAATTGTCATTGACCTTGATCTATAGTTGATAAAAGCATCTGTTGTGGCTAGCCACGACCTACCCAGAATTAGAGGGTGGCCCCCCAACTTTGTTTTGGGCTGCAACACTGTAAAGTCGACTGGATAATGCCACGATTCCACAGAGATACTGAGGTCTTCAATGACTCCTTCTGGTTTGATTGTGGATCGATCAACCAATTCTAGGATAGTGGGGGTCTCTATGACTTCAACTTGTAATTGTAGCAGTTGTAAGGTCTCTAAAGTCATGATATTGATGGTTGCACCTAGGTCTACCAGGACTCGAGGGATGATCATTTTTCGCACTTGTACTGTGACAGTAGGGTGGCCAGGATCGCCATATTTTACTGGGGGAGTCTTGCCTGACATTAATGCAGACAGATCTCCCATAACATGGACTGTTAGGGGATCCTTGGTTTTCCTACCAGGCTTTTTAACACAGATATCTTGCATTGTCCTAGCATAGATAGGCACATCGCGGAGTGCTTGTAGTAGGGGAATTTTAACATATAAATTCTATAATTCCCCTAAAAGATTAAAGGTTGGAGGTTCAGGCGTTTTAGTTAAGGCTAGGCGCTCAAGAAATGGTGGTGTTGTTGTTTCAGCAGCATTGTTAGAGGATGATTGTACCTTTTCAGGTACATCATGCTCTTTTGTTTCCTCTTTTTCAGAAGAGGTAACATCAGCTATGGTAGGCTCCACAATTCTCCCAGATCGAAGATGA
>ML789386.1:232647-253216 GCA_009831015.1 Picea engelmannii | reverse complement strand
CCATAGTCCTTGGCCAGTTCAGTTATATTTACACTCTGGGGGAAACAGGGCGTTACAATCATCATTGGCTATAATTTTAACCATTCAACATTGCTACTAGGAATATGGTAAGTCGTTAAACCTCCTGATAGGTTTATGTAAAGATTATGAAGAAATCTGTAGAGACGCCTATCACAGGTCAATAATGAAATCAAGGGTTTCCTCGTTTCATGAATTGCGATTTTATTTTTACCTGCACTGCTGTATTATTTTATAATTGTATTGACAGGTGGATGGTTGGGGACAACAACGTGCTTTAACGCAAAGTAATAGAGAGGTTCTTGTCTTCTTCTTCTGTTTTTCTACATCAGTCTGGTGAGGGCTTTATGATCCTTTTTATAACTCTTTGATATCCAACGAAAATTGTATTTCCTCCTATATTTCTTTGTTGGATTTGTAATTTCTTGTTGTCTTCACATTTTACCAATATTCTTATACCTGGGTTTCATAAATAATTTTGTTTATTTTTTTCTTTTAAAATAATTATTTTTTAAGATTTTAATGGTATATTTTTAGTGGTCTTGGGTTTCAACTACTATGAATGGCTAATCTTTAATCATTTTCAAAGAATTGACATTTTTTTAACTAGCTTTTGATAATTTTTTATGGAATCCCTCATTGCCAAAATGCTCTGAATCAGTTCTCTCAACACTCATTGAAAACAAATTTGTAGCATTTTTTTTTCTCTTATTAATAATTCTCCAGTCTTATGGTCTTAGCTTGATGCTTCTGATGCCAAATTGTTTCGACGCTTAATATTCCTTTTAGGAGATTTGGAATAGTTAATTGTGAGATGCAATCTCTTCCAACTGTTTTCTATTCGATGTTTGTGGTTAAGAAATACTAAGAGAGATTCCCTTGTGTATTTGGTGTATGTGAGTTGTGCGATGGGCTTTGGGATTTCAATTCTAATCATGGGATATGCTATGGGGGATTTTTACTCGGGCACTCCTATTTACAGACCCCCAAAGCACAAACCCTGCAGTCCTCTCACACGAATATGTCAAGTGATTGTTGTCTCTTTGAGTAAACTGCGTGTGTAGGTAGAGCCTCCTTTATGAGAAGGAACAGAAGGAGGAATTCATTGTTCCAGGAAGTCTAAAACTAAATTACATAGATGAATTCAAGTTGTTCTCTTCAACCCGGATTAAAAGTAATGAACAATATTTCTATATTGGGTATTAATTAATTTCTTATTTTCAATAATATATGCTCCTTTATCCATAAATCACAGGGTTCATTGAGTAATTGTTCTTTGGTCGAATAGTAAAGAATATTTGTAATAGTAATTCTCTACAATCTGGTCAAACAACCACGAATAGTCTTTGTATATTAGATACTAATTAATTTCTTCTTTTCTAACATTTTTCTTTAATCCATAAAACACTGGGTTCATTTATTAAATTTTGTTCTTCTAATGAAATTAATAGATAGGCAATCCATATCCATTACACTGCAATATGAAACATTGATCTAATAAACATTAATAAACATTGATTTAATGTTGTAAATCTACAACATGCCAAACTTCTCGACAAGGACATAGCCACTGTAGTGGCACTTGTTTATTATGGTGAATTGTATATCATAATAGTTTAAAGAATTGAGGGATTATAAGAAATGATTCCATCAACCTTGAAGGTCCTTTGTGATATGGACGAAACTAGAAAATACATGCCTCGAACTATGTTGTAATCTTGCAACTCCTTGTAATAGAATTGATCTATTTCCTTGTTTACATGGATCTTTGTGAAGACTTTTTTTTATTGATCACATTCATGATAAATGTGATTTAGAATCGAACATGCATTTAGTAGGATTCTTTCATTACTTGATTGTTTTGTTAAATCTTTTATGTTTTAAGTTAATGAGATGAAATAGTTTTTTGTCTTCCCTTTTAATAATTCTTTTCAAGTTTAAAAGCTTTTGTGATTAATGTCATTTTTTCAAAATTCTGACATCAATTTTTGAATTAACTTTTGAAGTAGGTTAATATGATGTATCATCAATATTTCATAACCAATGAATACTTATTCATTAATTTTGACCAACCTAATCAAACAATACTTAATAAAATCCTTAATTTTCAACATTCCCAGCTACATAGCAAAATCTAGAACATACAAGCTCCATGATAAACCTAATAAACCTAACAAAGTTAAGGGCACCCTTTGTGTTGAAAAAACACTCCATGATAAACCTAACAAAGTTAAGACATCCCTTGTGTGCACAAATAGGAAGTAGTGGTCTTGCCCTTAGCTATAAGCAAAAGGGAGTGGTCTTGCCCTTAGCTATCCATCCAAGGAGGCATTCTTATAAAACATTGTCTTCTTTGTGACTAGTATTCCAATGTGTTGACTTGATTGATAACAATGTACATAAATTCATTTAAAAAAACGTGTTTAAATTGTTTTTCAATTTGCATTACTATTCATACATTTTAAAACAATTTTTTTAAGGAAGAAAAGGTAATTATTATCAATGATGACTTGATAGGTCGATGAGAATTAAGTATTGTTATCACCCATTAGACTTATTCTCACACCCATTGATAGGACGATGAGAGTGAAGTATTGTTATCACCCATTAGACTTATTCTCACACCCATGTGCATAGATACTTGTGAAAAATAAGTGAGAGTAGGTGCAACTCTTTGTTTAAGGGTGACTTATGTAACGTTAAGGGTGACTTCTGTAACGTGACTTAAGCTTTTGTTTATTAAAAATAAAAAAATAGACTTGCTATGCTTGGTCATATATTGTGAATGCATGAAATCTATGTATTGAAGATAAAAAAAAGAGCAATTATAACTTATGAGTATTAGTTAAAATAGTTTAATGAGAGAAAATCACTCTTGTAGATAGATATAATTTTTCAATTAAAATTAAAAAATAGAAAAGTCATTGCTTATTATATAAGTCAAAAAATATTCACTAAATTTTTTTATAATAAAAAATAATTATGGATTTGGTTTATTGACCAAAAACATTTAATGCATGAAAGCTATCTATTTATAATAAAAAATAATTATTGACCCAAACATTTAATAGAGTAGGTTGATCATGTACTAAGTTAATCATGTTATTTTAATCTTGCAAGTGTAGTATATATATTGGAGAAGGTAATTTTTATTTAATATTTGAAGAAATGGTGATTTTTTTGACTTCTTTCTAGTCACAAATTTAACAAAAATCTCCTTTAAAAAAATTTAGACAAGCAAAGTTCTACAATAATTCAGAATTGTGAAACAATTTTTTTAGGATTTTGTCCAATTCTACACCAACCCAAATCATAAAAAATTCAATCAATTAAAAAAAATATTACAAAATGAAATATTCCCACAATTACATTAAAAAATTATAAAATCTCTTTAATAAATAATAAAGAAACTTGCTCATATTGACCTCGGTCCAACAACAAATCACTAGTAATTGGAATACAATTTGCCATTTACAATTTAGTTTGAACATGGAATTGGGCTCTACCACATGTTGACATTGTCATTTCTATCATATTTTTATCTTATTCGCTACAATCTATGATTTCATTTCAGTGCTAACGTAAGGAGTGACCTCTCTTGCAACCTTTAGCCAATGAATCCAACTCCAAAAGATAACGCATGCACTTCCTAACATTCTATTCCATGTGGTTGTTGTAAAATCTACTCATAACAAAATTATAAATGAGAAATTAACAATTTCTTTTTGTTGTTTAATCATATTCACGTGGGGTCGAAGTTGGTATGAAGTTCCACGTGGTATAAGCATCTTAAGGTTGTAAACTGACACGTATACATTTTAATTTTAAAAATCCACGTGGCAAAATTACCTTAACTCTGTTAAAATTTTTGAGTCAATCAAGATAAACTCCCATCATTTCACAGTTAAACCCCGACAAAGTTAATACTAACTTTACAAAAAGAATGAAAAAAAAAGAAATATTAATATTTAAAAAATAAAAAATTATTTAATCAACCAACTGGTCAAAAAAAGCTTGTAGTTTTATAAGTTTTAAAATCTCAAATTCACATGCAAACGAACCTGTATGGGAAAATGAGCTCCATGATGCTACTTAAGCTATTTCTGGCTTCTTTTTTTCCTGGCCGGTGGGCACAGAATCTGAGACGACATTATTGACTGAATTTTGGGATTATAATTTGTATTTGCAGGTAGACACGTGGCAGACAATGTCATGTGATCCTTTGACAGAAATGTTGACAAAGCCACCATGAATTAAATTTCACTGCCCTTAAATTTATCATTAATGGTTAAAATAAAATGATGTAGTTTAAAATGTAGGAAAGGTTATTTGTTTTTTGGGGATTTTTGACTGAAATTTGGTGAGAAATTGTTAGATTCACAGATTTGAGTGATTATTTTTGTATTAACCTAGTGTTTCACAGGTTTTTCAGCATGCTGAATTCATTTCTACATTCAGAAATGAATTTTAAACAACAAAAAATAGTGATTTCGTGTCTATTTATATGGCAACCATTTAGTAGAACAGTTAGACAATGCCAAATAAAAAAAATAAGTCAATTATAGGATAGATTGATTTTGTTGAAATATGGAATCTTCACAGTGAGATTTTTGGAGTATATATGAATAAATTGGGAAAAAGACAAAGAAAAATAAAAAGGTAGTCTAAACCTTCTATCTTTTGGCTTTTTTTTCTGCTATTTTTCATGTTCCCAAGAGGTTTTTTTAGACTGAATTCATTTATGCATTCAAAAATGCAATTTAAACAACAGAAAATAGCAGTTTTGTTCAGATTTACATCATCTAATTCCAACCAAAAAAACCAAGAAATAAAACCTTTAACCAAGACAAAAAATAAATCTAATAATTATTAAGAAAAAATGTTTCAATTAAAAAATACTTATACAAATTATTATTTTTAATAATTTTTTTTTTCAATTAAATAATTATTTGTATAAAAATTAAATCATAAAATTGTATCATTAAATTTTTATTTTTAATTTAATTTTAAAAATAATTATTTAATAAATAATTTTTAAATTATTTATTTAAAAAAAAATTAAAAAATTTTAAATTTATCTCTTTGTTAAGTGAGGATCTAAAATTTTAGATCGGCTAAAAATTTGTCTTTCCAAAATATAAATAAATATGTTAACTGTCCAAAATATAGAGGTAAAGTATACCCTTATGAATTGTAGAGATATTGAAATAATACTATTTCAAATCACCAAAGTCTCGTTGAATCACCAAACATATCCAGCCAAAGTCTCATTGAATCACCAAAAAATCAAGATTATTTTAGATGATATTATTTATTTAAATAACAATAATAAATCAACCCACATTCTTTTTTTAAGAATACTCACTACCTATTTACAACTAAATTATCTATGATAAATCCTGCCCCTTCAGGAAAACAAAAATGGTTACATTATAAAATGTAAAATGGTGTGATTGGACTATCATAACCTCACCTGGGCCCAAGAGCCATGATCGAAGCTTAGGGTTTCCGCATTACATTTTGATCGTGAGGCGTGCGTCCAGCATAGCGCTTTCACTTGTCAGCAGAGAAGTTTCTTCCCAATTTCACGGTCTCCATTCTTCTTTTTTAATACAAATCCGGCAAGGACATATCTTGAAGAATCTCTCAGATCTGATCTAAGGAGGCGGTGTTTAATGAAAGAAGAAAGACATGGCCGACGACTCTGCCAGACTTTTGGAAATTGTAGCAATGAACACTGCGAGAGCTGGTCACCAGGGTTTCAAGAGGGTCGATCCACGGTTCGATCCCGATGGCGTCCGCGAAGAGGGTTTCTTCGCCGAGGGTTCGAATACCAGTCGCTCTACTGAATACCATGCCGGCGAAGGGTTTCGCGGGGGGCAATTGCAAGCTTTGTCCGATCTTCATCAAGAAGAGGCAGCTGGCAATGGCGGTCAGTATTTTGATTGGTCACAGCCAGCCTCGACCTCGGAGGGGTTGTTACAGGGAAGTAGTAATAATTTGGGTGCGTGGCCGGCAATGGCTGCCGGTCTATCCAGCGGGGCTCAGGCACAAACAAACACGAACCTTCTGTTGGCGAATCTTTCAGTTCTTCAGCAGAAAGCTCAGCAGCTAGAGGCAGTCGTTCAAGAAGGTCACCATGATCAGCCGGCTTCAGGGGTTATCTCGTCCATTTTGTACGAACTTATCGTGACCGCGGCATCTGTCTTGTTCTCGGTCCAGAACCGAGGAATCGCGAATCCGGAATCGGCGGAAGTTCAACCAGTCCGAGACACCGCCGCCTGCGTTGAGATTCAAGCTGAGAATCGACCACCGCCGGTAGGGGTAGGGTTTGGGAAACCTCCAAACCCTAATGGAGCGAGCGATGTAGGGTTTGCAGGAGGAATCGATTTGCAGGACGAGAAATCCCCCGTGGACATCAAAGCAGAGGGAGAAGAAGAAGAAGCTTCTCCGGACGACAGGTTTTACGAAATCATAGAGATAAATGAGGACGATATTCTGGCAGAGCACACGCATTTCTGTGAGATCTGTGGCAAGGGTTTCAGGCGTGACGCCAATGTTCGAATGCACATGCGAGCCCATGGAGATGAGTACAAGACGAACCAGGCGCTCATGTCAAGGCCGCCGGACCAGGCCAATAAGCTGCTCGCAGCTTCTTCTTCTTCCCCAACGGCGAGGAGGTATTCGTGCCCGTTCGAGAGATGCAGGCGGAACAAGAACCACCGGAATTTCCTGCCTCTGAAATCGATAACCTCTCTGAGGAACCACTACAAGCGTAGCCACTGCCCGAAGATGTATACTTGCCACAAATGCAACAAGCAATTCTCGGTCGTGGGAGACCTCAAAACCCATGGCAAGCACTGTGGGCACAACCCGTGGCGTTGCTCCTGCGGCACCACGTTCACCCGGAAGGACAAGCTCTTCGGTCACGTTGCCTTGTTCCAAGGCCACAAGCCGCTTCTTCCTGACCACGAATTGGCTCGCCCTCCTGCACCCAAACGACACAAGGCCACCAGCAGCGGCCGGGCAACGACGGCACAGTCTGCCGGTGACGACGACGATGGAAATCTCACGGAATTGCTCGCTGGAGATTTAGCAGGTCTTGCTGACAACAAATTTCAGGGCTATGGTGCTGGGGACGACGATGATCTGTTCTTTGGACCGAAAGTGATTCAGATGGGCCATCGGCAAAACGAAGTGGCAATCGAGAATCGGTTCACGGAATCTGACTTTTGGGCGGATTTTTCAGGGGAGTTTTCCGATGCTTGTAGATAATCTTAATGCAATTTTTTTCTCTGTTTTTTTAGATGTTGCTTTGTTAAATCTCCTAAATTGTTTGATTTTTCTGGAGGCTTTTGAATAGATTTTACGGAGGACAGTTTCTTAGATTGCCACATGAAGATTATCATAAGAAAGCAACCTGTTAAGTTTTCATGACAAATTATTTACATTTAATCAGTCAACTGCCGGCCCGTTGATATATTTTTTGCCGTGTATATTGTTGGAGCTGATCGATCCATTTGTAAATTACCTTCTGACGTTTTAATTAAAAACTTCATTGGCTATTATTATTGCCCGGCCTTTTTCATTATTTTTATGGATTTTCTCGTTTTTGTTGAAGTCACTTCACAATACAGTAAATAGAATAAGCAGCAGTAAATAGAATGTAGTGTAAACGTTTTTGGATATTTGTTTAAAATTCGTTCAGAAATTAATTGTTGGATCTGACTGGTTAATTCTGTTTAATTTTGTATAATGTGAGTAATTCTGTATAATTTGAGTATCTCAAAAGTAGTTTTTCAGTTAATTGAATTAATTTTGAATTAATTTTTGCATTCAAAAATTTAATTTAAAAAAATTCAATTTCATTTTTATATTTAGAAATTTAATTTAAACAACAAAAAATTATAATTTCTTAAAAAATTATGTCACCTAATTCCATAAAAATGATCAAAACCTAAAACAATTAAACTTGAACATAGAATACCATAAAATAAACTTGAACATAGAATACCATATGATAATATGTGAGATGCCTTCACTGTTCACTGTTATAATGTGAGATGCCTTCACTGTTCACCGTTATAATGGGAGGGAGGGGTTAGCGATCGTCCGTGTGCGATATGAGATGCGTTCATTTTTATAATAGGTGAGGATAGCAGTCGTTCGGATGTGATAAATGAGATGCTTTCAGGTTTATAATGGGTGAGAAGTTTTCAGATTTATAATGGGTGTGGGATTCATTGCGGCGATGGTTCATATGTGATAAATGAGATCAGGGATGGAATTTGTTTCTGGGGCCATTTGTTTGTCAAATACGGGGATCATTACTGATAGTAGAGGGAAATATCATCATTTTGTATTTTGTAATGGGCCAAGTTGTGGGTCATTAGTTTTATTTCATTGTATTTTGATTGTTACTTTTCATATCGTATTTTGATTTTTACTTTTCTTGTGTATGGAAAGTAACACCTGTATTTGTGGGAGTATAGATAGAATATTTGTTGGAGTATAGACAGAGATGTAAAACTTTTATATTTATTTAATATTAATATAAATGAGATAATTTTTCTATTGAAAATATGGAGATCATTAAATATTAAATATTGAATTTAAAATTCAAATTTAAAAAACTATTCATTTTAAAATATACCAACCCTGAATAAGATGCTCAAGTTTATAATGGCTGAGATGCTTTCATCCGTTTATAATGGGTGGCTGGCTGAGAATGGCTTTATTATTTATATGGGTGAATAAGATGCTCAAGTTTATAATGGCTGAGATGCTTTCATCCGTTTATAATGGGTGGCTGGCTGAGAATGGCTTTATTGTTTATATGGGTGTGGCATATCATCCGTTTATAATGAGTGGCTGAGTATTTCTAATAAATATAGTAATATTTAAATAGAACAAATTTAAAATATTGATTTATTTTTTGTTAATATAATTTTATATTTTTAAATATATTTAATAATTTATATATTTTTTTAATTTTATATTAAAAAGGATGGACTTGTAAATCATTAAATATTGATTAACTCTTAATTTATTAATCACCATTTTTCCCAAAACCAAAGAAAAATTTAACTCGTCATGGTTGTTAATATGACTACGTAGGATCATATGCTATTCTAACAAACCCAAGAATACAACTTTATTAAAATAATAAAACTTATTCGAAAAATGTACTATGATGTTTTGTAAAAATTAAATCAGCAGAAAGTCAGTAAAACTTAGTATTATTTGATACAGACAAATTTGGATCATAAGAAAGTCAGTAAAACATAGTATTTTTTGATACATAGAATTTTGGATCATAAAATTCTGTCTACAGAAGTTTTGAACCATTCAAAAATAACTGAAATTTACTATGTTTTAAAAAAAAAATGTTTTTCGCTTTTAAATAGCTCCTTTTTATAAATGTATTTATAAATACGGTGCTATTCAAAAGTTATACGGGTGCACATTTCTACCTCACCAAAAAATAACTTATCAAAAATTGTATTTATAGATTTATTAAATCACGCCTTTTATATGGATATTTATTAAATTATTCATTTCATAAATAGAGATAAATCAAAAGCTCGACGCCCAATAAGAACTCTATTAAAAAGCGTTCTACTTATGCTCATTTTCTGCCTTATCGTTCAAGTTTCTTTTGGTGTGACAATATTTACAGTGACACATTTTCTACCTATCATTCAACTATTTATCTCTCTTTCTTTTAGTTCGACTATATTTATGGTTTTTTTTTTTCAAGTAATGGGTAACTGAGTATCATATTAAAGCATTGCTGCAAAGCAAGGCAGTAAAAGTTTACAAAAGTCAAAATTATACTGTCTAGCTTCCAAAAGAGTGAAGGGACAGATTCGACAACCTTAGTAATTCTAAAGAACTTGGAGGTATACTAGCATACGAAAGTGCCTTGCACAAACTGAAATTTGCAATACATAAGAGCTTATGGAAAACTATAATTTTAAGTCTAAATTCACCTGTCCCAGATGGTTGGTGTGGTTCATTGGGACTAGCTGCACTGAGTAAAACAATGCTGCAAAGTTGGAATCTATAGAGTTATGTGGAATTTGACTTGCAAGACAATGCTTTATTCCCTGGTTTGCCAGTCTCAAATTTGCTAGCTCCTCTCTTTGAGCAACAAGAGTCTAGAATGTGATTTGAATTTCCTTATCCTTTGTGTCATTATGAAAGAGTACTAGGGGTTGGACCAAAGGGAGCTCATGATTAGGGGGTGTTAAATTTATAGTAGTTGCAAGAGCCATTCTTCGGGAGGATGGCAAAGACCCTAATTGAGATCTAGGGCCCCCAGTGCACTTCTGGGGTTCTTGGTCTGGGACCAAGCAGTAAAGACCCCTGAGAGGGCCCCCAGTATATGACTGGGGTTCTTGGTCTGGGACCAAGCAGTTAAAAGCCCCTAGATATGTCTAGGGCCCCTGGACCATGCCTGAGGCATGGATTTCTTGGTCTGAGACCAAACAGTTAAAGCCCCTAGATATGTCTAGGGCTTTTGGACATGGTCCAGGGTACCCATGCCTGGGGCATGGGTTGATCCTTGGTCTTGCACCTTGGTGGATAAGACCCCATAAATGTTCTGGGGCAACTTGATCCTCAATCAAGTACCCTGTTGGTATATGACCCTCCTTGAAGGTGGACATGACCACATAAGGGATGTATTCCATATGCAATGATGATAAAGTAATAAGGTCACCTTGAATATGAATGGACAAGTATTGCCACCAAGCTACTCTACCTAAACCCTCCTTTACCCTTGCTTGTGTTGTTTTGGGGTTTTGTTGTTTTGTTTTAGGGTTAAAGTAAAGTGTAAATTAAAATGTTAATTATAACATGTTTAAATTATTTAATTTAAACATGTTATCTTTAATTATAATTATTTTAATTTAATTTACTTTATTCTTTGCCCTAGCCTAAACTATAAATAAACCCCCCCGCCCCCCCTTCATAACTCACTTGTATTGCATGCCTTTAGTATGAGTGGATCCTCTCTGTTGTTGTTGCGGCCCTCCTTTACATCTGTTGTTGGAGTTTTCTAAAGTAGCTGCGGCCCTCCTTGTGTTAATTGTTGCTGAGGTTTGGTGTGATGGCTCGACCCCTCTCTACTACCCCTCTCGGCTCCTTTTGAGAACTGTAGGAGTGTGGGTGATTGTCGCGGCCTCTTGTTCCATTGCTGTTGGAGTGTGAGGGTTTGCTGTGTCTCCTTGTCCATTGCTGTTGGAGTATTGGCTGTGTGGTGCGGCCTCCTTTTTGCTGCTGTTGGGATCGCTGAGTTGTGCGACTCCTTTCTGCTGTGGGGTGACTGTAGGAGCGACCCCTTTTCTCTGTTGTAGTATGGCTGGTTGTTGTGGCCTCTTCTCTACTGTATAGTCGCTGTTGATGTGGCCTCTTTCTTGTTGTGGTGTGACTGTACCTTTCAGCTCTGTACCTTTCAGCTCTGTGTAAGGGTTTATCCATAGAATTTCTGTGTGAGGGTTTGAGTGTTTAAAACCTTCTGTTTGGGTGAGGGTTTGACTGTGTGAAGTCTTTGTGGCCCTATCTCCTTGGTGGCAAGAAAGTTCTTTCAGTTTTTGGCAAGAGATCCATCCTATATGGTGGATCTATGAGCTGGACTTTGTCTGAGCATAATACAAATGGTTCTGCATCTCTGTGTGTGGCTGTGACCTCTTCAGAGGTAAGTCTTCAGGCAAGGTAAGTTATCTATTTCAGATCTGAACTTTGTTTTGAGTTTTTGTTTTTGATCTATCTAGATTTATGTACTATTGAATGTTATTAGATCTGGACTGTAAGTTGAGTTTTGGTTCTTGTTTCTATAGTTTGATTTACTACTCATGATCAGATTGTATTTCATTTTGAGTTTAGATCTGTAGATCTGTATAAGTTTTATTCCAACATTATAGATTTGAACTAGAGTCTATTCTAGATTTACCTTCTAACTTTAGCTATATCTAAACTAGCTTAGATCTGGGTACTTATGTTTCAGTTTTCTCTGTACTTACAGTATAGATTTGTTTTCTGAATATATGCTCTAGTTGTTATTCTCACTGAAATTTAAAAGACACTATTGTTTTGCTTTACTGCCCCTCTAATTCTAACATGGTATCAGAGCTAACGGTGTGAAGAGAGATCAAGGATCTAATCTTGAACCGACACAAATCCATTTTTGTTAGGGTTGTTTTGCATAAATCAGTCAACGAAATTAACTCAGATCTAAGCATGTCTTCTTCATCAGTTAAAGATGAAGACAGACTTGTAGGGGCTGCAAACTTTAATGCTTGGAAATACAGAGTAATAAACATTCTTGAAGAGAATGACTTAGAAGATTTTATCTCTAGAGAGATTGAATAACCTACCACAAACACAGCGAGGGCAACATATAAGAGAAAACAAACCAAGGCTAAAATAATCATTTTTTATTCTATCAAGGACAACATGATGCCCATCATTGGTCATCTAAGAACTGCCAAAGATTGCTTTGATGCTTTGGCAAACCTTTATGAGAAGAAGGCACCTACTTAGAAAAGAATTTTGAAAAAACAGTTACGTACTTTGAAAATGGGAAATGATGATACAGTTGCCACCTTCTTCTCCAAAATTGCTCAAACCAAAGATCAACTTATTGCAATAGAAGTTCCTGTAGATGATGATGATCTTGTTCAAACAACTTTTGATGGACTTCCTGCTACTTGGGGAGTTTTTCTTGCATTCGTGAATGGAAGATAATCTCAACCTAATTTTGAAAGGTTGTGGCATCACTGCTTAGAAGAAGAACAAAGACTAAACAACAGAAATGACTATCCAATTTTGAAAGATCATGCCCTTGCAACAAAGACCAAGAAATAGAAGAAGTTCCCGAAATCAAAAGACAAAGGTAAGAAACCCCAAGGTAAGCTATCTCATCTCAATCCTCATTTATCTAAAGTTAAATGTTTTAACTGCAATAAGTTAGGACATTATGCAAGAGATTGCAAGAGTCCTCCATCTCAGCAGAAAAGAAGAGGAAGATTTCAAGCCTCAATTGCCACTGAAGAGGCTAAACCCCAAGAGGAGCTTCAAAGAAGGCAAACCAGAGCTGCCACTAAGGAGCAAGAACAACATAAAGAATATTATCTTATCTCAGCTCTTTCCGGCACTATCACCAAGTCAGAGAAGATTTGGCTAATAGACAACGGTGCTTCCAGAGACATGACAGGCTTAAAACAAAACCTTGCAAATTATCAAGACAAGAAACACAAGGCAAAGGTTGAACTAGGTGATGATGGAACCTATCAAATAAAATGTTTTGGCTCTACCTCTTTCCGGTTTCACTCGGGTAATATCTTTCACATTGATGAAATTATTTATATACCTGGTCTAAAGAAAACTTTAATCTATGTTCCAGTTTTAGAAAGTAAAGGTTATTCAGTAGTTTTTTCCAAAGGAAAGACTCTCTTATGGTCCTCAAAAGAAGATTTAAGTACTGCTATAACCATTGGAACTCGTGAGAGTGGACTTTATAAGATTTCAGGTCAGGTTATTCAAGCTCTAGTTCATGAGACGATCAATCCCTGCGAGCTTTGGCACATGAGACTTGGACACCTCAATTACAATGCTCTTCCAGGTTTGCAAAAAATGGTGACAGGTATGCTAGTATTTTCTATTGAGCGTGATAGTGATTGTAAAGGTTGTTTACTTGGTAAGAATATAAATAAACCTTATCCTCTCAGTGATAGAAAATCAAATGGAATTTTGGACGTAATTCATTCTGACCTTTGTGGGCCCATGTTTGCACCCTCTTTGAATGGTTGTATTTATTATATCATTTTTATTGATCACTGTTCGCGTAAAACTTGGATTTATTTCTTAAAAACTAAAGATGAATCTTTTAGCAGATTTCAAGATTTTAAGAATCTTGTTGAAAATCAAACTGAAAGACACATCCGAGTTTTCAGAACAGATAACGATAAGGAATTTGACTCCTTCAAATACGACGAACTCTGTCGAGCCTCTAGAATTAAGAGGGAGTTAACTGTACCATACAACTCTCAACAAAATGGGGTTGTTGAAAGAAATAATAGAACTATCTGTGAAGCAACCAGGGCTATGATGCATGATCAAAACTTGCCTCTATCACTTTGGGCTGAGGATGCTAGTACAACAATGTACATTCAGAATAGATGTCCTCACAAAGCCCTTGAAGCGAAGACTCCTGAAGAAGTTTTCACTAGATGTATGCCCTTAGTTGATCATTTAAGAATCTTTGGCAGCCTAGTTTATATACACATTCCAAAAGAGAAGAGGACTAAACTAGAGCCCTCCGGCAAGAAATGAAATTTTGTGGGATACCGTGAGACCTCAAAATCTTACAGGATTTATATCCCTGGCCAAAAGTTCATCGAAGTAAGCAAAGACATGACTTTTCATGAAGAAACAACTTTTCGTCGGGCCAGAGAACTACCATGTGATTCAGAGGAGCAGGAAGCTCCACCACTGGACCCTTCAGACTCTCCTCTTCCAGATGAGCAGAGGGAGGAAACCTCAGAATTTCCAGTGGATCCCTCAAGGGATACTGTTGAGTTTCCTATGGAGATACCTCCTACTAAAAGGAAACCAGCCTGGTGTCAAGAGACACTGAAAGAAGTAGAAAAACATTCAGCTCCGAAGGGCACCTTCAGAGAAAGCAAGAAACCAGATAAGTACTCTGGTCTCATAGCTCATTTAAATACTGTAATTGATTCAGAACCTTCCACTTTTGTTGATGCTGCCAAACATCAAGTATGGAAATATGCTATGAATGAAGAATATGATTCTATTTTAAAGAATGATGTATGGACCGTAGTTCCTAGACCTCATGGTAAATCTGTAGTAACTTCTAAATGACTTTATAAGATAAAGCATGCAACAGATCGCAGCAATGAGAAATACAAGGCGAGATTTGTGGTTCTTGGTTTCTCTCAGAAAGAAGGAATTGACTACGACGAGATTTTTTCTCCAGTTGCCAGGTATACTTCAATCAGGATTATTATCTCACTTGTAGCAATTTTTGGTTGGAAACTTCACCAGATGGACGTTAACACTGCTTTTCTTAACAGTGAAGTTGACCAAGAAGTATACATTGAGCAACCAGAAGGTTTCGTGACACATGATAAAAGATCTCATGTGTGAAAACTCAAGAAAGCCCTGTACGGGTTGAAACAAGCTTTGAGAGCTTGGTATGGTAGAATAGACAGTTTTCTACAAAGTCTTGGATTCTCCAAGAGCATAGCAGATCCAAATCTTTATATAAAGATTGTTCAAAATCATTTAGTTATCCTAGTCTTATATGTGGATGATTTGTTCCTCACTAGAGAGGAAAAATTGATAGCTCAGACTAAGAGGGAGCTTTCTGAAGAATTTAAAATGAAATATTTGGGGCTCATGCACTATTTTTCGGGCTTGGAGGTTTGACAGAAACTAGGAAAGATCTTTCTCTCACAGAGTAAATATGTAGTTGATATACTTCACAGATTTGGCATGATGGACTGCAAGTCAATGACAACTCCAATGATCTCTAATCTAAAGAAACTACAAGATCAAGTTACAGGTTCAGATCCAAAAGACTCCACTTCATATCGACAGATCATTGGATCTCTGATGTATCTCGTACACACGAGACTAGACCTCTGTTATGCAGTAAACGCTCTTAGCCAATTCATGTGTGAACCAAAGCATATACATATGGTTGCTGTAAAACACATTTTGAGATATGTTCGGGGAACTATAGCTTATGGTCTCAGATACACTTCCAGTGGAGGTGTAATGCTCCATAGTTTTACAGATTCAGATTGGATGGGCAATGCAGTGGATCGAAAGAGTACTTCCGAATATTGCTTCAGTTTGGGTTCAACAATGATTTCCTGGTCCAGTAGGAAACAGGGCTCCGTAGCCCAAAAGCATTGCAGAAGCAGAATACATTGCTGGTAGCTCTGCTGGCAGAGAAGCAGTGTGGCTCCGAAAACTACTCTCAGACTTTTTCAGTTCAGAGCTTGAACCCACAATCATTCACTGTGACAACCAGAGCTGTATAAAGCTCACTGAGAACCCAGTGTTTCACGACAGATCAAAACACATTGAGATGAGATATCACTATGTCTGGGACATGGTTTAGAAGAACGTTCTCAGCATTCAGTATGTTCCGATAGCAGAACAGACAACATATATTTTCACCAAGCCACTGTCCCTGACAAAGTTTGTATACTTTCGTGACAAGCTTGGTGTAGCTGAGAATGGCTCTCTTGCTGAGAGGGAGTGTTAAATTTATAGCAGTTGCAAGAGCCATTCTCCGGGAGGATGGAAAAGACCCTAGCTGAGATCTAGGCCCCCCAGTGCACTCCTGAGGTTCTTGGTCTGGGACCAAGCAGTAAAGACCCCTGAGAGGGCCCCCAGTATATGACTGGGGTTCTTGGTCTGGGACCAAGCAGTTAAAATCCCCTCGATATGTCTAGGGCCCTTGGACATGGTCCAGGGTACCCATGCCTGGGGCATGGATTTCTTGGTTTGGGACCAAACAGTTAAAGCCCCTAGATATGTCTAGGGCCCCTGGACATTGTCCAGGGTACCCATGCCTGGGGCATGGGTTGATCCTTGGTCTTGCACCTTGGTGGATAAGACCCCATAAATGTTTTGGGGCAACTTGATCCTCGATCAAGTACCCTGTTGGTATATGACCTTCCTTGAAGGTGGGCATGACCACATAAGGGATGTATTCCATATGCAATGATGATAAAGTAATAAGGTCACCTTGAATATGAATGGACAAGTATTTCCACCAAGCTACTCTACCTAAACCCTCCTTTACCCTTGCTTGTGTTGGTTTGGGGTTTTGTTGTTTGGTTTTAGGGTTAAAGTAAAGTGTAAATTAAAATGTTAATTATAACATGTTTACATTATTTAATTTAAACATGTTATCTTTAATTATAATTATTTTATTTTAATTCAGTTTATTCTTTGCCCTAGCCTAAACTATAAATAACCCCCCCCCTACCTTTCATAACTCACTTGTATTTCATGCCTCTAGTATGAGAGGATCCTCTCTCTTGTTGCTGCGACCCTCCTTTACATCTGCTGTTGGAGTTTTCTGAAGTAGCTGCGACACTCCTTGTGTTAATTGTCGCTGAGGTTTGGTGTGATGGCTCAACGCCTCTCTACTACCTCTCTCGGCTCCTTTTGAGAACTGTAGGAGTGTGGGTGATTGCCGCGGCCTCTTGTTCCATTGCTGTTGGAGTCTGAGGGTTTGCTGTGTCTCCTTGTCCATCGCTGTTGGAGTATTGGCTGTGTGGTGCGGCCTCCTTTTTGCTGGTTTTGGGATCGCTGAGTTGTGTGGCTCCTTTCTGCTTTGGGTCGACTGTAGGAGCGACCCCTTTTCTCTGCTGTAGTATCGCTGGTTGTTGTGGCCTCTTCTTTGTTGTATAGTGGCTGTTGATGCAACCTCTTTCTTGTTGTGTTGTGGTTGTACCTTTCAACTCTGTGTAAGGGTTTATCCACAGAATTTCTGTGTGAGGGTTTGAGTGATTAAAACCTTCTATTTGGGTGAGGGTTTGACTATGTGAAGTCTTTGTGGCCCTATGTCCTTGGTGGCAAGAAAGTTCTTTCAGTTCTTGGCAAGAGATCCATCCTATATGGTGGATCTATGAGCTGGACTTTGTCTGAGCATAATACAAATGGTTCTGCATCTCTGTGTGTGGTTGTGACCTCTTCAGAGGTAAGTCTTCAGGCAAGGTAAGTTATCTATTTCAAATCTGAACTTTGTTTTGAGTTTTTGTTTTTGATCTATCTAGATTTATGTATTATTGAATGTTATCAGATCTGGACTGTAAGTTGAGTTTTAGTTCTTGTTTCTATAGTTTGATTTACTGCTCATGATAAGATTGTATTTCATTTTGAGTTTAGATATGTAGATCTGTATAAGTTTTATTCCAACATTATAGATCTGAACTAGAGTCTATTCTATATCTACTCTCTAACTGTAGCTATATCTAAACTAGCTTAGATCTGGGTACTTATGTTTCAGTTTTCTCTATACTTACAATATAGATTTGTTTTCTGAATATATGCTCTAGTTGTTATTCTCACTGAAATTTAAAAGACACTATTGTTTTGCTTTACTACCCTAATTCTAACAGGGGGACAAACCAAACTTTCACCAAAAGTAGAAGACATGATTCCTTGCCTTAAGTGAGTGGCATTCTTTGCTAATTCATCTCATCTGCTCTCCCATTGTTAACTCTTAAAATGTGAAAATATTATGTCATCAAATTTTCCCAACTCTTGAAGAAGACATAAATGTTTTGCATCGCTCTTTCCCAGTGATTTGCTTTGATGTTCCCTTATAGATATGATAACTATCTCTGAATCTCCCATAACTACCAAGTACTTGATTCGTTCCTAGATAGCTAATTGAAGTCTCGTGAAAAGAGCTAGGGATTCAAGATGGTTATTTGAAGCCTGCCCCAATCCCCAAGATAAAGATAACCTCTCTGATCCATCGGGGCCACAAAGAACCCCCTACTCCTATCGCCCTTGGATTTCTCTTTGAAGCTCCATAAAAAAAAGAGCATGTGATGTCCCAATGTTGCTTCCAAAGAATAAACTCTTTACTTAATCTTAATCGCCAATCCTTTAATTCAAAGGGGAAGAGGTGACTTTAGGTTGAGAGACAAGTCTGAAATGGAGGATTTCAGAGAGCCAGGATCACTCTTCTGTATCTAGCTTTTTTAAAGCTGAAACTTTGATCCCTGTCACTGAAATAACTTTTTCCACCAGACTACAGACCATATTGGAGACTCTAAGCAGTGAAATGGTTTGTCGCTGAAATATGGCTTTGTTTCTCACAAGCCAAATTTCCCAGCAAATGAAATTAGGGATAGCAATCCATACTCTTTTAAAAGTCTTCTTTTTGGAATAGGTGATCCAGATTTATGTAGGAACACAATGAAATACAGAAATACACATAAACATAGAGATGCAGCGGAAATAAGACTTCATTTCATTAACAATAAATCACTGAAATATGCTTACAGACAGAATGGAAATAAACTAGCTAGGGCACTGGTAGCTTATCTCTGAGAAGAGATGTGGCCGCTACTCGCATCCATGAGCAGATGATTACAATGAGGCTCTGAAGGCCCTTTTACAATAAACGGGAATGCCAAAAGTCCTAAACATCCAAAAACCTAACCCTGGGAGATGAAGCTCTAAAAGTCATGTGGGCCCCGTTTGGGTAAGTTGGTGCATCAACTACCTGGGGTCGTAACTTTTGCATACAATCTCCGTTTTAAGCGTATGATAACTCGTTGGAAAGATCTATCCGAGGCCTACAATGCTCGAGACAAAATAACATCATTTGATGTTATTTTGCGACTGCAACATACCCAAAAAAACATCGTTTAGGGCCTCAAAATGGTCCCGGAAGTTCAGGACCCAAAAAAACTGCTAAAAATAGTAAACTGTCGAAAACTGAAAAATTAAAAGAAGCAATGGTGGGGATTCAAGTGGAATAGGTGGGTGGCCACCGATATCCACTTGGATCATTCCTCCCCCCTTAGGAAGCAATGGTCCCCATTGCGTTGAGTTCCTCCATGAGATGAGGAAACTTTTGCTGAACTTGGTCCCTGGTGAGCCATTTGCCTTGGTGAAGGAGTTGGCCTGCTTTGACAACTCGATATAGCGGTATCCTTTGTTTTCGGGTGTGCTTGATCTATGTATCCATGATTTGATCAGTTCTGGCTTGTTCCATGCAGTTTGGATTTAAATCTGTTGGTGTGAGTTGTTTTGCCATGTCGGATGTGTCTAGTAGAGGTGGAAAGTAGGGCCGAAGGCGGTCCACATTGAACACTGGGTGCAGACCAAGGAATGGTGGAATGCTGAGCTCAAAGGCATTTCCCCCTACAACCTTGGTGAGGGTGTACGACCCATATCGAAGCGGACGAAGCTTGCGGTGGGGTCCAGCGAGGCGCTCCGTTTGCAAATGCAACCACACTTTGTCGCCCACTTGGAAGTTGTGTGGCACCCGATGTTGATCATATCATTGCTTGTAATTAGCATTGGCTCTGTCCAAGATGTCATGAACCTGTTGGCGGATGTGTTGAATGTTCTCAATGAATTTGTTTTCCTTATCCGCCTCAGACTGGACATGAGCCGAATCTCCCTGAGTAGCCACAAATGGCATGGCTATGTCAATGGGACATAGTGGCTGGAATCCCAAGCCCACTTGAAAGGGGCTGTGGCTAGTTGAGCTATGGAGAGACCGATTGTAGATGTGTTGTACATAGGGGAGGCTCTCATCCCATGTGCGTGGATGCTTTGAATTGTACATGCGCAGAATGTGTACGATCATCCGGTTGACGACCTCTGTCTGGCCATCAGTTTGCGGATGGAAAGCTGTGGACTTGTTGAGCTTGGTGTCCAACATCGACCAGAGGCTGGACCAAAATGTACTGAGGAACCTACTGTCCCGATCTAAGATGATAGACTGTGGGATCCCAAAGTGTACCCACACTCGTTCAAA
>ML789386.1:188974-230746 GCA_009831015.1 Picea engelmannii | reverse complement strand
ATAAATACACATAAACATAGATATGCAGCGGAAATAAGACTTCATTTCATTAACAACAAATGATTGAAATATGCTTACAGACAGAATGGAAATAAACTAGCTAGGGCGCTGGTAGCTTATCTCTGAGAAGAGATGTGGCCGCTACTCGCATTCGTGAGAAGATGATTACAATGAGGCTCTGAAGGCCCTTTTACAATAAACGGGAATGCCAAAATTCCTAAACATCCAAAAACCTAACCCTGGGAGATGAAGCACCAAAAGTCATGTGGGCCCCGTTTGGGTAAGTTGGTGCATCAACTTCCCGGGGTCGTAACTTTTGCATACGATCTCCGTTTTAGGCGTATGATAGCTCGTTGGAAATATCTATCCGAGGCCTACAATGTTTGAGACAAAATAACATCGTTAGATTCTATTTTAGGGCCTCAAAATGGCCCCGGAAGTTCAAGACCCAAAAAAACTGCTAAAAATAGTAAACTGTCGAAAATTGAAAAATTGAAAGAAGCAATGGTGGGGTTTCAAGTGGAATAGGTGGGTGGCCACCAATATACACCTAGATCAATAGGTCTTTGAATAGTTCTTGTTGTTGGTTGTGGAGCCTGATTATCTTCCTGATTCACAGGTCTTTGCTTTCAGTCATGTTTATATCCCATGAAGTATTTACACCCCAGAAATTTGTACACTCTTCCACGTGGGGGAGTGCAGAGGGGGGGTACCCCCTCTGCGGGGTCCTCGGGGCAAGCGGGGGTTCGGGGGCGAAGCCCCCGAAGGAAAAATTGCCTTGTAAATGTATATTGTAATTTCATTGTAAATCTGGACTGTTCATTATAAGGTCGCAGATCTAATGGTAGAGATTATGTTAGGGTTTTTTGCCCTAGAAGGCAACCCTCTTTTATGAGGGAAATGTATTGTGGCTATGGTTGATGGTGAATATGGTATTCTGAGATAGGATACTGTGAGAGAAAGAAGAGGAAGTTACAACGGGTTTGTTGTAGGTTGTATCCCTTCATATGCTAGATAATAATAAAGGAAGGACCTGACAATTTCTCTGGTGGACGTAGCCCACACTGGGTGAACCACGTAAATCTGTGTCTCTATTGTATTGTGTATCTTCTGTGTTTTGTTTATGCATTTGTTTTATTTTATTGCTCCACGGTCCTGTTTTTCTAACAACTGGTATCAGAGCGAAAGGTAACTCGCAGGAAAAGAGGGTTCCTGGTTCGAGTGGGAGCAATGTCAGAAGATGGAAAGTTTAAGGTCGAGAAAATTTAACGGCCAAAACTACCAGTTATGGAAGATGCAAATGGAAGATTATTTATATCAGAAGGATCTATTCCTACCATTGGGCGGAGTAGCAAAGAAGCCGACGACCATGAAGGACGAAGAATGAGAGATTCTTGACAGAAAGACTCTAGGAATGATACGGCTGAGCCTGGTAGCATCGGTGGCTTTCAATATTTCCAAAGAAAAGACAATGAAGGGTTTGATGGACGCATTGGCCAAATTGTATGAAAAACCCTCGGTGTCCAATAAGGTATTTCTAATGAAGATATTATTTAATATGAAGATGTCAGAAGGTGGGTCTATTGCAGATTATTTAAATGAATTTAATACGATTACTAATCAACTAAGTTATGTAAAAGTGGACTTTGATGATGAGGTCAGGGCTCTTCTAATCTTGTGCTCATTGCCAGAAAGATGGAATGGCTTGGTCATGGCTGTAAGTAACTCTGTCTCTGGTTCAAATACTTTAAAATTTGATGATGTTGTTGGTGTTATCCTTAGTGAGGAAATGAGACAGAAAAACACAGGTGAGACATCAGGTAATGCGTTGAACATGGAGAACAGGGGAAGACAAAAGGATAGAGGAAAGGGATCAGGGAACCGCAAAAATTCTAGGAAGGGCAGATCCAAATCCAGACTTGGAAAGATAGAGTGCTGGAATTGTGGGAAGAAAGGACATATGAAGAAAGACTGTAGAGCTCCAAAGAAATAAAGAGATGGACAACAAGAGATAAATCATGAAGCAAATGTAACAGGTGATGTGTTACAAGATGCTTTGATTCTTTCTGTAGATAATATTTCTGAGTCTTGGGTAGTAGATTCAGGAGTTTCATTTCATGCCACACCCCATAGGAAACATTTTCTATATTATGTTCAAGGTGATTTTGGACAGGTTCATTTGGGTGATGATGCACCATGCAAAATTGTTGGAATGGGAAAGGTAAAAATAAAACAACGAAATGTAAACCAATGGTTGTTGAAAGAGGTAAGACATGTTTCAGATTTAAAGAAAAGTCTAATTTCAACAGGGTAGTTGGAAAGTGAAGGATGTGTATCCATATTTACAGATAAGACATGGAAGGTCATCAAATGATCATTGGTGATAGCGAAAGGAGATAAGGTAGGTACATTGTATTTATGTACTGGTAATACTGACTCTTCTATCTCTTTATCTTCTATAGGAGTGGATACAACACTATGACATCATAGGCTTGGACACATGAGTGAGAAGGGTATGCAGATACTTCACAAAAGAAATTTGTTGCCAGATCTTAAACAAATTGATTTGGACTTCTATGAGCATTGTGTTTATGGAAAACAAAAAAGAGTCAGATTTCTCAGAGTCGGAAAAGAAAAGAAGAATGAAAGGTTAGAGCTTGTGCATATAGATGTATGGGGACCATCTCAGGTATCATCTCTTGGTGGATCTAATTATTATGTTACTTTTATTGATGATACAACTAGAAAAATTTGGGTTTATTGCATTCGACAAAAATCTAATGTTTTTGATACTTTTAAGAAATGAAAAGCTTTGGTTGAGAATGAGACAGGAAAAAAGTTGAAGTGTCTCAAATCAGATAATGGAGGTGAATATTCCAGCAAGGAATTTGATGATTACTGTTCATACCATGTGATTCGTGGAGAGAAGATAGTGCCAAGAACACCACAAGAAAATGGTGGGTCAGAAAGGATGAACAGGACAATCATGGAGCGTGCAAGGAGTATGCGATTGCATGCCGGTTTTCCCTTACCATTCTGGGCAGATGCTGTAGATATTGTTGTTTACTTAATAAACAGAGGACCTTTAAGCTCTTTGGATGGTATAATTCCAGAGGAGGAATGGACAGGAAAAAAGGTAAACTATTCTTTTTTGAAAATTTTCTGTTCTGAAACATTTGTCCATATTGATAAAGAAAATAGAACAAAGCTTGAGGCAAAATACAAGAAGTGTATCTTTATTGGATATGGTGTTAATGATTTTGTTTATCGCTTATGGGATTATGAAAATAACAAAATCATTAGGAGTAGAGATGTCATATTCAATGAGAAGATCATGTACAAAGATCAGTTGCAGGGAAAGAAACAGGAAAAAGAAAAACAATAATACACAGTGCTTGATGAGATCACTGAAAAAGAAATTCCAAAGGAACCAGAAAATCAAAATGTACAACAACATGAGCAACAAGTACCTCAAATACTTGCAAGTGTTGTTAGAAGATCTACCAGGTTAAGTATACCCACTGAACGATACTCTCCTTCATTGTATTATTTATTGTTCACTGATTCTGGTGAACCAGAATGTTATGAAGAGGCAATGTAGGTAGACACCAAAAAGAAGTGGGAGAAAGGCATGAAAAAAGAAATGGATTCCTTGGAAAATAACCATACTTGAGACTTCGTTCATTTGCCGGCGAGAAAATGAGCATTGCAGAATAAATGGGTCTACAAGTTGAAGGAAGAAGATGGAGGAGAAAAGCGGTACAAGGCTAGACTTGTTGTAAAGGGGTTTGCACAAAATAAAGATATAGATTTTGATGAAATATTTTCTCCTGTTGTTAAAATGACTTCAATTAGGAATATTTTAAGTCTTGTGGCAGTAGAAGATTTGCATCTTGAACAGTTAGATGTAAAAACAACTTTTCTCCATGGGGATTTGGAGGAAGAGATTTATATGCAGCAGCCACAGGGGTATGAGGTCAAAGGGAAGGAGAATTTGGTATGTAGGTTGAAGAAGAGTTTGTATGGCCTAAAGCAAGCTCCAAGGCAGTGATATTTGAAGTTTGACAGGTTTATGACAGAACAGGGTTATAGTAGATGTCATTCTGATCACTGTGTTTATTTTAAAAAACTAGAAAATGGAAGCTTTATTATCTTGCTATTGTATGTAGATGACATGTTTTTTGCAGGGTTTAATATGTAGGATATAAATGTGCTCAAGAAGAAATTATCCAATTCATTTGCGATGAAGGATTTGGGTGCTGCAAAGAAAATCCTTGGCATGAGAATAACAAGAGACAGAAAAAATCGCAAATTGACATTGTCTCAAGGTGAGTACACAGAGAAGGTGTTGGAGAGGTTTAGAATGCAGAATGCAAAACCAGTTAGTACACCTTTGGCTAGACATTTCAAATTAACTAAGGAAATGTGTCCCAAGACACAGGAGGAGATATAATACATTTCTAGGATCCCTTATTCATCAACAGTTGGCAGCTTGATGTATGCAATGGTTTGCACAAGACCATATATTGCACATGCAGTGGGAGTTGTGAGAAGGTATATGAACAATCCAGTTAAAGAACATTGGGAGGCAGTAAAATGGATTTTCAGGTATTTGAGAGGTACTACTACTCATGCATTATGTTTTGGAGGTTCAGACACCTTTCTACAGGGACATGTTGATTCAAATATGGCAGGTGATAAAGACAGTAGGAGGAGCACCACAGGGTATGTTTTTACTATAGGTGGAACAACAGTAAGTTGGATTTCGAAACTGCAAAAGGTTGTTGCACTTTCAACAATAGAGGCAGAGTATGTTGCTGCTACAGAGGTTAGTAAAGAGATGATTTGGTTACAGAGGTTTATGGAGGAATTGGAAAAGAAGCAGGAGAACAACAGGTTGTACTGTGACAATCAAAGTGCCATTCACCTTGCAAATAACTTAGCCTTCCATTCGAAGACTAAGCATATACAGTTGAGGTACCATTTTATACGATCCGCCTTGGAAGACGAACATTTGAAGTTGGAAAATATACACACTAGCCAGAATCCCGCATACATGTTAACAAAGGGAGTAACCAGGGAGAAACTGAGTTCCTGCTTAGTTTCAGTTTGTCTTCAAGAATGAAGATGAAGATGAGAAATTTTCCAGGTCCAAGAAGGTTTAGAGTCCAGTATATACAACAGCGGTGGAGTTGTTGAGATCAGTCTCCAAGTGGGAGATTGTTGGTTGTGGAGTCTGATTATCTTCCTGATTCAGAGGTCTTTTCTTTCAGCCGTGTTTATACCCCATGAAGTATTTACACCCCAGAAGTATGTACACTCTTCCATGCGGGGGAGTGCAGAGGGTCTGGGGGCAAGCGGGGGTTTGGGGGCGAAGCCCCCGAAGGAAAAATTGCCTTGTAAATGTATATTGTAATTTCATTGTAAATTTGGACCATTCATTATAAGGTCACAGATCTAATGGTAGAGATTATGTTAGGGTTTTTTTCCCTAGAAGGAAACCCTCTTTTATGAGGGAAATGCATTGCGGCTATGGTTGATGGTGAATATAGTATTCTGAGATAGGATATTGTGAGAGAAAGAAGAGGAAGTTACAACGAGTTTGTTGTAGGTTGTATCCCTTCATATGCTGGATAATAATAAAGGAAGGACCTGACAATTTCTCTGGTGGATGTAGCCCACACTGGGTGAACCACGTAAATTTGTGTCTCTATTGTATTGTGTATCTTCTATGTTTTGTTTCCGCATTTGTTTTATTTTATTGCTCCACGGTCCTGTTTTTCTAACACTTGTGCCATTTTAGAAACATTGCCAGGATTGAGAGAGAGAGGTACGCTCTATAAGATCCTTAAGAGTGAGATTCCATACCCATGCTGAAAATTTACATTCTAGAAAAAGATGATTAATTAGTTCACTTTGTTGACAACATAATGCACATCTTGATGGTCCTTGAATACCTTTTTTTTTAAGATTATCATTGGTCAAGAATTTGCCATGAACCATTACCTAGCAGAAGACATTCACTTTTGGGAGAGAATATCCCACCTAGATTTTGCTTCAAATCTCAGCTTTAGGGAAATTGGGAGATCCATGACTAATGATTGGTATCCTTCTGTTACTGTATATCCTTTGTTTCCCCAACCTCGATCATCATGAGAAGATAGATTAAGAGGACCAAATCCAACTAAATGAGTATACAAAAAGTCTACTGCCTCTTTAAGATTTTATGGGAAGTGAAATTTTCTCCATCCTTTCCAAATGCCTTGTTTTGTCCATTTAGATAAATCTGCAAGCTTAGAGCAACCTTGGAGAGAAAGCCATTGCTTGATTGAGGAAAGTTTATCATGAGTCCCAAGAGGTGGCTTTCCCATGATATTGTCAATCCACTTATTAATTAATTTTCCATTCCCTTGAGTCCATGTCAGCGTGGATTGAATGATGGACATGGTTGATTTTAATAATTTCCACAACGATGATCCCTTTCACTCCATTAATGTTTTATCTAGGCATTTTTTCCTCATTTCGACAAAATATCTTTTAAAAAGAAATTCTTTCCACCAATCCATTGTTCTTGTAATTGGCTTCCATACTATCTTTGCTCCCATCACTGCGTTCATAATAGGAGGGTCTTTTTAAAAACCTCCTTTGTCTTTAGGAGATATGATAATGGACCATTTTATCAAATGAATTTTTTTGGTCTCAATTTTTCCACCCTCCCACAAAAAATCCCTAATTTTTGAAGCCATCCAATCCAGAATGACTTTAGGGGCTAGAAGGGTAGACCATTGAAACAAAGGAAGATAAGAAAGCACTAAATTTATAAGAGTGATTTTAGCGACAAAATTAAGCCATCTTGCCCCCCATTGCTAAATTCTCTTATTCATCATGTCCAAGATTTATTTCCAAATTAGGGAGGAAGGATTCTGAAGAGAAATGGTGTAACGTTTCCAGCCACCCAAGCTGGGCCACGCCACACAAAACTCTCCTTTCCAAACTTTGTAGCCCTGATACCACTTTGTAATGTCACCATTACCAATAACTCAAAAAAATTGTTTTGATACCACATTGTAGCATTCCCAACCACCTGTTGGGCTATGCCACTTAAAATTTCAAACTCTGATACTAATTTGAATCATAAAATACTCTGCAAATGCATAGATTCATACAAAATAATAACAAAAAATATGCATGCAAAATACGCAGGAAAACCCATGGAAACAAATGTATAAATATTAATGCAACACTTGAATTAACACCATTAAATTACTAAATTGTTCTGCATATGAATAGAGTTGAGCGAAATAACAATAATAATTTATAAACACCATTATTAGAGAGATTCCATAGAAAAAGACACATAATTATACACACAATAAATAAAATAAGTACATGAAAGACACTTATCTCATGAAATAAACACCAACTGCATGCAAACCTTCAATGTTCCTCCCCGCCTTAAACCACATCACTCATAACTCTCAGCAGTGGGTCACCCCCGAGCTGGGGTTAAAGTCCACCTGGGTAAATGATTTCTGACCAGGCTAAGGTCTCTTCAACAATATCCAACTCAGACACGTGTGCCAACTGAAACTAACAACCTACAGTCCCTCATTCCCCACATGTTTGTCCCACCCCAGGAAGTGTGCCCCTTCTCTGCTCCACAGACCTTCGACTACCCCACTTCTCTTCCGGGGCTTCAACAACAGGCCAGAGAGGAAATCTCAGAGCCATGTAGCTGCAATTTGACACCTTGGGAAATCAATTCCCAACAGTTCTCTAACCTAGAGAGAATGCTCACGGGCCTAACAACCCACTTCTTCAGTGTCCTACGAGCCTGACAACCTGCCTCTTCAGTCTGGCTCCTGAACTAACCAAAGTCCTGTTATAGTGTAATATTCCAATCACTAATATTTCATTTTCTTTGGGTTCTACTCAATGCTAAAGGTTTTCCCATTGATTGCTGAAGTTTTTTACTTATTTGATAGTTCCGATAATGGATGTAAGCAGTGTGTATGCAATTATCAGGCCATAATTTATAAATCCTACCTGCTAAAATTCTCAATATTCAGTGAGACTGCTACCTAAAAATGACCGTTGTAATTAATTATAAAAATAACAGAAATTACAATGAAACTTCAACAACCATAAATGACAAGGAAATAAGGAACCTGGTGTATAAATTTGAGAGTGGTCTCCTTCAGATCTGAGTTTAGATATATAACAACAATACTATTGACTTAGCCACAGTTCTTTATAATGCATGTGTTGTTCTGAACTCTCCTCAAGTTGAAGTATATATAGGTGTAGTGGTGAGAATATGAGACATCAACTTCCCTTTCCTTTAAGACAATAATCAACAATTCGAGTAGGACCCCCCTCTGAAGCAAATCGACCAACAAGAAATTTAGTTCATCCAACTTGCAAATATATTGCCCAGGTTCAAGGAAATCATGCCCAAGTTGGAGTAACTCAACAAAACCACGTTTCCTTTGATTGTTCCTTGAAAGGAGCGACCCCTTTCCTCTGGAAATCGTACACAACACTCACAAATCAAGGTAGATGCGCCCAACACATGAAATTTAAGCTCGATTAATAATGAAGCGCCAGAAGATGATTGGCAGCAAGAGGAACTCGTCTTATACTCTGTCCCCAGGCTAGAATATGCGCCCAACGTCTCAGGAATACACCCAAAATGAAGGAAACTCGACCTCCAAGGAAAAATCGACCTCCACACTTCCAAACTGTGCTACTACAGGACAATTTTTTTTTTTTGGATGAAGCACAATGAGAAATCTGCATCGATGTCTCCCTTAACTGAATAGGGTGTATAGTTGCAACACTAAAACTAGTAGATGAACAAGGGTTACCAAAACCCTAGACTCTTTCCTCAAGAGCTCTCCAAAGTCTATTTTCCAAATGAGTGAATGCAAGAATATCCTAAACTCCTCCTATCCCCATTTATTTTACACTTCGAACTTGAGCTTTTCTTTCCTTCCCTTATGAATGTGGGATAATAACCCCACTCGACTTTTTTTTTTTTCCGTTCTTCATGTTCTCTTGATTATTTTCCACCTTAGCCCACGAGAAATCAATTAGGCTAGAGGAATTCTCTCTTAGAGAGATTAGGCAGATGGGGACATTACAGTCCTCCCCACCTAAGATTGCTTGCCCTCAGGAAATTTTAATCTCGGATGCTGGAGTACTTGCTCTCCTTCCCATTTAGCATCCCCAATAGGGTAATCCTTCCATTTGACAAAGTACTCCCTGATAGTTTGATTCCTTAGCTTCGACTACCTGATCTCCAAAATCTCCTCCGGAACCAAAATCCACTGCCCCTCTTCATCCAGTGATGGTAACTCAGTAGAGGTAGCGATATGTTGTCCCAATGCATTCTTGAGACATGAAACACAAAAGACATTATGTATTTTGCATCCCTCTGGAAGCTCTAGCTTGTATGCCACCTCTCCTATGCACCTCAAAATCCTGTAGGGTCCATAGAACCTGGGTTTCAATTTTTCTGCCCCCTTCATCTTAAGTGACAACTGCCTATAGGGCTACAGACGTAGGTACACCAAGTCCTAAACCTCAAAGCTACGTTCCACCCGATGCCTGTCTACATAAGCCTTCTGTTGATTCTGAGCCATCTGCAATTTTTTTTAAGGGTCCGTAGAATATCCTGACTCTCCTGAACCCAATCTTTAGCTTTAGGTGCTCCGTTGTCTCCAAACAACCGATCCACAAATGTAGGCGCATCATATCCATACAAAACTCGAAAGGGTGTCATCCTAACCGACATGTGATAGGTTGTATTGTAGCAATGCTCGCCCAAGTGTAGCCACTTTATCTAGGAGTTTTGCTGGCCTGGCACATAATTCCTCAGATAGCCTTCAAGCCATTTATTCACAATCTCAGTCTACCTGTCTGTCTAAGGACGGTATCTCTTGCTAGGTGTCAGTTCTGTCCCAAATAACCTGAAAAGCTCCTACCAAAATCCTCCCATGAACCTGCTATCTTTGTCACTGACAATAGTTTTTAGCAACCTATGCAATCAGAATGCCTCTCTGAAGAACAACTCTTCCACCTGTGCTATGGAATATTTGGAGGGTATGACAAAAAAATGTGCAAACTTCGTGAGCCTATTGACCACCACATAAATACAATCTTTTCCTTGCACCTGGGGCAACCCTGTGATGAAGTCCATAGAGATGTTTTTCCATTTTTGTTCTAAGATGGGAAGTGGCTGAAGTTATTTGACCGGTTGAGTATGCTCCACTTTGTTCTATTGGTAAAATTTGCATTCCCTCACGAATCTCAACACATCTGTCTTGAGGCCTTTCCACATAAATATTTCCTTGATCTTCCTGTAGGTTTTCAAGTACCCAGGGTGTCCTGCCAAAAGTGAATTGTGTGTTCCATGCATGATTTTGTCCTTCAACTGAGATTCTGGTACTAAATAGATATTGTCTTTGTAATAAATGATGTCATCCATAACTCGGTACCGATCATCCTAGATCCGACTATCTAGGATCTCACAAGCAAATCTATCATTGGAGTATTCTACCACCAAGATATATCCATGAGGGAGAGAGTGGATGGTACTCTGGAAAGGGCACCGACCACCACATTGTTCTTTCCCTTCACATATTCAATCTCGAAATCATATGCTTGAATTTTAGTAATCCACTTCTGCTGCCTCTCATTCAATTCTTTCTGCTCCATGAGGAACCTTAGGCTGTTATGATCTGTCTTTACTTTGAACCTGTTCCCCACCAAGTACTCTCTGAATTTTCCCAATGCGTGCATAATGACCAACATATCCTTGTCATATATTGAATAATTTCTCGCATACTCCCTAAGTTTGCGGCTCTCAAAAGCAATGGGATGATTATTTTGCATGAACACAACTCAGATCCCTATCCCTAAAGCATCACACTCAAGCATAAAAGGTTGAGTGAAGTCTGGTAAGGTTATCACAGGGCATGAACTCATTACCTATATCATTTTCTCAAATGTCATCTGCGCCTCATCTATCCAATTAAAAAATCCTTTCTTAGTGAGATCTGTAAGAGGTGTCATCAATTGTGAGAGCCGCTTAACAAATTTCTTGTAATAAGTGCATATCCCTAGGAATCTTTTTAGTTTTGTCAAATTTATGGGGGTAGGCCACTCTATAATTGCCCTGATTTTCTCCTAGTGGACTTGGACACCATTTTCCCAGATCACATGCCCCGAGTAAAACATCTTAGTCATGCCAAACTCACATTTGGATTCCTTTGCGTAGAGTTGTTGCTCCTCCAAAATACCCAATACCTAATCCAAATCCCTGAGATGATCCTCCCAAGTCATGCTCTAAATGAGAATATCATCAAAGAAGACCAACAAAAATTTCCTCAACTGCTTATTGAACACATGGTTCATGCATGACTGGAATGTAGTGTTGAGGAAAAGGTATGAAAAACCTTAATCATTTTTAGATCTTGTCGGGCTAAGGCAAGACAATTGGGAATGTTACTCGGGGTTTATAGCCTCAAAAAACAATCGTTTAATCCACAAGTATTAATTACAGAGGACCAAGGCTGGTTTTTATGTGTTGTCTATATCAATGCAAAAGAAATAAACTTTAAACAAAGTTACATGAATGTGTAAAAAAAATATACAAATGTATATTTGGAGATCAAAACAAAAGAGAACCAAATCATTAAAACACGTGTGAGATTGAAACAATAATCATATTTTTCATTATGAGTTACAAAACTGAGTTTTATCTACAAATCCTTGCAAGGGTAGGGACCAAAATCAAATTTAGAAGCCTTCAATGGGAAACATACACAAAGACTTTGACAATCAAGAAGAAAATCAAAGCTAAAGATCTGGATCATCCTGCTACAAAAATGATGTCACTTGAATTTGCAAGATATTCTTCATCAGTCATGAAACTCAATTCATGTACAAACAAAAATCCACAGACTATCAAAGATAAATCATACACCTTCAAAACAAGTTGTTTAAATATGTGATTCGGTTTTTTAATCTCGTTGCCTTCAATAAGAACCTGCTATCATCAAGAGGATTAATCTTTCTAGTAAACTCAGAATGAATGAAAGTTGAAAGTATCTCACTAGTATAGGGAAAACCTTATGGCTGTAGTTCTCTTACTCTTCTCTTATCCCTTGTCTCTTCATTTGATTGATCTTTTATGCTTCCTCAATAAGTTATGGTAGTTGAACTACCTTTATTTAGTTAAGTCAAATTAACTTAACTAATTAGTTTGAGACAAATTAATAATAATAATATATAGATAAGGGTCTTAAATAATCACTAAATAGGTGGGACCTCTTGTGACTCCCATTTATTTCCTTTTATAAAAATAAATATTCAAACATTTAATTCAAAGCATCTCATTGTAACTCCCACTTCATATATATATATATACTCACTAATAAATATCAACGGAATGTAATATAATCATGTCCCCCCAAAAAATAGCATCATATCCAAGTTGTCCAATCAAAATGCTCAAATGAGTGTTGTTTTCCAAAACAATGTCAAATATATGCTTGTTGTTCAAAACTTTATCAAAATAAAACACTGTCTTCAACAAATAAAACAACCTCCATCATCAAAATCCATATTTACTATGTGAGGCATTGGGCCTCTTCTCACTGCTGTCCTTTTTGGATTTCTCTGTTGCAAACTTTGACTGGTTAGAACCCCAAGGTTGAATGACATTAATAACATGAGAACAATCATACTTAAGATGGAGTCGAGAGGAGACTGATTTAGCAGACTCTTTGGATGAGCTGGAGTGAGTGGCTACTTCTTTTCCCTTGTCCTACATGGGCTCAGGGACATCTGTTTTCAATGTTTCACTGGCATGTGATGACTGCATAGGTGAGAGGGAAGGATCATCTTGGGAAACTTGATTTTGTGGTGGTGGATGGGACAATGGAAATGATGCAGTGGGCCAACCATGGTGGTGAACAACAGGTTGGTGGACAATCTACTACCAACCATTGTTGGCGGGCGGTTCTGGCTGTATCGACACATGAGGAGGGATTGAAATGCCAGGAATATTTTGATGTGCTTGGAAAGGAGGTCTTTCTGGTAAGGGATGGAAGATTCCTTGACCTACTAAGTTAAAGAAACAACTTGGAAAAGGTAGTTCCTTGACCTACTAAGTTAAAGAAACAACTTGGAAAATGTGGTTCAATTCTTGGGGGTCGATATCGAAATGTATAGAGAACCAAGGTATTCTATGACTTCTCTCACAATTCCCCCTACCTCTGTTACCTCTACCATTACTGCCTCTGCTGAAAAATCTCATCCTGTAAGAATATTCAATGAATCATGAAACATTCTTAATAATCCATACATGAAACTCCACTTAAATAAAATCAAGAGTTGGCTCTATTATTTCCAGAGAACCCATGCAATTCATCCATAAAAATTCCATTGATCAATTTCCATATGAACATGGAATGATAGGGTCATTGGGAATATGAGGGGTTCGTAATGTGCGTAAAATGGTAGCACAGAGGGGGAAAAATACATGGATACTGCTCAAACAATCATAAAAATAATCACACTGTGTATATAACCAACTCTCAAAACACCAATCACCAATTAAAATCATTCTCTATTTCTTTTATTTTCATGCAGACTTGTCCTTAAAATTGAGTAATAATAGAACAGGGAGTGCAAAAAGTGTAAGTGGGATAACGAGGGGAGTGTAATGTGTGAAAGATGGTATAATGGAAGGGACTCCAATGGTTACTATTCTAATTATCCATACAAAACAATGCCATCATCATAACAACAAAATTTACAAACCCTTTCTTGTTGCAAAATCAAAATTCAATACTCTATTTCAAAATTCCAAAACTGGTGCTTCACCTCAAGACTGTTCACTGTGCCTTTTGTAATTATATTTATAGAATTGTTTAAATAAAGACTGTTCAAGAAACAATTCAACATGCAGAACACAGTTTGCGCACAATAGGATCAAGGAGAGTAGTATTCCAACAACCAACTAACAGTTCAAGTATGGACAGACTGGGTCTCAAAACATTGCCATTGACATGCTTTGATCACTACAGAAATTATCGAAATCAACGAAAAGGAATCCCCCGTGGATAACACAAACTTAAGCTGAGATTTCAAATAAAAAAACTTCCAGAATTCCTGTTTGTAGAGTTCATTTAACATATATGTAAATTGTCAACAAAGATATCCTGTCCATCCATAAAATCGACCACCTCATGCATGATAACATATCATGACTAAAACTCATAAACCATGTCTTACAACGTTGTCCTCGTTTCAATATTGTCACTTAATAGACTGTGTTTTATAAATAAATGAGCTTGGCATTAACTCTTAAGTAATAAATCGACAAAAACCTCATGACAAAAGAGATGCGAACAACGCCTCTATCAAATGTTGGGTTAGCCACCCTTACACAGTTACTCAAATGTAGGGTTTAAGATACCATTTATTAACAATAATGAGGTATGTGAGAGAAAACATACAAACACTCTGAGGGTTTAATCAAAAGAAGAACTCTTCAACAATCCTTTAACACCTTTAATTTCCACATACCTCTTCACAGGCCTTTATAGAAGCTGCGAGCACAATACCCATGATAGCCATATAAATAATTGATAGGAAAAGTCGGAATATAACCCAAAGGCCACGACAATGACACCATTTTGTAATAGAGAGGCTAGAAACAACGAAAATCCAGAGACAAGGCATACCCGAAACACTTTCCCACAAGTTTTTCCCATAGGTGAAGCAATAGAGCAACCATTGTTATATCAACAATGAGAAACACCCACAAACATCGTTAACTATGAATTTAATTGCATATAAAAACCACAGAGACCAAATTCATCCAAATCCAATACACAGTAAAAAAGAAACCCATATGCCATAACCTTGGAAAAGAACAGAATGTAAGAAAATGCAAGAGCCAACTTTTTATTTAATTAATGAGTAGAGCGAGAATTCATGGATGGAGCAACAAGAGCCTCATACCTGGGTGAAAAAAAGCCAAAGAAAATCGACAAATTCCAAGCACTTCTTCCACGACCGAACAAAACAGAGGCAACAACAACCAACAAAAATAATCAAATGTAAAAAACAAGCGTGGTGACCATCGAGGTAGGTTAGAGCGACGTGCATTTATTGCACGTCATATCCACACTTACTCCTTCAACCATAGCCAGTGCGAGCGAGCTAGCCATCGAACACATAACCCATTATTTCCATAAAAATTCAATGCAAGCGGTATACACCACCTTTTCCTATACTTTCATACCTTAACATATGCGTCGACCCCAATATAATATATGTCAACAATTGCTAGGGGAGCCATGTCCCAACACTTATGAATTTCAAACTTTAAACAATGGTTCTTAACTCTTTAACATTAAATCATAATGCCATAACTTTATACAACTTCAAGTCTGGAGTTTAAACCTTCATTCAAATTATGTGTAACAGAATAGAAAAGTGATGATCATAGAAACAATACCTTTTCGCTTTTAATTATATTGCCCATAAGCTTGTTGTTTCTCCATTTTGTTTTAAAGAGTAATTTCAAGACAATAAACTATAGAATTCATCTCGCAACCAAGTCGTAAGCACATAAGAGATGAGTCATCCTCCATAATATTCACACACAGGGTCCCACCTATTTAGAATTATTATTAATTATATATAAATAATTAGGCATTGCAACCGATTTACATGCAAATACCCTACGTTTCACTTTTGGGCGTCAACAAACTGACGTCTCCACATGAAAATCTATTTCCAACAAATTAAGAAATCAGAACATCCGGTTTCACAGATCTGTAGAAATGGATAAAAGGAATTAATGATAATAACAATTATGAAATAGAGGGAAAACGATGGTTTAAGGGAAATAATGAGACGAGATTTTAGGAATAACTCATGGAAAGTGGTACGTATGAGGGGGTTTGGTCCTGTATGCATAACATTTGATCAATATGTAACATATAATACTTCTTAAAGTTTTTCAAGAGAAAATTTCTAGTGTGCCCTTTGAAACTCATGATGAAAGGAAGAAAGGGAAAACAGAAATAGGGAAAAAGGAAAAATCAACTATCCTACAATAGAGTTGAACAAAAAAGTCAATTTCAGTGATGTCTGAAAGGGGGACATTTTGAAAACTGTGGATATATTATTTTTATTGATCAACAATACTTACATAAGGACATCTTGTTATAACCCTAATTTGCACCAGATATGATTACCTGGCATCAGGCCATCTCAGATTCCTTCTTTGCCAAAACACTACTGAACAACTCTTCTTCAAAACCCCCTTTATAAAGGCCCTTGCGCCCTGCTCCATTACTGCACGCATGTACACACTAGCTGCCCCAATACAACCTGCGTGTACCTACAAAAGAACGGAAAAATGAAAGTTGCTAACGAAACACATAGCTTTGGGTAAGTTAACTAAACCTTTCGGCCATGCATGGCCGGTCATTTGACCAAATACCTAGGTCCTTCTAGCTTATAAAAGAAGGGGTAGGGGTCCCATTTGAAAGGACGAAAATCATAGTAAAGAAACTATACCCAATTGAGAATTCCCCTTGTCCCAACCTTTAGCCATCCTTGTGCAAAGATAAGTATAGAAAACGCAATTGGAGGACAGTTGAAGAGGAGCCCAGGACCAGTTTCGAGAAGCAGTGTCGATCACATATTGTAAGTTTACTCTTGTGAAGATTAAAACAAAAAGGAATACTTTTCCCGTCCCACCATATCGTGTGTTCAAGTTGAATATTTATTTTATGAGATTGTCACAACTAACCTAGTGATTAGTATATGAAATGCATGTTCACAGCTCATTGTTTGTTCATGTGTGAATGTAGGTCAGCTTTGGGAGGAGGCTTGCAATCAGAAATCAAAGAGCGAGTGAAAGAAAAGGGATCGACATCAAATGAAGGACTTAAGGTAGAGCTATCAAATCTTGTTTACACCTTTGTATTGCATGATTGTGGGGTTTTGTGCTGGGAGAATAGGAGAAAGTAGAGGCCTTTGAAATGGTCATTTTCTGCATGCATGATTAGAGCCCTTAAATTTTAAGTCTGTAGGAGGGATTCCCACCCACAACAGAATTGGAAACCATACTGGGGATCTCTAGGGTTTCTGGGAATATTTTTCTTGGGTATTTAAAAAAAATAAAATTTGGTTTCATTCCTTATTTTTAAAGTTTCTGCAAAAGTCCGAGCTAACAGAGATTCTGGTCTTCCATACCAGTTATCTCTGTTTCTTTGCTTAGTTGCATTTTTTTTACGGGACCCACAGAGGTACATGCGACCTATGTAAGGCTTGCACGCGTGTACCCGCACCCTACCTTCACACAACCTGCGTGTACACGCTAGTTGATGAAGTGCCAGTCGCATATATGATTTCAAAATATTTCTTTTAGAGAGGTAGTCATCCTCTCCCCTATTAGAAGTGATCCTTTTTAGGGGTTTTCTGGAACTCATTCTGGGCTTCGTGTTTGCAGTTTTATAGCTTAGGTTCCACCTCAGATTGGTTTTGTTCTATGAAATTTTCCTTGAATTGTTTTCTTTTTTTTATGACAAAGTAAGTTTCCGAATCTTCAAGAGATTCTAGTTCTCAATACCAGTAGTCTCCGCCAGTGCTTGATTGCTTATCTTTTCATTTTTTAAGAGTTTCAGAAGTACACGCGGCCTACATAAGGTCTGCATGCGTGTACACACGCCATACTTTACACAACTCACATGCACACATTGGATGTTGAACTGTCAACAATGTGCCTGTGGAGAAATTTTTTTGTTCAAGGAGAGGCATTCATCATTTTCTTTGTCAAGAGTTTATACCTCTCAGGTGTTTTTGGTCTCTATCATAACGGTCAGTAACTTAGGTTTAATCACAACAATAGCTTTCTTTTTCATTAAGAAGTTTTCCACAAAATTTTCCTTTTTATAGGGTTTTTAGATAAGTGTGAGAGTCCATTTTAATCTGCTTGTGTGTTATTTTTAAAGTGACTCTTTGTGATCTGCGCTTAGGCTAGAAGTTTTCTTGGTCTTTACTTGTTGATATTTTTCCTTTTTTCTTTGTGAGCATTCAAAAAAAGAAGAAAACAAAACTTTTATTTCTTTGTTTGGTTAAATAGTTGTTGGTGTGCATTAGTAACAAGGAAAAGTCTTTGCTTTCATAATTTCTTGACGGTTACTCAGACGATAAGTAGCTCGTAGTCGAGTGAAATTATGTTTTGAGTTTGTTGTTCAAAGATCTTAGGAAATTTTATTTTGAAAAGTTGATTAAAGAATTTAAAAGAGCAAATATGAATTTGTCAAGAAGAAGTTATTTTGTTTCCAACTTTATGTTTGTCTTTCTTTTCGTCTCTCAAAACATCACCAGTTTCACTTTCATAACCTTTGACTTAAGACAAGCCATAAAAATTAATGCTAAATCTAAAATTAATTAGACTTTTTGTGTTTGTAGGGTCAACCAACTAGTTTAGGGTTAGGGCCTTGAATTAGGTTGGAGAGGAAACTCTTCAAGGCCATTAAATCAAACATTGGAGTCTGAGTTAGGGAGTGTCCAAGTCCAGTATCGTAAAATTTATCCGGGACCCCCCTCTAACATAGGGGCTAAACACGAGGTCGCGTGCAGAAAGGTAGTGGAGATAAACCCTCCAAAGCCGGACCAATCGTAGTGGAGAACACATATAGAGGGCTTGTCTTGGGATTCCATTGATTGCATTTTCCACGGAGCTTCGTGGGTCTTGAATCCGTTCGAGGTCTTCAGTTGTCTTTCAGACCACTTGATTTTGATACCCTTGACAGGTTTCAGGCTTGATACCCTGCTCATTGTGGTCTACCTGACTGCCGACTATACCCGCCTGGTGACTATTTGTGCGCTGGCAACCTAGTTGCCTATCTTTTTTAGTGACATACACAGGTGACTGTTCCCTTCACCCAGAGTACGATAGACCTTCCATTTTCATATGGGATGCCTAGCTCAGGTACAAGTCCTGTACTTTCTTTCTCCACTTTACAAACCTTAGGTCTAGGGGCAGGGATTTCTAACACTCCTCTGCAAGGATCCATGGGAGGCCCTTCCACCTCCTATAACGCTTTCCCTTACGGGGGAGGTCATATACCTCCTTCGTCCCCTTCGCGAACTCACCAACATTCCACCAAGACGAACATACTCAATAGTTTGTTTGGAATTGGGAGTCAAGGACTACCTTCTCATAATATGCTGGTAGGTTTGACACCGTTTTCTTTGTTCAGAGCATTTGGTAATAACACTTTCTCATCGACTGCTTTCTTGACTGGGAGAAACCCCTGTTATGGACAACCAAATCCTGTGCAGGGTACTATTCCTGTACAAGGGGCAAACCCAGGAATTCCTTCCGGACCAAGACCTTGGAACTCTTGGCAAGGATCAATTCCCTTGTCAAGAATGTCGATCTGGGGCAACCCCTTTCACAACCAATGGAACCCTGGGCAAGGCACATGACCTATGCCCATGGGATCGGTATGGGGAAACCCTTCACAAAGCCCTTCTAACGCACCCCACGCCCAACCGTTTATGTCATATTATGAGAACTAGTCGATGATGTCTCCTCAAATTTCGAATCAATACATTGGTCAAGGCCGCGATTTCTACCAGAATCCTAGCCAGCAACCCAACTTTTCTTGGCAACCTGGTGCCAGTCAAACTCCAGGTCCCTTTTTCCATGGTTATTAACAACAACCAAAACTACGTTTCTTGGCAACCTTACATTTTCCAGACTTGACAAGGTATTGAATGACCCCATCCGTCATGATCCACGTTAGCCCCCTATGCCGACAAAATTTCCTTCAGACATACCAAAGTTCGAAGCCAAGTCTAATGAAGATCTAGGGGATCATGTGACCACCTTCCATATTTGGTGCTCATCTAATTCATTGAAAGACGACTCCATACAATTGCGATTGTTTCAACGCACTCTCACAGGGAGTGTTGCGAAATGGTACATCGAGCTCGACCGCTCGAGATATTCTTCCTTCAAAGAATTCTCAATGGCGTTCCTATACCATTTCCAATTACCTATGAGATATGATGCCGACACATAATTGTCGGCCAATTTCGAACAGACAAAAGCGGACCATATCTCTGATCACATCCGAGAATGGAGACGCCAGAAGAGTTTGATTAAGGTACTAGTCCCACCAGTATTTCTGCTTGAGTGGTTCCTTAAGTATTTGGTCCCACAACTATCCAAATATGTCACAACGTCGGGAGTGTTTTCCGAAGAAGATGCCATCATGAGGGCTCAACATCTTGAGCTAATCTATTCTCATTCTGGTTTACTGTATAAGATTTTTCCAGATGCACCACGATCCATACTTGATAAAACCATATAGAGAGATGGACCACATGCCGATGGTATTGTAGGTTCAACACAAACAAAGCCCGATGAACAACTGACAAAACAATTGCAGCAATTGTCTATACAACACACAACGGCCAACCAAACTACTGTTTCGACTGCTCCCCCACCCAATCGTCAGATGTACACAATGTACAATCGACAAATCTGAAGGCCACCCAACAACCCGATGGAAAGAAAAAACAACGTAAGAAGAGTAAGGGGGATAAGAAACCCACTAATAATGCTGGTGGGGGAAACACCGAGAAACAGAAGGCAAAGTATCCGTGTAACCTATGCGCGGAAGACCACTCGACCCACCAGTGCCCTCGGCTTGCAGAGGCCCAAAAGTTTGTGTCACAACAACAACCTGCTTTGTTAACGAATCCATTTCAACATGGGAAAAACCTAACCCAAGCCTCTACAAGCGTGAAAGGGGGTAGTCAAGGACCCTCTCCGTCTTCGAACAATCCTGCATCCGCAAATATGTATATGATGAAAGGTGATGCTTTTATATCGACTAAAGCACATGACTACAGTAAGACAAACACCTCTGAGAAAGGTAAAGAAGATGAAATCCCATCTCTTCCTCTCCATATCGAGAAGACTTTGGGTGAAACAATAACACGCATCCCAAAAGGTGCGTTCAAGAAATCTTCTCACAACCGAAATGCAAGCGACTCCCAAAACTATTCTGTGGTGGAAAATTTGTCTCAAACCCCTTGTGCGATGTTCGCTTTGGAGGTCCTCCAAAGATGCCCTTCCCAGAGGAAAGCTTTGTTAGCCGCTTTAGGATCTACCGAGACTTGTAATCCAGGTACAATCATGCTGGATACAACTGACTTAAAACCTTGTCTCCCTTACCACGTAGCATTTCAGATACTAGTGGCTTACCCCATGAAAATTTTTACTCGGAACATTTTTCGCACGGTGGTTGATGAGGGCGCCTCAACATGCGTCATGTCGTTGGCATGTTGGAAGGCCATTGGCCAACCCGTTTTGTCTCCGTCACCTACTCTTCTTACCACTTTCGACGGTCATTCGTTTCGACCACATGCCATCATCCCCTCTTTCCCCGTGCAGTTAGGAGGGAAGACCGTGTGCACCGAGGTAGAAGTAGTCGACGCATCCCTCGACTACAATCTGTTGTTAGGTGGGAGTTGGACCTATGCCATGAAAGCAGTGGTTGCTACAGTTTTCTGGGTCTTGTTGTTTCCACACGAGGGCTGGATCATGACCATTGATCAATTGTCATTCTCCCAACCTGACCCTTCATTGGGGGCATATGTGGTCCTGATGATTGATAATCCTCAACCGAGCATCGTCAAAGTAGGGGTTGGTTTGTGACCACCTTTGATGGGTACTTTCGATTACCCGCCTCCTCAAGGCGATGTCAAGTTCATATCAGACCACCATAAGGTTGAGATTTTCCAAGTTTTGTTGTTTCGCATGACTTACTTCAACGATCCATGGATTCTTCCTTCCCCATCGACCGCGATGGAACGGACAGGGCACCATGGTATGTCCATGCCCTTGCCCGCGACAGAAGCAACATACTCTTTAGTCCAACAAGCTTTAGCCGACACTGATCCAACTCCTACACAAGAGTTAGATCCGATTCCAGAGCCTATTTGGGCTCAAGGTTCCCTCGCTGATATCGATTCGTTAGATTTAGTCTTACCCTTAGAGGAAGCAATCATTGAAGCAATGACTAGTCTGGACAAACCTTGGGACGATCTCCATCACAGATCACACTTCCTCCCAGAGTTAAGCATAATCGAAGTAGGGGAATTCACCTTGACTATGACTGGAGATAGGTCTTGTCCTATCAATCCCTTGGCTACACATGAGGTTTATGCCGAGGGTAATATGGCAACTATCACTGAAATTATACCGATTAATATCTCCAGAACCCTTGGCATCGTGGAGAATGTTTTCGTTGGAGCTGACTGTTCCCCCGAAGAGATTCAAATCTACACAGACTTATTTAAATAATTCCACGATGTTTTTTTCCTGGTCTTACGAGAAAATGCCAGGCATTGATACAAAAATAGTCGAACATGAAATCACAACTTATCCTGATGCCAAGTCACTTCGACAGAAGCTTCGTTTAGTTAATCCAAGGAAAGCAACAACTATTAAGGTTGAAGTAGATAAACTGCTCAAAGAAGGTTTTATCTATCCTGTCCATTTGACCCAATGGGTGTCAAATCTTGTGCCAGTCAACAAGAAATAGGGCACGATTCACATATGTACGGATTTTCATGATTTGAACAAAGCCTGTCCAAAAGATAATTTTCCCACACCATTCATTGACCAGATAGTTGATGAATGCGCCGGTTGTGAGGCTTTTTCTTTCATGGATGGTTTTTCAGGATATAATCAGATACAGATCAAACCCGAAGACCAGCACAAAGCAACTTTCATCTGTCCATGGAGTACATTTGCTTATCCTAAGATGCCTTTTGGTCTCAAAAATGTTGAAGCTACCTTCCAGCGGGCCATGTCTTTTTCTTTCCATGATCTCAAGCATATAGTCGAAGCCTATTTATATGATTTAGCATCATGATCTCGTAAGAGAACAGATCATCCTACACACCTCCAACTTATCTTTGAGCGATGCCGCTACTTCTGGATTCGCTTGAATCCAAACAAATGCATCTTTTGTGTAACATCTAGACGATTGCTAGTTTTCATAGTCTCAACAACAGGGATCATGGTCGATCCTCTCAAGGTGGAGGCAATACTTCAGTTGCCTCCCCCGCGTACAATCCTTCAGCTTCAAAGTTTACAAGGAAAAGCGAGATTTTTGAGGTGTTTCATAGCCAATTATGCCGAGATCACAAAGGGATTTATGCGTTTGTTAAAGAAAGACATCCCTTTTCATTGGGACGAAGCCACTCAACACTCTTTCAATGCATTGAAAAATGCCCTCATGACTGCCCCTCTGCTCCGACCACCTAATTATAACAAAGATTTCTTATTGTACTTGGTTGCGGCATATTCGACTATCGGTATGGTCTTAGTTCAGGAGGATGAATTCCTCTTAGAATATGTGAATTATTACCTGAGCCGAGGCCTGGTTGGACCGGAACTCAGTTATTCCCATATTGAAAAAATGGCATTGACAACCGTTCATGCTATTCAATGGTTCCGTCATTATATTTTGTTTCCCAAGACCACCGTCATTGTCACTGTGAATCCATTTCAATACGTATTAACACGACGCGTCATTGGCGGGAAGATCAGTAGATGGATAGTTGTCTTCTAGGAATTTGACTTAGATTTTGTTTCGGCGAAATCCAAAAAGTCACTGGTCTTTGCGGAGCTCATCTCAAAACTTCCGGTTGAATTCAGTGAGGTTATGCCTGAAGAGTTGCCTATTAGAGGAAACATATTTTTGATCGCATCTTCGGATCCATGGTATCGAGATATACTTGTCTATCTCCATACTTTGAAGTGCCCCGTCTCTGCTTCTCGCGATGAGCGTCTCCGTATATGCCATCAGGCTAAGAACTATCTCATACTCGACGACACTTTGTGTCGCTGAGGTATAGATTGCATCCTTCACCGATGTATCACTCATGAAGAAGCAGTTATCATGCTTAATGACTGTCATATTGGAGCATGTGGTGGTCATTTGTCTAGGTCGGAAACAACCGAAAAGATTTTATGAGCCGATTAATTTTGACCAACGTTAATCAAAGATTGTATCGAATCAGTCAAGAAGTGCCACCCATGTCAGATTTTCTCTCGGAAGATGAGGGCACATCATGCTCCCATGTTTCCTGTCATCACAGTTGGTCCCTTCACCACGTGGGGGATTGATTACACTACATGCAAACCTCCTTCAACAAGGGGGCATCATTATATCATTATAGTTGTAGACTACTTCACGAAGTGGGTCGAAGATATGCCAACGTTTAAAGATGATGGAGAGACTGCAACTCTTTTTTTGTTCAACCAGATAATTGCAAGGTTCGGCGTCCCGAGAGAGATTGTCACTGACCATGGCAGTCACTTTCAGAACCAAATGATGACCGAATTAACATCAAAGCTTGGGTTGTGGCAGGAACATTCATCACCCTACTACCCCCAAATGAATGGTTAGGTGGAAGCTGTAAATAAATCTCTTAAGACCATCCTACAACAAACGATCAATTCGGCCAAGTGAAATTGACATTTGATGTTATACTCGACATTATGGGCTCACCGAACGTCTGTTAAGACTGCAACCGGTTTCTCACCTTTTCAACTCGTTTACAGGCTGGAAGCAGTCTTGCCTATAGAATGTCAGATCCCATCCCTAAAGTTGGCAGTACAGTTATTGCTAGACACTTCTCCATTTGAAGAACGATTATTATACCTTGAGCATCTCAATGAGTAGCGTCGTGATGCGGCCCTGGCCAACGAGGCTCACAAACAAAAAGTCAAGTGTCAGTATGATTGGTTCATTCGTCCTTGGATTTTATCTAAAGGCGACCTTGTGCTGGTCTATGACCAGGATAAGGACCCCCCAAGGGCAGACAAATTCAAACCCACGTGGTTCAAACCTTTCATTGTAAAAGAGGTTCTAAAAAAGGGCACATATTGTCTGGTAGACTTTGAGGGAAAGGATTTGGAGAAGCCTAGAAATGGGATCTACCTCAAGAAGTATTACTCATAGGTAGGTCACCTTGGGTAACTTTTTGTAACATATGTATTGTTCATGTATATTTTGCATGTTTTAGTTGTTACCCCCTTTTCGGTTTTATGGACGTGTCAAGTTGATGTCATCTTTTTCACTGTGGTAGATGTCAAGTGAATCAGAGGTGTTCGTTGGGTTTGTGGATGACGCCAACTGACACACTCAGAGCCTTTCTTCCACTGCTTGGGTAATCTACACACCTCAAGGCTAGTTGTTATCTTCAGGAGGTATCTGTTTAGGTGACACCACAAACAACATTGTTGAATACAATGCAGTTATAGAACTGTTGTGTGACGCGTTGTTGCATGGTATTTCTCGCCTCCGAGTATATTTAGACACTCAACTGGTTGTGTCTCAGTTAAATGGAGTGTACCATGTTTATGATCCTACTCTACACTGACGGTTCCTTAGGGTACGTCTCTTAGAATGAAGCTTTGATTACATTACATATATCCATGTTCCTAGGAGATTGAATCAAGTTACATACACCCTAGCTAATCATGTATTAGAGTGGCATATTTCACACATGTAAAGAAAAATACACACACACATGTTAATACATTTGTAAACTAGATGTGTTCCATAAACCCACAAAAAGAAATAAAAATCCATATATAATATAAAAAACATCAGAGTACATAGGTGGGCACAAGTGCCTCAAAAATACGAACAATGATGAGTCATAGAGCTCATGCCCTCAAAAAATATACAAGTAGTGCCCTCAACACGTGAAAAGTCCAGCCTAACTAAGGTCGGGGCCTGTGGGCCCTGTTGTAATGATCAACAACGTTTTCCAAACGCCAAAAAATTTGGACCCACGTCCGTGGTGCCCCCACTACATGAGGTTGCATTGATGGTGGTAGATCCTCAATCTCTGCCATGGGGATGGTGCGAGTGAGCGAGGTAAAATTTCGCTCTACTCGTCTCAGAACTCTCTCAACCTCACCGGCCGGAAGCTCTCTTGCTACTACAGGCCCCTCAACGGTGGCTGGTACGACCTCTGGCCCGGGACATCGCATGTTCCTAGCATAGTTCGTCGGTCGCACTGGCCCCACATATGCACATGATAGACACATATCTGTTAGATACTCTCGTATATAAAAAAATGATATATTAAAAAAAAAATAAAAAAAAATCTTACCCATCTCTCCTCGCTCCTTACCGGGAGGTACCGATATCTTAGGATCTCTTGAGAAGTCAATCCCAGCATAAGGGTAATCCTTAATGACTGGGATCTATTGCAAGAACTAAGAAAAAATGTCGTCATCAAAGGACTCATTGTTCCTTCCTCCCCCCTGTCGTGGAAACAACACCGCCCATTTGCATATCACGGGAAGAGAGGCCCAATGCCCTCGTACCACCTCTCGAGGGCTGAAACTAGGCACTTGTTCAAAGAAAAAAGAGCAGAGAATCGTTCCAAACCCGAAGTTCCTTTGAGTCCGCAACCGAAAGTCTGTTAGCTGCCTCTTCATGCAATCCAGTAATGTGGTGCTCCAATAAAAAATCTGTGCATTCAAGCATTGAACTACACATTTCATCTGTGCACGGGATGCTTTATGCAAAGCCACAGACCCAGTAATCCGCCCGATGAGCAACATGATCGCCTGCAGTGCTAAGTCTGAGATCTTTCTTATCGGCACTTGCGAGCTTGTCCGGTCTGTACCCACCTCACAATGGAGTCCAATCAACTCTGATATATTGTGAGGCCCAGAGGGAAACATATGGAAATTGATTGGTCCCCCTCTCCTGGAGAGGCCAGTCATAAAGTATATATCCTCTGTTGTTGGAACCGGCGACTGCCCCTCTAGCATAAAGGCATCTGCGTCAGGATGCCAATAGTTAACCAAGGCATTCAGTAGCCTAGGTTGTGCTCGCATCAAAGGACACATAATTTTTTTTAACAATCCATATTGCATTAACGCAACAACAACATTAGGGTTTTCCCCAACCAGTGCACTAATATCCTCTTGCTCTCTTTCTCTCCAGTGCACATACATCCTGCACATGGGCAAAGTTTAGGAGGGTTAACTCTTGTTTTTTTAATTTTTTTTGCACTAAATGGAGGGTCCATGTGGGTTTTTGTGATGATAGTCGAGTGTACACGAGGTCTTCCATAAGAAAGAGCGAGTGTACACGCGGGATGTCATAGGACATCCCGCGTGGACGTAGGGATGACCTTTTGAAGGTTGACGCCCCCCCAAAAAATGCATAAATAAAGATTTAGATTGCAAGATGAGGTAGTTTATACTTACTTGGTCCAAGCAGATGGTTGTTTCGTCCACCAAGGCTCCCGAAATCAATTCTTTTCACAAAGGGGATGTTTTGGATTTTAGTCAATTTCTAAATTAACAATGGTGATAATGAGCTGCGAGCTTCTATTTATAGAGGTTTTGGCCTCTTTTTGTCAATTTTCGGACCCTTTTGTCATTTTTTCTATACTAAAAATCATTTAAGATGGTTCAAGAGTCTTCTTTGGATGGTCACGGGAAGTATTACTTTGGGTATTGGGATTTTTTTTTAAGATTTGGGGCGTTTTGACGGTCCTTTGGTAAAAAGTCATTTTTTCCAACTTGCATTTAAGTCAGGATTCCACCTCCACTTTCTGCATCTCGTTGTCTTTTCCACTTTGCCATAGGATCGATCCCACCAAGTGGCGACACGAAACCATTATTTCTGCTTTAGAAGTGTCGTAATTTGGTGGTAGAGCTTACCGTAACATGGATGCCCTAGGTAGATCCTGGTTGCATTATGGTGTCCATGCTGTCACTAACGACTATAGGCTCGAGAGTCCCTTTTAGTTTTTCCTGATTACGATTTTGAGCCTCATTTGCATGATTCATTATCACTCTTGACCTCACCCTCGAGACTCCCAAAAACATAACGCATCTTCTTTTAAACCCTTTTCAGACCCTCTAAACATGAAAAGATTGTCGAGCGATCTTGTGGCCTTTCACGCTTGTTAAACTGAAATTTGAAGTCACGTCTATCCGGCGATAATTTACCCATTTTTCGGTCCGGATGGTCAACTGTATGAACAAAGGTATACTCTAGAGGACTCAGATCTCTAGAAGAGTATTCTCAGATATAATTTTAACCCTTTTTTGGGCCTGAGAGACTAAATGTACGAAAAAGGAACCCCCACGGAGTCCATAGTTAATCCCTTTTCAGACTCCCTAAAATTGAAAATATTTTTGAGTGACCTTATTCTTTCACACTCGTTAAGCCGGTCCAAAAGAACATTCCTGACGGAGTCCATAGTTAAGCTTTTTTTAGACTCCTTAAAAATGAAAAAATTGTCAAGTGATCTTGTCTTTATCACACTCGTTAAAATGGTTTTGAATAGACGTCTTTTTTATGCTAATTTACCCCTTTTTTTGAACCGACTAGACTACCTTCGAAAACGGTACCACTGTGGAGTCTCCTTTTATTTTTTTTCAGACTCTCTAAACATGAAAAGTGACCGAGCTTACCTTCTCTGGGATCGTTAAACATACATTGAAGGACGTTACCATTGTGTGTCTTATTAATCACATTTGCATACCCGTGTCTTTGGCCTAATGTCGGCTCCATGTTGCTCTCAACCAAACCATCTGAAACATGCCTTATACGCAAGCCCTGTAGCACTTTGCCTTTGCGTCTTGACACCTTTGGCCCCAGGAGGGATTTTTCCCGAGTATCCTTGCTTTGAACATCAATCTTGTCCTTGCACCTTGAACTCGTATGTTTGTGACACTCATTCCTCCTTTGTAACGTAGCATTCTTTTATTCTTTTTCCAAAATTATTGAAAAAGACAAAAAAATCAAATATACCCCAAAAAGAGGAAGGGAAAAGTATTTTCTTTGTATTGGCAGCACAATTAGTCGCCCTTGGATAAAGCACATCCTTCCATTTGTTCGTCAAGCCTTGGGATTTAATATGACCTTAGGAAGCTGTTCCCGCTACATTGAGCTGTGTCCTCCTCCATTTGGTTATTCTTCTAAACATATGGACAGTTCACGTTGCCTCCTGCCTTGTGAACTTATGTTAATGCCATGCTCCCTGAGTCTCATCATTTGTCGTGTTATTGTCCAAGGGAAGTTTTTACCAAGTCTGAGTCGGCCCCTCTGCAGTTTGTCTCTTGCCCTCATGCCTAACCATCCTCAAAGCCCAATCAAGTCTTTGTTCGAAATCAATGAAGCCTTCAGTTTGACCATCAAAATCCTCTAGTCCATGCCCAACGAGCCGTCAAATACCTCTGGGTAGTGAAGTCGTACACTCATATTACACTCCTACCCGAGTTTTGAAGATTTTGAAGTTGTTGCTCAAGCTCTAAAGACCTCATCTCCATCCATTAGGCCTTATCAACTTCTAGAAGATGGATACTATACATGTATATCTTTTTGATTTCGAGATGTAGCTCCGTTGTGTATTGCTCGCGGCTACACTTTATATAGTTATATGACATGGAACTATAGTGTATTTGATTGGTAGCCATGATTTTATTTCATCCCGAGCATGGGTATGCCTGCCTCAGTGAGACAATTGTTATTTTGTAGATGGCACCTCCCGATTTCTGGTCCTTGGGCTCACTTATTTGGAATGTTGGTAAAGATTGATAATGTATTTCGACCATCATATGCTCTTCTAACCTCACACATTAGGAGGCATCTATTATAACCCTAATTTGCACCAGATATGCTTACCTGGCATCAGGCCATCTCATATTCCTTCTTTTCCAAAACACTACTGAACAACTCTTCTTAAAAACCCCCTTTATAAAGGTCCATGCACCCTGCTCCATTACTACATGCAGTGCATGCTATCTGCCCCAATACAACCCACATGTACCTACAAAAGCACGGAAAAAGGAAAGTTGTTGACGAAACACACCAATTTGGGTAAGTTAACTAAACCTTTTGGCCATGCATGGTCGATCATTCGACCAAATGCCTAGCTCCTTCTAGCCTATAAAAGAAGGGGTAGGTGTCCCATTTGAAAGGATGCAAATCATAGTAAAGAAACTATAACCAATTGAGCATTCGCCTTGTCCCAACCTTTAGCCATCCTTGTGCAAAGAGAAGTATAGAGAAAATCAGTTGGAGGACAATTGAAGAGGATCCCATGACCAGTTTCGAGGAGCAGTGCTGATCACATATTGTAAGTTTACTCTTGTGAAGATTAATACAAAAATGAATACTTTTCCCATCCCACCATATCGTGTGTTCAAGTTGAATATTTATTTTATGAGTTTGTCACAATTAACCCAACAATTAGTATATGAAATGCATGTTCGCAGCTCTATGTTTGTTCATGTGTGAATGCAGGTTTTCTTTGGGAGGAGGCTTTCAATCATCAATCAAAGAGCGAGTGAAAGAAAAGGGATCAACATCAAACGAAGGACTTAAGGTAGAGTTATCAAATCTTTTTTACACCTTTGTATTGCATGATTGTGGGGTTTATGTGTTGGGAGAATAGGAGAAAGTAGAGGCCTTTGAAATGGTCATTTTCTGCATGCATGATTAGATCCCTTAAATGCTAAGTCCATAGGAGGGATTCCCACCCACAACACATCTTCATGACAAAAATAATCCAGACTTTACTTCTGATAAACACAAAAAAAAAACATTAGAAATTGAAAACTCAACAGAACAAAGCAAAAGAAAATAGTGAAACAAAAAATAGTATATGTAATAGCTACTTCAATACATCATTTATCGATTAAGTTGGTTCCACATAATGTTTCAAGTGGGAACCATTGGTACTGTAAGAGAACAATCGATCTTCCAAATCCTTCAAAAGGTAAGAGTTTTCACCTAGGACAAAATCGATTTTGAAAGGACCTAGTCATAATTTCTAGAACTTAGAATGTATTCCTCTCTCAGCATGAGCCGAGTCCCAAAGTAGGAATTTCTCATCAATCTTAAATTCAACAAATTTTTCTCTTCTGTTAATTTTTTGTTTCATAGTTTGTTGCCTTCTCTTTATGTTTTCTAAGGAAAAATTCATTTGTTCTTCCAAGGCTAACAACGCATTTATCCTTTGGGGAACATTGGGAGAATTTAATTCTTCAATCTGTAGCATTAGTCGTAAGGATGAAAGCTCCATCTCAGTAGTAAGAATAGCCTCTTGACGATATGTGAGATGGAAAAGAGTACAACTTGTGCTTGACTTGGTGGTAGTGCGATCTTCCCAAAGAGCGTAAGTGAGAAGTGTGTGCCACCGGCGAGGTTTATCCTCTATGGTCCTTTTGATGATCCTAACCAGATTTTTATTAGTAGACTCAACTTTCCCATTCCCTTGGGGGTAATAGGTTGATGAAGTGAAATGTTTGACCCCTAACATAACCAAAAATTGAGTTAACTTTGTAGAAAAGAAGGTTGGGCCATTATCCATAATGATCTCTAATGGAATACCAAATCTAGAAAAGATATTAGTTTCTAGGAAAGAAATTACCTGCTCATCATGTGCATGCTTAAGAGGGACAACTTTAGTCCACTTAGTAAAGTAGTCCGTAGCTGTCAAAATAAAAATATGTCCCGCGGAAGACGGAGGACTAATAGGACCAATAAATTCTAGGCCCCATTTAGAGAAAGGGAAATCCGGGAGGACAGGTTGTAAAGGCATAGCATAAAGACATTCTTTTCCAACGAATTTTTGGCATTTATCACAAGATCTTGAAAATTTGTAGGAATCTATAAATATGGAAGGCCAATAGTATCCATTTCTTATAATTTTAAAGGCAGTAGCTTTAGAAAAAAAATGGCCACCAATGTGAATGACAAAAACTGATGATCCATGAATTTCCTGTAACAATTTCTATGCTTCTTCATCATTCACACATCGAATTAATAAACCTTCAATAAACCTTCTAAACAAGAAGTCTCCCAAAATGATATACCTAGAAGATTTGAGGCAAATTCTCCTTCTCTAGTGAGGATCCAAGTTATCTGGGCATTTTTTATGATGCAAGTAATACACCAAATCTTTGTAACAAGGGTGTTCAATGATAGAAAGAGTTTTCTTTTCAATATAGAACATAGTTGAAAGAGGGTTATCTGGATCATCAAGTTCTTCACTTGGTTCAGGGTGCTGAGCTAAGTGAAGGGATAAGTCTCGTCCCTTGATCGTTTTTGAAGTCATGATGGTTAAATCATGCTTCTGAATTTTGGAAAGCCAATGTGCAATTTTTCCCGAAAGATAAGTTTGAGAGAGAAGAAACTTGACAGTAGGCAAAGGGACTCTTACCTGTGTATGCTTGCCTAAAATAAAGTGGCAAAATTTTTCTATAGCTTTAACAAGAGAAAAAACATGTTTTTCAATATAAGAGTATTTGATTTCATCATCTGATAAACTCTGGCTCATGTATGCTACATGATTTCGTTGTTTTGGTCGTCATTCTATAAGAGGATAGAAAAAATTGCTTCCTCTGTGGCATTGGTATATACGATGAACTCCTTCTCAAAATATGGTTTCTCCAAAATCGGTGCGGAGATGATTGCTTTCTTAATCCTAAGGAAATATTTTTTGATGTCATATGTCCAAGAGAAAGAATGATCTTTCTTCAAAATATTATGATTTGGTTTAACCATGACAACAAAATATGGAAAAACCTACGGATGAAATTGATAATGCCCATAAAAGCTTGGACTTCTTTCTTGGAGGTGGGAGAAGGGAGATTAAAAAATAACAACAATCCTTTTAGGGTAAATGCTTATTCCTTTAGTGACACTGAAAATAGACTTGGAAGGATTTAAAGAAATACCAAATTGTCTGCAATGCATGAGAAATTTTCTAAGATGACCAAAATGATCCAATCGGTTCTTTGAATAGATAGTCAAGTCATCGAGATAAACTTGAATAATTTTACTGATCGGATCATCAAAAGCTATCTGCATAGCTCTTTGAAAAGTGGCACCTACATTAGATAAGACAAAATCCATACATTCATAAGAAAATGTGCCCCAACGAGTAGTAAATGTGGTTTTATATCTATCAATCATTTTTACCTTGATTTGATAATATCCATAAAAGACATCAAGTAAGGACATGATTTGTGACCCTGCAACTTGTTGTAAAATCATTTCCATATTAGGGAGAGGAAAACGTTTTTTGAATCTCACTCTATTTAATGGACGAAAATCAACGCATAATCTGATTTGACCTGTTGTTTTTCAAACAGGGACCAGATTTGAAACCCATTCAGAATATTTAATTGGAAAGATGATACCAACCTTCAATAGTTTTTCCAACTCATTCCTAATAGTAGCTTCAAGTGCAGGGTTAATAGGTCTTTGTTTATGCCTAACTGGTTTTACCCCTTCCTTGATAGGAATGAAATGTTGTATAAGAGAAGGATCAAAACCACGAAGATCCTCGTATGACCATTGTCACATACATGCTATGACATAATAATTTATTTTTGGCCTTTTCTCGAGGGACAGAATCCCCGAAATCCTACGGGGATTAGCATAGGCTAGCTCTTCCCTTTTCCCACCTCCATGTGATCGTCGGTTATGACCATCGGCCAAACAACTAGGCACCTTTTCTCATTTCGCGACTCAGTGATATAAGCGAGTCGAGTCTTTCGACTCTGCAAACCCCAAAATGCCGAAATGCCGAACCCCGAAAGGGTTGGCGAGTGACAAGCTCCCTACTTGGGTCTTGTCCACGTGACCTTGTTCCATGACCACACGCTAAATCAACAAAGCACTTATCATCTTTTCGCGATTCGGGGAAATCACGATGTGATGTCTCTTCCTCTCCCTTTCAAATCCCCGAAAATCCGTAATCTCCGAAGTTCCCCTCCAAAGGGAGATCAACGGCTATAAGCCTCCCCTGATCCGACGGTCCTGGTCGTATCAGGATTTTGTTAATCGGGAGTTCGAAATGCAAGAGAGTCAAGTCTTTCGACTCTTCAAACCCCGAAACCTGATACTCGAGTTCTTGTATGAGATCCAACGGCTCTCGATGTCTTGGATCCAACGGTTCGGATATTTTTGGAGTTTCGTGAACCGGGAGTTCACGATGCAATGAATTCAAAACTCTCATCACTCCAATCCCTGAATCCCAATATGGGGATTCATGTAGGAGATCAACGGTCCTCGAGGATTTGGATCCAACAGTCCACGGGATTTCAGAGCTTTCCCCGAACTCTGACTGCTCACCACGCGTCTCCTCCGATGGATGATCTAGATCCCTTTCAGGACTCCTCCTTTCTACCATAGAGCGCATCGGGGTTTCGGGTACCAGGATTTCGTGGCTTGTGGAGACAAGGGTTCTTTCCCTTTGGTTTCCCGGGTGTTGAAACGCCGAAATGCCGACCGACAGCCATGTGTCCCTCCGATGGACGGCTGCGACCTTTACCCACAATCAATTGTTATGATATTTTCAGGATGATCAATGGTCACTATCAAATCTCGTCTTTCTCAAACTTATTCACACTTAAACCAATTCAGGGTTTCATTTATCAGGATTTCGCGACTTGCGACCCCTAGTGACACAGATCCTCTGTCAATTTGAATCCCTGGTATCCGAAATACCGATGGACTCTCGATCTCTGCCATGTTTCCTCCACAGATGGACGGTCCAAATCTATTTCGGGACTTCCACCATGGAGTGTCCTCATCTCTCGTCATCAAGACTTCCAAAATCCTGAAGTTCGAAGCCCCGATATCAACTCCTCTTTCGGGACTTTCGCCTTTGTTCACAAGGCTTAACCCTCATGCATCTCCTCATAGCTCCAACGACTGTCGGGTTTTCTAACTAAGATCTGATGGTTCAAATCTATCCCGTGCTGTGCACTCTCCCGCTACTCCCTAGACGTGGAAAAACCAATGGTCCAGATACTCCCACAGACCATGGGGATCTACAGTCTCAATTTCTTCGCTACTCACGAAGATAAAGGAAAAGGGTTAAGGCATTTGACACCCTTGTTTCTTCTTCCAATCTAACAGTCGTGAATGGCCGCAGATCTTCCGACAGGTTCTCGTTCGTCAATCGATTCTTATCCCTACGCAGCTATTTCGGGATTTTGAGAGGCCCATTCTTCCTCGTACAGGATTACTAAGACTTGCACCTTCAAATCCTTTTTTCAGGTTCTTGGTAAGTTTTCCAAGAGAGGGTATCTCTGTGGAGAGATTTATTCCGGGTATTCCTGGAGACGAATAAGGGTATAGATTTCCTGAGAACAGACTTGAAGTATGACTTAGATCGGTAAGCATATAAATAGCAATTCATAAAACATAATCCATACGTGGTATTTCCATTATAAGCATGCAACCACCATTTTTGGTCAAAACACCACACAGACAGTCTTATGCTCAAACCATTCATAAATTGCACAGACTATGAGCGTACATATCAGCATATAAACTTCAAGATACAGGATATAAAACACTTATCAGAAATGACACCAGGTGTGATTGAAACTGCTGAGAGGGGTGCTCGTTTCCACCCAACTGTACGCTCAATGACTCCCAACAGATTTACCACTAGCCACCCCCGAGCTGAGACCACGATGCTGCGAGACCGCGTCTCTGTTTGTCAGTGACCGAGAACGAAGGTTACTCTCCTTATTCTCTGCTATCACTCACTCTGTATTTTTTCAGAGTTCTCCTCTTCCTCTTTCCCTTGCATCTGCCCCTTGATCCCACACTCTTCCTGCCTTTTCTCCTTTCGACGAGGTTGTGTGTGGCACGATCTTCCTTGTGATGGTCAGGTATGAGGACTTTGCGGATGGGCGGTTCACCCCCATCCCTCATTACTCATGAGGAGACTTTTACCTACCAACCTGGTGAGTCATTTAATTCGGGGCCAGCGAGCCGCTCTTGGTTCTCCGGGCCAGTGAAGTCCAAATACGATATTGGTTTTGGTGGAAGTTAATGCCACCATTCTAGGTGCCTTCCACCAGCTTTCTTTAGCCATCGTGGTCTCTTTTTCAACACCTTCCCCTCTCAACAGTCCTGCAATACATATATATATTTATATTATTATTTACATTCATCGACCTTTTCCACAAGGTCCATTCACATCACACATTCACATTTTTTAGTTTGCCACAGTTCTTGGTCAGTATAGTTATTTTTACAGATTGGGGAAAACAGGGTGTTACAATTCCCTCCCCCTTAAAGGAGCATCATCCTCGATGTTCTTATCTATCAACATGACATGCATGTACAGAAGTAAACAAAATCAGATATTCCCGTCTCATGGCATCCTCCATTTCCCATGTAGCCTCATCTGGGCCAAAATGTCTCCACTGCACCTTGACCTGTGCAATGGTTCGGTTCCAGAGCGAGGTTTCTTTTCTGTCCAGTATGCACTGAGGTTCTAGTAGAAATTCTCCCTCTCGTTCCACCTGGATCACAGACCAGTCAATTATATGGTTAGCATCATGTACATATTTCTTCAATAATGAAACATGGAAAACATTATGTGCTTTTATTGTGGGAGTTAGTGCTAGCCTATAGGCTACAGGTCCCACTCTATCTAGAACCTCAAAGGGTCCACAATACCGAGGTGCTAACTTGGCACAAGCTCCCATTTTCAGGGAACTTTTCCTGGGCCTAACTCTAAGATATACATGATCTCCCGTTTTGAACTCTCTTGGAGTTCTCTTTTGGTCGACATAACTTTTCTGTCGGTTCTGGGCGACCCTCAGGTTTTGTTTTATCTGAGCCACTTGTTGTTCCATTTATTTCAACATGTCAGGTCCAAAATAAATTTTGTTTACGGGATTAATCCAACTGAATGGAGTATTACATGACCTACCATAGAGGACTTTGAAGGGACTCATCTTTAAGGATGCTTGGTAGCCGTTGTTGTAGGCGAATTCCACCAGTGGCAGGTAGTCCTCCCACTTCTTGGGTTGATGCATTACATACATCCTTAACATATCTTCTAGTATTTGATTCACTCTTTCTGTCTGTTCATCGGTTTGAGGGTGATAGGAAGTGCTAAACAATAACTTGGTCTCTAAACCAATCATCAATGATTTCCAAAAGTTGGAATTAAATTTCATGTCTCTGTCAGACACGATCTCTTTTGGCATACCATGTAGTCTGAATATCTCCTTCATGAATACCTGGGCGATGTCTATTTCCTTGCAAGTCGACTTGACAGGGATGAAGTGAGCAGACTTTCTCAATTTATCCACCACCACCATAATGGCGTCATTCTGTTTGGTTGAGATTGGAAATCCAGTGATGAAATCCATGGAGATGGTTTCCCATTTCCATTTTGGGATTGGTAAAGGTTGCAATAATCCTGCTGGGTGTCGATGTTCTGCTTTAACCTGTTGGCACTCTATGCATTTGGATAAGTACTCGGCTATGTATTTCCTCATTCCAGGCCAATAGAATTGTCTTCTAGTGGTCGTGATCATTTTCTGGTATCCTAAATGACTAGAATAGGGTCTTTTATGTAGTTCATCCAGTATGAACCTCTTCAAGTCGTCACAATCTACCTCAGTAAGTGAGTAGACCTTATTCCATCAGCTAGTAGTCTCCATACTTTATCCCTGTGGGTTCTTGCTGTAGGTACGAGGTCACGGTTTGGAAGAACATGTCTGTCTCTTGTGCATTCCCGATTCTTTCTTTGACATCCGTCTCACAGGTTCTCACCGTGGCCAGGTGAATTGTTTTCATGATTCTTCTAAGGGCATCCGCCACCCTATTTTCTTTTCCTTTAATATGTTTGATTTCAAAATCAAACTCGCTAAGGAGGGCCATCCACCTAACTTGTCTAGCATTGAGCTTTGGTTGATCAAACAGATATCGCAATCCACAGTGATCTGTCATAAGTACAAATTTTCTTCCCAGGAGGTAATGCCTCCACATTTTCAAGGCATGCACTATAACAGCTAGCTCTAGATCATGGGTCACATAGTTGACTTCGTGCTCATTCAATTTTTGGGATTCATAGCCGACCACACTTCCTCCCTTCATAAGGACTCCTCTGAGCCCTTCCTTACAGACATCTGTGCACACGAGGAAGTTAGCTTCGGGATCGACGATCTTCAACACGGGTGCATGGGTCAGTAGATGTTTCAGGGTTTGAAATCTTTCTTCACATTTTTGTGTCCACATGAATTTTGTCCCCTTCTTCTGGAGGGTAGTGATTGGACAACGAATCTTGGAGAATCCTTTTATAAATCTCCTATAGTAACCTGCTAATCCCATAAAGGACCTGATATCCAAAACATCCTTTGGGGTAGGCCATTCCATGATAGACCTGATCTTGTCAGGGTCTACTGCTACCCCTTCTTCAGATAGGACATGGCCTAAGTAATGTATTTGCTTCTGGAAGAAGTCACATTTGCTGAATTTGGCATAGAGATGATGTTCTCTTAGCACTTGCAACACAAGCCTAAGATTCTCTTCATGCTCTTCTCTATTCTTGGAGTAAATTAATATATCGTCAATAAAAACCAGCACAAATTTATCTAGGAATTTACTGAGTACATTGTTCATCAAGCACATGAAAGTGATAGGAGCATTGGTTAACCCAAATGACACTACCATGAACTCATAGTGACCATACTGTGTCTGGAAGGCAGTTTTATGGATATCTTCACCCTTGATTCGGACTTGATGGTATCCTGACCTCAAGTCAATCTTTGAGAAAATAGACGCACCCCCCAATTGGTCGAACATGTCATTGATCCTGGGCAAGGGGTACTTGTTCTTTATGGTTACCTTATTGAGTTGTCTATAATGTATACACAGTCTAAGGGTACCGTCCTTCTTTTTCACAAACAGGACTGGTGCTCCCCATGGAGACATGCTGGGTCGAATATAACCTTTATCCATCATTTCTTTTAATTGCAATTTGAGTTCAACTAAATCGGGTGTGCTCATACGGTAGGGTGTCCTAGACACTGGCACCACTCCCGGTGCAAGTTCTATCGAGAAGTCTATGTCCCTTCTCGGAGGTAGACCCGATACTTCTTCCGGAAACACATCTTTGTATTCTCTCAGGATAGGGTGATCGTCAGGGCTTGGTTTGTCACCTTCGATTGTTTTCAACACCTGTATTGCATATAGGGTACATCCCTTTCGGCAATACTTTCTCATTTGCAGAGCTGATATTTGTCTCACCGAGACAAGTTTTCAGATCCCTTGAAGGGTTATCCTCTTCCCTTCCTTACTTGCACATTCTAAGGTCTTATGGTAAAAATCCAATCTGGCTTTATGGGCAGCTAGCCAATCCATACCAATCAACAGATCGTACGATCCTAGGGGTAATATGTTAAGGGTTGCTTGGGTGGGTGATTTACCCAACATCAATTGGCAGGATGGTATAACCTCTGCTACCCTTCTTCTGGTGGAAGTGGCTAACTATACCAACCATGGCTTGGTATGTTTTTGTGACTGTAGTTTACACTTATCAACAAATTTAGGGGCTATATAACTCAAATTTGAACCAGGGTCAATCAAAACAGACACTAGATGGTTGGAAATCATACCTTCTATTTCCATCACTGAAGCTTGGTGGTCAGCTTGGTTATTATCCAAGGCTACATAAATTTGTGGCTCATTCCTGGCCACATAATTGATGGTAGTAGCTTCTTGGATTTTATAAATCCTCCGACTATTCTATTGTCGGTGTGGATAGTCTCTCAATAGATGTTCTTCCCCGCAACCCTAACATTTCAAAGGTTCTCTCTTTGGGTTATCAGTCTTCACTGATATGGGTCCAGAAGTTTTGTTTCCGCTCAAGGAGGGAAAATTCTACTGGTGTATACTCTGGGCTGGGAAGCTCATTCTTGGGTTCTTCTTATAGTTCTTAAATCCTGGGGATTTAATTCCCCTTTTCTGAAATCTTGAACTATTCTTCTGTTTCCATCCCTCGCGAGGTTCTGCTCGATGCCCAAATTGTTCATGACAATAGGTCACCTTTCGAATAGTGCCTTCTAGAGTCCTTGGCTCATAAATTCAATTCTGTTCCGATAGTCCTTAGGTAGTCCACTGATGAAGAGTTGCACCTTTGCCTTTTCCGCTTTTATATAGGGTACATACCTCAAAAAATCGAGGAATTTGTTGATATATTCTTCTATAGTGAGTTATCCTAGTTTGAGTTCATAAAACTCTTTAGTCTTTTCGTTGAAATATTTTTCCGACAGATACTTCTTCCGGAAGTATTTCTCAAACCATTCCCAAGACAGGTCCTCTTTGCGAACCCATTTCAAATTCTTAAGGTCTTCCCACCAAATGGAAGCCTTTCCGTTCAAGTTGAAGGTGGCCACTCGGGCCATCATATTTTATGAAAAGTCATGGACTCTGAAATACTTCTTTAGTCCAAGTAGCCAGGCCTCTGCTTTCTAGAAGAGCCCTCCGAATCTCCAGCTTCCTTCTCAGAGGAATCATTTGGCGCTTGTCCTTTACCTCTGGGATGGACCTTTTTTGAGGTGCTCCTCTCAGTGTGACCACTGATATGACCATGTTTCTGAGTTTCAGGTTCATGCTACATTTGTCTTTGTAGATCAGATAAACTCTGCAGTAAAACTGCGTTAATTTCTGTTTTCTTTTCTTGTTCTTTCATCATCCTTTCATTGTCGGCCTTACAACTATGTAATTCGACCTTGAGGCTCCTCATAGTCTCGGCTAGACCTGGAGGGGTCCCTGCTGCCCTCCTTTCGTCAGACTCTTCATCTCTATTGTGGGAGCCCTCTCCCACTTCATGGTGAGTCACCATACTATGCGTTGATAATTTCCCACGGTTGATCTTCCGCTTGTGTGCAAAAGGAAAAAAACACTGGTTGTTAGTCAATATTTATATTTATTTATAACCAATACATAATTCATATTCTCACATGTACACACAAACAATAGGGTTTTTTCATTCTTAACTTCGTCCTTTGATTAGGAAGGTTAAGACAGGGGGTTACTCCTTTTAGGAGTGTTCCGAACGGAGCTTCTGCGCAACTCGTTCATGAGCCCAAGCAAGCCAAGTGTTGAAACCATGCTATGATACCAATTTGTCACATACCCGCTACGACATAGTAATTCTTTTTTGGCCTTTTTTCGAGGGACAGAATCCACGAAATCCTATGGGGCTTAGCCTAGGCTATCTCTTCCCTTTTCCCACCTCCATGTGATTGTCGATTATGACCATCGGCTAAACAACTAGGTGCCTTTTCTCATTTCGCGACTCAGTGATATAAGCGAGTCGAGTCTTTCGACTCTGCAAACCCCGAAATGCCGAAATTTCGAACCCCGAAAGGGCTGGTGAGTGACAAGCTCCCCACTTGGGTCTTGTCCACGTGACCCTGTTCCGTGACCACGTGCTAAATCGACAAAGCACTTACTAGCTTTTCGCGATTCAGGGAATCGCGATGCGATGTCTCTTCCTCTCCCTTTCAAATCCCGGAAACTATGTAATCTCCGAAGTTCCCCTCCAAAGGGAGATCAATGGCTATAAGCCTCCCCTGATCTGACAGTCTTAGCTGTTTCAGGATTTCGGTAATCTGGAGTTTGAAATGAAAGAGAGTGAAGTCTTTCGACTCTTCAAACCCTGAAACCTGATACTCGAGTTCTTGTATGAGATCCAACAACTCTCGATGTCTTGGATCCAACGGTTCGGATATTTTCGAAGTTTCGTGAACCGGGAGTTCACAATGCAACGACTTCAAAACTCTTGTCACTCCAATCCCCGAATCCCGATATGGGGATTCATGTAGGA
>ML789386.1:178120-188924 GCA_009831015.1 Picea engelmannii | reverse complement strand
CACCATGATCAGCCGGCTTCAGGGGTTATCTCGTCCATTTTGTACGAACTTATCGTGACCGCGGCATCTGTCTTGTTCTCGGTCCAGAACCGAGGAATCGCGAATCCGGAATCGGCGGAAGTTCAACCAGTCCGAGACACCGCCGCCTGCGTTGAGATTCAAGCTGAGAATCGACCACCGCCGGTAGGGGTAGGGTTTGGGAAACCTCCAAACCCTAATGGAGCGAGCGATGTAGGGTTTGCAGGAGGAATCGATTTGCAGGACGAGAAATCCCCCGTGGACATCAAAGCAGAGGGAGAAGAAGAAGAAGCTTCTCCGGACGACAGGTTTTACGAAATCATAGAGATAAATGAGGACGATATTCTGGCAGAGCACACGCATTTCTGTGAGATCTGTGGCAAGGGTTTCAGGCGTGACGCCAATGTTCGAATGCACATGCGAGCCCATGGAGATGAGTACAAGACGAACCAGGCGCTCATGTCAAGGCCGCCGGACCAGGCCAATAAGCTGCTCGCAGCTTCTTCTTCTTCCCCAACGGCGAGGAGGTATTCGTGCCCGTTCGAGAGATGCAGGCGGAACAAGAACCACCGGAATTTCCTGCCTCTGAAATCGATAACCTCTCTGAGGAACCACTACAAGCGTAGCCACTGCCCGAAGATGTATACTTGCCACAAATGCAACAAGCAATTCTCGGTCGTGGGAGACCTCAAAACCCATGGCAAGCACTGTGGGCACAACCCGTGGCGTTGCTCCTGCGGCACCACGTTCACCCGGAAGGACAAGCTCTTCGGTCACGTTGCCTTGTTCCAAGGCCACAAGCCGCTTCTTCCTGACCACGAATTGGCTCGCCCTCCTGCACCCAAACGACACAAGGCCACCAGCAGCGGCCGGGCAACGACGGCACAGTCTGCCGGTGACGACGACGATGGAAATCTCACGGAATTGCTCGCTGGAGATTTAGCAGGTCTTGCTGACAACAAATTTCAGGGCTATGGTGCTGGGGACGACGATGATCTGTTCTTTGGACCGAAAGTGATTCAGATGGGCCATCGGCAAAACGAAGTGGCAATCGAGAATCGGTTCACGGAATCTGACTTTTGGGCGGATTTTTCAGGGGAGTTTTCCGATGCTTGTAGATAATCTTAATGCAATTTTTTTCTCTGTTTTTTTAGATGTTGCTTTGTTAAATCTCCTAAATTGTTTGATTTTTCTGGAGGCTTTTGAATAGATTTTACGGAGGACAGTTTCTTAGATTGCCACATGAAGATTATCATAAGAAAGCAACCTGTTAAGTTTTCATGACAAATTATTTACATTTAATCAGTCAACTGCCGGCCCGTTGATATATTTTTTGCCGTGTATATTGTTGGAGCTGATCGATCCATTTGTACATTACCTTCTGACATTTTAATTAAAAACTTCATTGGCTATTATTATTGCCCGGCCATTTTCATTATTTTTATGGATTTTCTCGTTTTTGTTGAAGTCACTTCACAATACAGTAAATAGAATAAGCAGCAGTATAAATAGATTGTAGTGTAAACGTTTTGATATTTTTTTTTTTGATATTTGTTTAAAATTTGTTCAGAAATTGTTGGATCTGAGTGGTTAATTCTGTTTAATTTTGTATAATGTGAGTAATTCTGTATAATTTGAGTATCTCAAAAGTTTTTTAGCTTATTGGTGGTTAATTCTGTTTAATTTTGTATAATGTGAGTAATTCTGTATAATTTGAGTATCTCAAAAGTTTTTCAGCTCATTGAATTAATTTCTGCATTCAGAATTTCAATTTAAAAAAATTCAATTTCATTTCTATATTTAAAAATTCAATTTAAACAACAAAAAATTATAATTTCTTAAAAATTTATGTCACCTTATTCCAATTAAAATGATCAAAACCTAAACAGTTAAACTTGAACATAGAATACCATAAAATAAACTTGAACATAGAATACCATATGATAATATGTGAGATGCCTTCACTGTTCACTGTTATAATGTGAGATGCTTTCACTGTTCACTGTTATATGTGAGATGCCTTCACCGTTATAATGGGAGGGAGGGGTTAGCGATCGGCCGTGTGCGATATGAGATGCGTTCATTTTTATAATAGGTGAGGATAGCAGTCGTTGCGGATGTGATAAATGAGATGCTTTCAGGTTTATAATGGGTGAGAAGCTTTCAGATTTATAATGGTTGTGGGATTCATTGCGGCGATGGTTCATATGTGATAAATGAGATCAGGGATGGAATTTGTTTCTGGGGCCATTTATTTGTCAAATACGGGGATCATTACTGATAGTAGAGGGAAATATCATCATTTTGTATTTTGTAATGGGCCAAGTTGGGGGATCATTACTGATAGTAGAGGGAAATATCATCATTTTGTATTTTGTAATGGGCCAAGTTGTGGGTCATTAGTTTTACTTCATTGTATTTTGATTGTTATTTTTGAAGTAATACCTATATTTTTCGGAGTATAGACAGAGATGTGAAACTTTTATATTTATTTAATATAAATGAGATAATTTTTCTATTGAAAATAAGAGGATCATTAAATATTGAATTTAAAAACAAACTATGAACTGCCAAATTCAAATTTAAAAAACTATTCATTTTAAAATATACCAACCCTGAATAAGATGCTCAAGTTTATAATGGCTGAAATGCTTTCATCCGTTTATAATGGGTGGCTGGCTGAGAATGGCTTTATTGTTTATATGGGTGTGGCATATCATCCGTTTATAATGGGTGGCTGAGTATTTCTAATAAATATAGTAATATTTAAATAGAAAAAATTTAAAATATTGATTTATTTTTGGTTAATATAATTTTATATTTTTAAATATTTAATAATTTATATTTTTCTTTAATTTTATATTAAAAGGATGGACTTGTAAATCATTAAATATTAAATATTGATTAACTCTTAATTTATTAAACACCATTTTTCCCAAAACCAAAGAAAAATTTAACTCGTCATCAATATCAATATCAAAACTTTCATTTAGGTTGTTAATATGACTACCTAGGATCATATGCTATTCTAACAGATCCAAGAATACAACTTTATTAAAATAATAAAACTTATTCGAAAAATGTACTATGATGTTTTGTAAAAATTAAATTAGCAGAAAATAAAACTTAGTATTATTTGATACAGACAAATTTGGATCATAAGAAAGTCAGTAAAACATAGTATTTTTTGATACATAGAATTTTGGATCATAAAATTCTGCCTACAGAAGTTTTGAACCATTCAAAAATAACTGAAATTTACTATGTTTTAAAAAAAAAATGTTTTTCACTTTTAAATAGCTCCTTTTTATAAATGTATTTATAAATACGGTGCTATTCAAAAGTTATACGGGTGCACATTTCTGCCTCACTAAAAAATAACTTATCAAAAATTGTATTTATATATTTATTAAATCACGCCTTTTATATAGATATTTGTTAAACTATTCATTTCATCAATAGAGATAAATCAAAGGCTCGACGCCCAATAAGAATTCTATTCAAAAGCGTTCTACTGATGCTCATTTTCTGCCTTATCGTTCAAGTTTCTTTTGGTGTGACAATATTTACAGTGACACATTTTCTACCTATCATTCAACTATTTATCTCTCTTTCTTTTAGTTTGACTATATTTATTGTGTGTGTGTGTGTTTTTTTTTTTTAATTAATAGTAATGGGTAACTGAGTATCATATTAAAGCATTGCTGCAAAGCAAGGCAGTAAAAGTTTACAAAAGTCAAAATTATACTGTCTAGCTTCCAAAAGAGTGAAGGGACAGCTTCGACAACCTTAGTAATTCTAAAGAACTTGGAGGGATACTACCATACGAAAGTGCCTTGCACAAACTGAAATTTGCAATACATAAGAGCTTATGGAAAACTATAATTTTAAGTCTAAATTCACCTGTCCCAGATGGTTGGTGTCCCGATTTAGGTTCATTGGGACTAGCTGCACCGAGTAAAACAATGCTGCAAAGTTGGAATCTATAGAGTTATGTGGAATTTGACCTGCAAGACAATGCTTTATCACTTGGTTTGCCAGTCTCAAATTTGCTAGCTCCTCTCTCTGAGCAACGAGAGTCTAGAACGTGATTTGAATTTCCTTATCCTTTGCGTCATTATGAAAGAGTACTAGGGGTTGGACCAAAGGGAGCTCATGGTTAGGGGGTGTTAAATTTATAGCAGTTGCAAGAGCCATTCTCCGGGAGGATGGCAAAGACCCTAGTTGAGATTTAGGGCCCCCAGTGCACTCCTGGGGTTCTTGGTCTGAGACCAAGCAGTAAAGACCCCTGAGAGGGCCCCCAGTATATGACTGGGGTTCTTGGTCTGGGACCAAGCAGTTAAAAGCCCCTAGATATGTCTAGGGCCCCTGGACCATGCCTGGGGCATGGATTTCTTGGTCTGGGACCAAACAGTTAAAACCCTTAGATATGTCTAGGGCCCCTGGACATGGTCCAGGGTACCCATGCCTGGGGCATGGGTTGATCCTTGGTATTGCACCTTGGTGGATAAGACCCCAGAAATGTTCTGGGGCAACTTGATTCTCAATCAAGTACCCTGTTGGTATATGACCCTCCTTGAAGGTGGGCATGACCACATAAGGGATGTATTCCATATGCAATGATGATAAAGTAATAAGGTCACCTTGAATATGAATGAACAAGTATTGTCACCAAGATACTCTACCTAAACCCTCCTTTACCCTTGCTTGTGTTGGTTTGGGGTTTTGTTGTTTTGTTTTAGGGTTAAAGTAAAGTGTAAATTAAAATGTTAATTATAACATGTTTAAATTATTTAATTTAAACATGTTATCTTTAATTATAATTATTTTAATTTAATTTACTTTATTCTTTGCCCTAGCCTAAACTATAAATAACCGCCCCCCCCCTACCCTTCATAACTCACTTGTATTGCATGCCTTTATATGAGTGGATCCTCTCTCTTGTTGTTGTGGCCCTCCTTTACATCTGCTGTTGGAGTTTTCTGAAGTAACTGCGGCCCTCCTTGTGTTAATTGTTGCTGAGGTTTGGTGTGATGGCTTGGCCCCTCTCTACTACCCCTCTCGACTCCTTTTGAGAACTGTAGGAGTGTGGGTGATTGTTGCAGCCTCTTGTTCCATTGCTGTTGGAGTGTGAGGGTTTGCCGTGTCTCCTTGTCCATCGTTGTTGGAGTATTGGCTGTGGTGCGGCCTCCTTTTTGCTGCTGTTGGGATAGCTGAGTTGTGTGGCTCCTTTCTGCTGTGGGGTGACTGTAGGAGTTGTGGGGTGACTGTAGGAGCGACCCCTTTTCTCTGCTGTAGTATGGTTGGTTGTTGCGGCCTCTTCTCTGCTGTATATTGGCTGTTGATGTGGCCTCTTTCTTGTTGTGGTGTGGCTGTATCTTTCAGCTCTGTGTAAGGGTTTATCCACAGAATTTCTGTGTGAGGGTTTGAGTGATTAAAACCTTCTGTTTGGGTGAGGGTTTGACTGTGTGAAGTCTTTGTGGCCTTATCTCTTTGGTGGCAAGAAAGTTCTTTCAGTTTTTGGCAAGAGATCCATCCTATATGGTGGATCTATGAGCTGGACTTTGTCTGAGCATAATACAAATGGTTCTGTATCTCTGTGTGTGGTTGTGACCTCTTCAGAGGTAAGTCTCCAGGCAAGGTAAGTTATCTATTTCAGCTCTGAACTTTGTTTTGAGTTTTTGTTTTTGATCTATCTAGATTTATGTATTATTGAATGTTATCAGATCTGGACTGTAAGTTGAGTTTTGGTTCTTGTTTCTATAGTTTGATTCACTGCTCATGATCAGATTGTATTTCATTTTGAGTTTAGATCTGTAGATCTGTATAAGTTTTATTCCAGCATTATAGATCTGAACTAGAGTCTATTCTAGATCTACTTTCTAACTTTAGCTATATCTAAACTAGCTTAGATCTGGGTACTTATGTTTCAGTTTTCTCTGTACTTACAGTATAGATTTGTTTTCTAAATATATGCTCTAGTTGTTATTCTCACTGAAATTTAAAAGACACTATTGTTTTGCTTTACTGCCCTAATTCTAACATGGTATCAGAGCTAACGGTGTGAAGAGAGCTCAATGATCTAATCTTGAGCCTACACAATTCCATTTTTGTTAGGGTTGTTTTGCAGAAATCAGTCAACTAAACTAACTCAGATCTAAGCATGGCTTCTTCATCAGTTAAAGATGAAGACAGACTTGTAGGGGCTGCAAACTTTAATGCTTGGAAATACAGAATAATAAACATTCTTGAAGAGAATGACCTAAAAGATTTTATCTCTAAAGAGATTGAAGAACCTACCACAAACACAGCTAGGGCAACATATAAGAGAAAACAAACCAAGGCTAAAATAATCATTTTTGATTCTATCAAGGACAACATGATGCCCATCATTGGTCATCTAAGGACTGCCAAAGATTGCTTTGATGCTTTGGCAAACCTCCATGAGAAGAAGACACCTACTCAGAAAAGAATTTTGAAAAAACAGTTACGTACTTTTAAAATGGGAAAGGATGATACAATTGCCACCTTCTTCTCTAAAATTGCTCAAACCAAAGATCAACTTATTGCAATAGGAGTTCCTGTAGATGATGATGACCTTGTTCAAACAACTTTTGATGGACTTCCTGCTACTTGGGAAATTTTTCTTGCATCCGTGAATGGAAGATAATCTCAACCTAATTTTGAAAGGTTGTGGCATGACTGCTTAGAAGAAGAATGAAGACTAAACAACAGAAATGACTATCCAATTTTGAAAGATCATGCCCTTGCAGCAAAGACCAAGAAATGGAAGAAGTTCCCGAAGTCAAAAGGCAAATGTAAGAAACCCCAAGGTAAGCTATCTCATCTCAATCCTCATTTATCTAAAGTTAAATGTTTTAACTGCAATAAACTAGGACATTATGCAAGAGATTGCAAGAGTCCTCCATCTCAGCGAAAAAGAAGAGGAAGATTTCAAGCCTCAGTTGCCACTGAAGAGGCTAAACCCCAAGAGGAGTTTCAAAGAAGACAAACCAGAGCTACCACTAAGGAGCAAGAACAACATAAATAATATTATCTTATCTCAGCTCTTTCCGGCACTATCACCAAGTCAGAGGAGATTTGGTTAATAGACAGCGGTGCTTCCAGACACATGAGATGCTTCAAACAAAACCTTGCAAATTATCAAGACAAGAAATACAAGGCAAAGGTTGAACTAGGTGATGATGGCACCTATGACATAAAAGGTTTTGGCTCTACCTCTTTCTGGTTTCACTCAGGTAATATCTTTCACATTGATGAAATTATTTATGTACCTGGTCTAAAGAAAAATTTAATCTCTGTTCCAGTTTTAGAAAGTAATGTTATTCAATAGCTTTCTCCAAAGGAAAGACTCTCTTATGGTCCTCAAATGAAGATTTAAGTACTGCTATAACCATTGGAACTCGTGAGAGTGGACTTTATAAGATTTCAGGTCAGGTTATTTAAGCTCTAGTTCATGAGACGATCAATCCTTGCGAGCTTTGGCACATGAGGCTTGGACACCTCAATTACAATGCTCTTCCAGGTTTGCAAAAAATGGTGACAGGTATGCTAGTATTTTCTATTGAGCGTGATAGTGATTGTAAAAGTTGTTTACTTGGTAAGAACATGAAGAAACCTTATCCTCTCAGTTATAGAAAATCAAATGGAATTTTGGACTTAATTCATTCTGACCTTTGTGGGCCCATGTCTGCACCCTCTTTGAATGGTTGTATTTATTATATCATTTTTATTGATGACTGTTCACGTAAAACTTGGATTTATTTCTTAAAAACTAAAGATGAATCCTTTAGCAGATTTCAAGATTTCAAGAATCTTGTTGAAAATCAAACTGGAAGACACATCCGAGTTTTCAGAATAGATAACGGTAAGGAATTTGACTCCTTCAAATACGACGAACTTTGTTGAACCTTTGGAATTAAGAGGGAGTTAACTGTACCATACAACCCTCAACAGAATGGGGTTGCGGAAAGAAAGAATAGAACTATCTGTGAAGCAGCCAGGGCTATGATGCATGATCAAAACTTGTCTCTATCACTTTGGGCTGAGGCTGCCAGTACACCAGTGTACATTCAGAATAGATGTCCTCACAAAGCCCTTGAAGCGAAAACTCTTGAAGAAGTTTTCATCGGATGTAAGCCCTCAGTTGATCATTTAAGAATCTTAGGCAGCCTAGTTTATATACACATTCCAAAAGAGAAGAGGACTAAACTAGAGCCCTCCGGCAATAAATGAACTTTTGTGGGATACAGTGAGACCTCAAAAGCTTACAGGATTTATATCCCTGGCCAAAAGTTCATCGAAGTAAGCAAATACGTGACTTTTCATGAAGAAACAACTTTTCGTCGGGCCAGAGAACTACCATGTGATTCAGAGGAGCAGGAAGCTCCACCACTGGACCCTTTAGACTCTCCTATTCTAGATGAGCAGAGGGAGGAAACATCAGAATTTCCAGTGGATCCCTCAAGGGATACTGTTGAGTTTCCTATGGAGATACCTCCTACTAAAAAGAAACCAGCCTGGTGTCGAGAGACACTGAAAGAAGCAGAAAAACATTCAGCTCCGAATGGCACCTTCAGAGAAAGCAAGAAACTAGATAAGTACTCCGGTCTCATAGCTCATTTAAATACTGTAATTGATTCAGAACCTTCCACTTTTGTTGATGCTTCCAAACATCAAGTATGGAAAGATGCTATGAATGAAGAATATGATTCTATTTTAAAGAATGATGTATGGACCGTGGTTCCTAGACCTCATGGTAAATCTGTAGTAACTTCTAAATGGCTTTATAAGATAAAGCATGCAACAAATGACAACATTGAGAAATACAAGGCGAGATTTGTGGCTTGTGGTTTCTCTCAGAAAGAAGGAATTGACTATGACAATATTTTTGCTCCAGTTGCCAGGTATACTTCAATCAGGATTATTATCTCACTTGTAGCAGTTTTTGGTTGGAAACTTCACCAGATTGACGTTAACACTGCTTTTCTTAACGGTAAAGTTGAGCAAGAAGTATACATTGAGAAACCAGAGGGTTTCGTGATACATGATAAAAGATTTCATGTGTGCAAACTCAAGAAATCCCTGTACGGGTTGAAACAAGCTTTGAGAGCTTGGTATGGTAGAATAGACAGTTTTCTACAAAGTCTTGGATTCTCCAAGAGCATAGCAGATCCAAATCTTTATATAAAGATTGTTCAAAATCATCAAGTTATCCTAGTCTTATATGTGGATGATTTGTTCCTCACTGGAGAGGAAAACTTGATAGCCCAGACTAAGAGGGAGCTTTTTGAAGAATTTGAAATGAAAGATTTGGGGCTCATGCACTATTTTTCGAGCTTGGAGGTTTGGCAGAAACCAGGAGAGATCTTTCTCTCACAGAGTAAATACGTAGTTGATATACTTCACAGATTTGACATGATGGACTGCAAGTCAATGACAACTCCAATGATCTCTAACCTAAAGAAACTACAAGATCAAGTTACAGGTTCAGATCCAAAAGACCCCACTTCATATCGGCAGATCATTGGATTTCTGATGTATCTCATACACACGAGACAAGACATTTGTTATGCAGTAAACGCTCTTAGCTAATTCATGTGTGAACCAAAGCATATACATATGGTTGCTGTAAAACACATTCTGAGATATGTTTGGGGAACTATAGCTTATGGTCTCAGATACACTTCCAGTGGAGGTGTAATGCTCCATGGTTTTACAAATTTAGATTGGATGGGCAGTGCAGTGGATCGAAAGAGTACTTCCAAATATTGCTTCAGTTTGGGTTCAACAATGATTTCCTGGTCCAGCAAGAAACAGGGATCCATAGAGCAAAGCATTGCAGAAGCAGAATACATTGCTGCTAGTGCTGCTGGAAGAGAAACAGTGTGGCTCCGAAAACTACTCTCAGACTTGTTCAGTTCAGAGCTTGAACCCACAATCATTCACTGTGACAACCAGAGCTGTATAAAGCTCACTGAGAACCCAGTGTTTCACGACAGATCGAAACACATTGAGATGAGATATCACTATGTCTGGGACATGGTTCAGAAGAACGTTCTCAACATTCAGTATGTTCTGACAGCAGAACAGACAACATATATTTTCACCAAGCCACTGTCCCTGACAAAGTTTGTATACTTTCGTGACAAGCTTGGTGTAGCTGAGAATGCCTCTCTTGCTGAGAGGGAGTGTTAAATTTATAGCAGCTGCAAGAGCCATTCTCCGAGAGGATGGCAAAGACCCTAGCTGAGATCTAGGGCCCCCAGTGCACTCTTGAGGTTCTTGGTCTGGAACCAAGCAGTAAATACCCATGAGAGGGCCCCCAGTATATAACCGGGGTTCTTGGTTTGGGACCAAGCAGTTAAAATCCCCTCGATATGTCTAGGGCCCTTGGACATGGTCCAGGGTACCCATGCCTGGGGCATGGATTTCTTGGTCTGGGACCAAATAGTTAAAGCCCCTAGATATGTCTAGGGCCCTTGGACATGGTCCAGGGTACCCATGCCTGGGGCATGGGCTGATTCTTGGTCTTGCACCTTGGTGGATAAGACCCCATAAATGTTCTGGGGCAACTTGATCCTCGATCAAGTACCCTGTTGGTATATGACCTTCCTTGAAGGTGGGCATGACCACATAAGGGATGTATTCCATATGCAATGATGATAAAGTAATAAGGTCACCTTGAATATGAATGGACAAGTATTGCCACCAAGCTACTCTACCTAAACCCTCCTTTACCCTTGCTTGTGTTGGTTTGGGGTTT
>ML789386.1:130525-161125 GCA_009831015.1 Picea engelmannii | reverse complement strand
TCTAAGAAGTGAGGCGCTAGCCTCTTATTTATATCAATCTGGCACGTGTGAAGAGTCACCATCTGGCAGGGCCGACCTCTCACTCTGGGTGGGTAAACCCACCTTTAATTAATTCTGGGCCTTCCATTATAACTACTGGGGCCAACTTCTTATTCAACACTTTGTAATTGTCCGATGACCAATCCACAAAAGGGGATTTGGTCCTTATTCAATTACCGACATGATTAATCCTCTATGGGGATTAATCCAATAACAACAATAATAATAATGACATGATTAATCCACAATGGGGATTTAATCCAATAATTAAAATAATAATAAGAATGCTCTTCGCAGTTACATTATTTCAACAATAATAACCCCACTCGACTTTTTTTTTTTTCCGTTCTTCATGTTCTCTTGATTATTTTCCACCTTAGCCCACGAGAAATCAATTAGGCTAGAGGAATTCTCTCTTAGAGAGATTAGGAAGATGGGGACATTACAGTCCTCCCCGCCCAAGATTGCTTGCCCTCAGGAAATTTTAATCTCGGATGCTGGAGTACTTGCTCTCCTTCCCATTTAGCATCCCCGATAGGGAAATCCTTCCATTTGACAAAGTACTCCTTTATAGTTTGATTCCTTAGCTTCGACTACCTGATCTCCAAAATCTCCTCAGGAACCAAAATCCACTACCCCGCTTCATCCAGTGATGGTAACTCAGTAGAGGTAGAGATATGTTGTCCCAATGCCTTCTTGAGACATGAAACACGAAAGACATTATGTATTTTGCATCCCTCTGGAAGCTCTAGCTTGTATGCCACCTCTCCTATGCACCACAAAATCCCGTAGGGTCCGTAGAACCTGGGTTTCAATTTTTCTTCCCCCTTCATCTTAAGTGACGACTGCCTATAGGGCTATAGACGTAGGTACACCAAGTCCCCGACCTCAAAGATACGTTCCACCCGATGCCTGTCTACATAAACCTTCTGTTGATTCTGAGCCATCTACAATTTTTTTTAAGGGTCCGTAGAATATCCTGACTCTCCTGAACCCAATCTTTAGCTTTAGGTGCTCTGTTGTCTCCAAACAACCGATCCACAAATGTAGGCGCATCATATCCATACAAAACTCGAAAGGGTGTCATCCTAGCCGACATGTGATGGGTTGTATTGTAGCAGTGCTCGCCCAAGTGTAGCCACTTTATCCAGGAGTTTTGCTGGCTTGGCACATAATTCCTCAGATAGCCTTCAAGCCATTTATTCACAATCTCAGTCTACCCGTCTGTCTGAGGATGGTAGCTCTGGCTAGGTGTCAGTTCTGTCCCAACTAACCTGAAAAGCTCCTGCCAAAATCCTCCCATGAACCTGCTATCTTTGTCGTTGACAATAGTTTTTGGCAACCCGTGCAATCAGAATGCCTCTCTGAAGAACAACTCTGCCACCTGTGCTGTGGAATATTTGGAGGGTATGACAAAAAAATGTGCAAACTTCGTGAGCCTATTGACCACCACATAAATACAATCTTTTCCTTGCACCTGGGGCAACCCTGTGATGAAGTCCATAGAGATGCTTTCCCATTTTTGTTCTAAGATGGGAAGTGGCTGAAGTTATTTGACCGGTTGAGTATGCTCCACTTTTTTCTATTGGTAAACTTTGCATTCCCTCACGAATCTCAACACATCTGTCTTGAGGCCTTTCCACATAAATCTTTCCTTGATCTTCTTGTAGGTTTTCAAGTACCCAGGGTGTCCTGCCAAAGGTGAACTGTGTGTTCCATGCATGATTTTGTCCTTCAACTGAGATTCTGGTACTAAATAGATATTGTCTTTGTAATAAATGATGTCATCCATAACTTGGTACTGATCATCCTAGATCCGACCGTCTAGGATCTCACAAGAAAATCTATCATTGGAGTATTCTTCCACCAAGATATATTTCCAATCAACTGAAATATCCACGAGGGAGAGAGTGGATGGTACTCTGGAAAGGGCACCGACCACCACATTGTTCTTTCCCTTCACATATTCAATCTCGAAATCATATGCTTGAATTTTAGTAATCCACTTCTGCTGCCTCTCATTCAATTCTTTCTGCTCCATGAGGAACCTTAGGCTGTTATGATCTGTCTTCACTTTGAACTTGTTCCCCACCAAGTACTCTCTGAATTTTCCCAATGCGTGCATAATGACCAACATATCCTTGTCATATATTGAATAATTTCTCGCATACTCCCTAAGTTTGCAGCTCTCAAAAGCAATGGGATGATTATTTTGCATGAACACAACTCATATCCCTATCCCTGAAGCATCACACTCAAGCACAAAAGGTTGAGTGAATTCTGGTAAGGTTAGCACAGGGCATGAACTCATTACCTATTTCATTTTCTCAAATGTCATCTGCGCCTCATCTATCCAATGAAAAAATCCTTTCTTAGTGAGATCTATAAGATGTGTCATCAATTGTGAGAACCACTTAACAAATTTCTTGTAATAAGTGCAGAGCCTTAGGAAGCTTTTTAGTTTTGTTAAATTTATGGGGGTAGGCCACTCTATAATTGCCCTGATTTTCTCCTGGTGGACTTGGACACCGTTTTCCCAGATCACATGCCCCAAGTAAAACATCTTAGTCATGCCAAAATCACATTTGGATTCCTTTGCGTAGAGCTGTTGATCCTCCAAAATACCCAATACCTAATCCAAATGCCTGAGATGATCCTCCCAAGTCATGATATAAATGAGAATATCATCAAAGAAGACCAACAAAAATTTCCTCAACTGTTTATTGAACACATGGTTCATGCAGGACTAGAATGTAGTGTTGAGGAAAAGGTATGAAAAACCTTACTCAATCATTATTAGATCTTGTCGGGCTAAGGCAAGACAATTGGGAATGTTACTCAGGGTTTATAGCCTCAAAAAAAAATCGTTTAATCCACAAGTATTAATTACAGAGGATCAAGGATGGTTTTTATGTGTTGTATATATCAACGCAAAAGAAATAAACTTTAAACAAAGTTACATGAATGTGTAAAAAAAATATACAAATGTATATTTGGAGATCAAAACAAAAGAGAACCAAATCATTAAAACACATGTGTGAGATTGAAACAATAATCATATTTTTCATTATGAGATACAAAACCGAGTTTTATCTACAAATCCTTGCAAGGGTAGGGACCAAAATCAAATTTAGAAGCCTTCGATGGGAACCATACACAAAGACTTTGACAATCAAGAAGAAAATCAAAGCTAAAGATCTGGATCATCCTGCTACAAAAATGATGTCACTTGACTTTGCAAGATATTCTTCATCAGTCATGAAACTCAATTCATGTACAAACAAAAATCCACAGACTATGAAAGATAAATCATACACCTTCAAAACAAGTTGTTGAAATATGTGATTCAGTTTTTTAATCCCGCCGCCTTCAATAAGAACCTGCTGTCATCAAGAGGATTAAGCTTTCTAGTAAACTCAGAATGAATGAAAGTTGAAAGTATCTCACTAGTATAGGGAAAACCTTATGGCTGTAGTTCTCTTACTCTTCTCTTATCCCTTGTCTCTTCATTTGATTGAGCTTTTATACTTCCTCAATAAGTTATGGTAGTTGAACTACCTTTCTTTAGTTAAGTCAAATTAACTTAACTACTTAGTTTGAGACAAATTAATAATAATAATATATAGATAAGGGTCTTAAATAATAACTAAATAGGTGGGACCTCTTGTGACTCCCATTTATTTCCTTTTATAAAAATAAATATCCAAATCATTTAATTCAAAGCATCTCATTGTAACTACCACTTCATATATATATATACTCACTAATAAATATCAGCGGAATGTAATATAATCATGTCCCCCCAAAAAATAACATCATATCCAAGTTGTCCAATCAAAATGCTCAAATGAGTGTTGTTTTCCAAAACAATGTCAAATATATGCTTGCTGTTCAAAACTTTATCAAAATGAAAATACTGTCTTCAACAAATAAAACAACCTCCATCATCCAAATCCATATTTACTATGTGAGGCATTGGGCCTCTTCTCACTACTGTCCTTTTTGGATTTCTCTGTTGCATCCTTTGACTGGTTAGAACCCCAAGGTTGAATGACATTAATAACATGAGAACAATCATCCTTAAGATGGATGCGAGAGGAGACTGATTTAGCAGACTCTTTGGATGAGTTGGAGTGAGTGGCTACTTCTTTTCCCTTGTCCTACACAGGCTCAGGGACATCTGTTTTCAAAATTTCACTGGCATGTGATGACTGCATATGTGAGAGGGCAGGATCATCTTGGGAAACTTGATTTTGTGGTGGTGGAGGGGGCAATGGAAATGATGCAGTGGGCCAACTGTGGTGGTGAACAACAGGTTGGTGGACAATCTACTACCAACCATTGTTGGCAGGCGGTTCTGGCCGTATCGACACATGAGGAGGGATTGAAATGCCAGGAATATTTTGATGTGCTTGGAAAGGAGGTCTTTCTGGTCAGGGATGGAAGATTCCTTGACCTACTAAGTTAAAGAAACAACTTGGAAAAGGTAGTTCCTTGACCTACTAAGTTAAAGAAACAACTTGGAAAATGTGGTTCAATTATTGGGGGTCGACATCGAAATGTATAGAGAACCGAGGTATTCTATGACTTCTCTCACAATTCCCCCTGCCTCTGTTACCTCTACCATTACTACCCCTGTTGAAAAATCTCATCCTGTAAGAATATTCAATGAATCATGAAACATTCTTAATAATCCATACATAAAACTCCACTTAAATAAAATCAAGAGTTGGCTCTATTATTTCCACAGAACCCATGCAATTCATCCATAAAAATTCCATTAATCAATTTCCATATGAACATGGAATGATAGGGTCATTGGGAATATGAGGGGTTCATAATGTGCGTAAAATGGTAGCACAGAGGGGGGAAAATACATGGATATTTCTCAAACAATCATAAAAATAATCACACTGTGTATATAACCAACTCTCAAAACACCAATCACCAATTAAAATCATTCTCTATTTCTTTTATTTTCATACAGACTTGTCCTTAAAATTGAGTAATAATAGAACATGGAGTGCAAAAAGTGTAAGTGGGATAATGAGGGGAGTGTAATGTGTGTAAGACTGTATAATGGAAGGGACTCCAATGTTTACTATTCTAATTATCCATACAAAACAATTCCATCATCATAACAACAAAATTTACAAACCTTTTCTTGTTGCAAAATCAAAATTCAATACTCTATTTCAAAATTCCAAAACTGGTGCTTCACCTCAAGATTGTTCACTGTGCCTTTTGTAATTATATTTATAGAATTCTTTAAATAAAGACTGTTCAAGAAACAATTCAACATACATAACACAGTCTGCGCACAATAGGATCAAGGAGAGTAGTATTCCAACAACCAACAAACAGTTCAAGTATGGACAGAATGGGTCTCAAAACATTGCCATCGACATGCTTTGATCACTACAGAAATTATCGAAATCGACGAAAAGGAATCCCCTGTGGATAACACAAACTTAAGCTGAGATTTCAAATAAAAAAACTTCCAGAATTCCTGTTCGTAGAGTTCATTTAACATATATGTAACTTGTCAACAAAGATATCCTATCCATCCATAAAATCGACCACCTCATGCATGATAACACATCACGACTATAACTCATAAACCATGTCTTACAACGTTGTCCTCGTTTCAATATTGTCACTTAACATATTGTGTTTTATAAATAAATGCGCTTGGCATTAACTCTTAAGTAATAAATCGACAAAAACCTCATGACAAAAGAGATGCGAACAACGCCTCTATCAAATGTTGGGTTAGCCACCCTTACACAATTACTCAAATGTAGGGTTTAAGATACCATTTATTAACAATAATGAGGTATGGGAGAGAAAACAGACAAACACTTTGAGGGTTTAATCAAAAGAAGAACTCTTCAACAATCCTTTAACACCTTTAATTTCCACATACCTCTTCATAGGCCTTTATAGAAGCTGCGAGCACAATACCCATGATAGCCATATAAATAATTGATAGGAAAAGTCGGAATATAACCCGAAGGCCATGACAATGACACCATTTTGTAACAGAGAGGCTAGAAACAACGAAAATCCAGAGACAAGGCATACCCGAAACACTTTCCCACAAGTTTTTCCCATAGGTGAAGCAATAGAGAAACCATTGTTATATCAACAACAAGAGACACCCACAAACATCGTTAACTATGAATTTAGTTGCATATAAAAACCACAGAGACCAAATTCATCCAAATCCAATACACAGTAAAAAAGAAACCCATATGCCATAACGTTGGAAAAGAACAGACTGTAAGAAAATGCAAGAGCCAACTTTTTATTTAATTAATGAGCAGAGCGAGAATTCATGGATGGAGCAACAAGAGCCTTATACCTGGGTGAAAAAATGCCAAAGAAAATCGACAAAGTCCAAGCACTTCTTCCACGACCGAACAAAACAGAGGCAACAACAACCAACAAAAATAACCAAATGTAAAAAACAAGCGTGGTGACCATCGAGGTAGGTTAGAGCGACGTGCATTTACTGCATGTCATATCCACACTTACTCCTTCAACCATAGCCAGTACGAGCGAGCTAGCCATCGAACACATAACCCATTATTTCCATAAAAATTCAATGCAAGCTGTATACACCACCTTTTCCTATACTTTCATACCTTAACATATGCGTCGACCCCAATATAATATATGTCAACAATTTCTAGGGGAGCCATGTCCCAACACTTATGAATTTCAAACTTTAAACAATGGTTCTTAACTCTTTAACATTAAATCATAATGCCATAACTTTATGCAACTTCAAGTCTGGAGTTTAAACCTTCATTCAAATTATGTGTAACAAAATAGAAAAGTGATGATCATAGAAACAATACCATTTCACTTTTAATTATATCGCCCATAAGCTTGTTGTTTCTCCATTTTGTTTTAAAGAGTAATTTCAAGACAATAAACTGTAGAATTCATCTCGCAACCAAGTCGTAAGCACATAAGAGATGAGTCATCCTCCATAATATTCACACACAGGGTCCCACCTATTTAGTATTATTATTAATTATATATAAATAATTAGGCATTGCAACCGATTTGCATGCAAGTACCCTACGTTGCACTTTTGGGCGTCAACAAACTGGCGACTCCACATGAAAATATATTTCCAACAAATTAAGAACTCAGAACATCCGGTTTCATAGATCTATAGAAATGGATAAAAGGAATTAATGATAATAACAGTTATGAAATAGGGGGAAAAAGATGGTTTAAGGGAAATAATGAGACGAGATTTTGGGAATAACTCATGGAAAGTGGTACGTATGAGGGGGTTTGGTCCTGTATGCATAACATTTGATCAATATGTAACATATAATACTTCTTAAAGTTTTTCAAGGGAAACTTTCTAGTCTGCCCTTTGAAACTCATGATGAAAGGAAGAAAGGGAAAACATAAATAGGGAAAAAGGAAAAATCAACTATCCTACAACAGAGTTGAACAAAAAAAGCAATTTCAGTGATGTCTGAAAGGGGGACATTTTGAAAACTGTGTATATATTATTTTTATTGATCAACAATACTTATAGAAGGACATCTTGTTATAACCCTAATTTGCACCAGATATGATTACCTGGCATCAGGCCATCTCAGATTCCTTCTTTGCCAAAACACTACTCAACAACTCTTCTTCAAAACCCCCTTTATAAAGGCCCATGCACCCTGCTCCATTACTGCACGCGTGTACACACTAGCTGCCCCAATACAACTCACGTGTACCTACAAAAGCACGGAAAAATGAAAGTTGCTAACGAAACACACAGCTTTGGGTAAGTTAACTAAACCTTTCGGCCATGCATGGCCGGTCATTTGACCAAATACCTAGCTCCTTCTAGCTTATAAAAGAAGGGGTAGGGGTCCCATTTGAAAGGAGGAAAATCATAGTAAAGAAACTATACCTAATTGAGAATTCCCCTTGTCCCAACCTTTAGCCATCCTTGTGCAAAGAGAAGTATAGAAAAAGCAATTGGAGGACAGTTGAAGAGGAGCCCAGGACCAATTTCGAGAAGCAGTGTCGATCACATATTGTAAGTTTACTCTTGTAAAGATTAAAACAAAAAGGAATACTTTTCCCGTCCCACCATATCGTGTGTTCAAGTTGAATATTTATTTTATGAGATTGTCACAACTAACCCAGCGATTAGTATATTAAATGCATGTTCGCAGCTCTTTGTTTGTTCATGTGTGAATGCAGGTCAGCTTTGGGAGGAGGCTTGCAATCAACAATCAAAGAGCGAGTGAAAGCAAAGGGATCGACATCAAATGAAGGACTTATGGTAGAGCTATCAAATCTTGTTTACACCTTTGTATTGCATGATTGTGGGGTTTTGTGTTGGGAGAATAGGAGAAAGTAGAGGCCTTTGAAATGGTCATTTTCTGCATGCATGATTAGAGTCCTTAAATTCTAAGTCCGTAGGAGGGATTCCCACCCACAACAGAATTGGTGACCATACTGGGGATCTCTAGGGTTTTTGGGAACATTTTTCTTGGGTATTTAAAAAAAATAAATTGGTTTCATTCCTTATTTTTAAAGTTTCTGCAAAAGTCTGAGCTAACAGAGATTCTGGTCTTCCATACCAGTTATCTCTGTTTCTTTGCTTAGTTTCATTTTTTTTATGGGACCCACAGAGGTACATGCGGCTTGTGTAAGGCCTGAACGCGTGTACCCGCACCCTACCTTCACACAACCCGCGTCTACATGCTAGCTGATGAAGTGCCAATCACATGTATGATTTCAAAATATTTCTTTTAGAGAGGTAGTCATCCTCTCCCCTGTTAGAAGTGATCCTTCTCAGGGGTTTTCTGGAACTCATTCTAGGCTTCGTGTTTATAGTTTTATAGCTTAGGTTCCACCTCAGATTGGTTTTGTTCTATGAAATTTTCCTTGAATTGTTTTCTTTTTTTCTGACAAAGTAAGTTTCTGAGTCTTCAAGAGATTTTAGTTCTCAATACCAGTAGTCTCCGCCAGTGCTTGATTGCTTATCTTTTCATTTTTTAAGAGTTTCAGAAGTACACGCGGCCTGCATAAGGTCTGCATGCGTGTACACACGCCATACTTTACACAACTCACATGCACAAATTCGCTGTTGAACTGTCAGTAGTGTGCCTATGGAGAAATTTTTTTGTTCAAGGAGAGGCAGTCATCATTTTCTTTGTCAAGAGTTTATACCTCTCATGTGTTTTTGGTCTCTGTCATAACGATCAGTAACTTAGGTTTAATCACAACAATAGCTTTCTTTTTCATTAAGAAGTTTTCCTCAAAATTTTCCTTTTATAGGGTTTTTAGATAAGTGTGAGAGTCCATTTTAATCTGCTTGTGTGTTATTTTTAAAGTGACTCTTTGCGATCTGCGCTTAGGCTAGAAGTTTTCTTGGTCTTTACTTGTTGATATTTTTCCTTTTTGCTTTGTGAGCATTCAAAAAAAAAGAAAACAAAACTTTTATTTCTTTGTTTGGTTAAATAGTTGTTGGTGTGCATTAGTAACAAGGAAAAGTCTTTGCTTTCATAATTTCTTGATGGTTACTCAGACGATAAGTAGCTTGTAGTCGAGTGAAATTCTGTTTTGAGTTTGTTGTTCAAAGATCATAGGAAATTTTATTTTGAAAAGTTGATTAAAGAATTTAAAAGAGCAAATCTGAATTTGTCAAGAAGAAGTTATTTTGTTTCCAGCTTTCTGTTTATCTTTCTTTTCGTCTCTCAAAACATCACTAGTTTCACTTTCATAACCTTTGACTTAAGACAAGCCGTAAAAATTAACGCTAAATCTAAAATTAATTAGACTTTTTATGTTTGTAGGGTCAACCAACTAGTTTAGGGTTAGGGCCTTGAATTAGGTTGGAGAGGAAACTCTTCAAGGCCATTAAATCAAACATTGGAGTCTGAGTTAGGGAGTGTCCAAGTCCAGTATCATGAAAGTTATCCGGGACCCCCCTCTAACACAGGGGCTAAAAACGAGGTCGCGTGCGGAAAGGTAGTGGAGATAACCCCTCCAAAGCCGGACCAATTGTAGTGGAGAACACATATAGAGGGCTTGTCTTGGGATTCCATTGATTGCATTTTCCACAGAGCTTCATGGGTCTTGAATCCGTTCGAGGTCCTTAGTTGTCTTTCGGACCACTTGATTTCGATACCCTTGACAGGTTTCAGGCTTGATACCCTGCTCATTGTGGTCTACCTGACTGTTGAATGTACCCGCCTGGTGACTGTTTGCATACTGGCAACCTAGTTGCCTATATTTTTTAGTGACATACACAGGTGACTGTTCCCTTCACCCAGAGTGCGACAGACCCTCCATTTTCATATGGGATGCCTAGCTCAGGTACAAGTCCTGCACTTTCCTTCTCCACTTTACAGACCTTAGGTCTAAGGGCAGGGATTTCTAACACTCCTCTGCAAGGATCCATGTGAGGCCCTTCCACCTCCTATAATGCTTTCCCTTATGGGGGAGGTCATATACCTCCTTCGTCCCCTTCGCTCGACGGAACTCACCAGCATTCCACCGAGACAAACATACTCAATAGTTCGTTTGGAATTGGGAGTCAAGGACTACCTTCTCATAATATGTCGGTAGGTTCGACACTGTTTTCTTTGTTCAGAGAATTTGGTAATAACACTTTCTCATCGACTGCTTTCTCGACTGGGGGCAACCCCCGTTATGAACAACTAAATCCTGTGCAGGGTACTATTCCTGTACAAGGGGCAAACCCAGGAATTCCTTCTGGACCAAGACCTTGGAACTCTTGGCAAGAATCAGTTCCCTCATCAGGAATGTCGATCGGGGGCAACCCCTTTCACAACCAATGGAACCTCGGGCAAGGCACATGACCTATGCCCATGGGATCGGTATGGGGCAACCCTTCACAAAGCCCTTCTAATGCACCCCATGCCCAAACGTCTATGTCCTATTATGATAACTAGGCGATGATGTCTCCTCAAATTTTGAATCAATACATTGGTCAAGGCCACGATTTCTACCAGAATCCTAGCCAGCAACCCAACTTTTCTTGGCAACCTGGTGCCAATCAAACTCTAGGTCCCTTTTTCCATGGTTATCAACAACAACCAAAACTACCTTTCTTGGCAACCTTACATTTGCCAGACTTGACAAGGTTGTTGAATGACCCCATCCGTCATGATCCACGTTAGCCCCCTGTGCCGACGAAATTTCCTTCAGACATACCAAAGTTCGAAGCCAATCCTAATGAAGATCTAGGGGATCATGTGACCACCTTCCATCTTTGGTGCTCATCTAATTCGTTGAAAGATGACTCCGTACAATTGCGATTGTTTCAACGCACTCTCATAGGGAGTGCTGTGAAATGGTACATCGAGCTCGACCGGTCGAGATATTCTTCCTTCAAAGAATTATCAATGGCGTTCCTAAACCATTTCCAATTACCTGTGAGATATGACGCCGACACATAATTTCCAGCCAATTTCGAACAGACAAAAGCAGACCATATCTCTGATCACATCCGAGAATGGAGACGCCGAAAGAGTTTGATTAAGGTACCAGTCCCACCAGTATTACTGCTTGAGTGGTTCCTTAAGTATTTGGTCCCACAACTATCCAAATATGTTGCAACGTCAAGAGTGTTTACCGAAGAAGATTCCATCATGAGAGCTCAACAACTTGAGCTAATTTATTCTCAGTCTGGTTTACCGTACGAGATTTTTCCGGATGCACCACGATCCATACTTGATAAAACCAGATAGAGAGATAGACCACATGCCGATGGTATTGTAGGTTCAGTACAAACAAAGCCCGCTGAACAACTGACAAAACAATTGTAGCAATTGTCTATACAACACACAATGGCCAACCAAACTACTATTTCGACTGCTCCCCCTACCCAATCGTCAAATGTACACAATGTACAATCGACAAATCTGAAGGCCACCCAACAACCTGATGGAAAGAAAAAACAACGTAAGAAGGGTAAGGGGGATAAGAAACCCACTAATAATGATGGTGGGGGAAACATCGATAAACGGAAGGCGAAGTATCCGTGTAACCTGTGCGCGGAAGACCACTCGACCCACCAGTGCCCTCGGCTTGCAGAGGCCCAAAAGTTTGTGTCACAACAATAACCTGCTTTGTTAACGAATCCATTTCAACATGGGAAAAACCTAACCCAAGCCTCTACAAGCGCGAAAGGGAGCAGTCAAGGACCCTCTCCGTCTTCGAACAATCCTACATCCATGAATGTGTATATGATGAAAGGTGATGCTTTTATATCGACTAAAGCGCATGACTACAGTAAGCCAAACACCTCTGAGAAAGGTAAAGAAGCTGAAATCCCATCTCTTCCTCTCCAGATCGAGAAGACTTTGGGCGAAAAAATAACACTCATCCCAAAAGGTGCGTTCAAGAAATCTTCTCACAACCCAAATGCAAGGGCCTCCCAGAACTATTCTATGGTGGAGGATTTGTCTCAAACCCCTTGTGCGATGTTCGCTTTGGAGGTCCTCCAATGCTGCCCTTCCCAGAGGAAAGCTTTGTTAGCCACTTTAGGATCTGCCAAGACTTGTAATCTGGGTACAATCATGCTGGATACAACCGACTTAAAACCTTGTCTCCCTTACCATGTAGCATTTCAGATAGTAGTGGCTTACCCCATGAAAAATTTTACTTGGAATATTTTCCGCACGGTGGTTGATGAGGGCGCCTCGACATGCGTCATGTTGTTGGCATGTTGGAAGGCCATTGGCCAGCCCATTTTGTCTCCGTCACCTACTCTTCTTACCACTTTCGACGGTCGTTCGTTCCGACCACATGGCATCATCCCCTCTTTCCCCGTGTAGTTAGGAGGGAAGACCGTGTGCATCGAGGTAGAAGTGGTTGACGCATCCCTCGACTACAATCTCTTGTTAGGTAGGAGTTGGACCTATGCCATGCAAGCAGTGATCGCTACAGTTTTCTGGGTCTTGTTGTTTCCACACGAGGGCCGGATCATGACCATTGATCAATTGTCCTTCTCCCAACCTGACCCTTCATTGGGGGCATACGTGGTCCCGATGATTGATAATTCTCAACCGAGCGTCGTCAAAGTAGGGGTTGGTTTGTGACCACCTTTGATGGGTACTTTTGATTGCCTGCCTCCTCAAGGCGATGTCAAGTTCATATCAGACCACCATAAGGTTGATATTTTCCAAGTTTTGTTGTTTAGCATGACTTACTTCAACGATCCATGGATTCTTCCTTCCCCATCGACCGTGATGGAAGGGACAGGGAACCATGGTATGTCCATGCCCTTGTCCACGACAGAAGCAACATACTCTTTAGTCCAACAAGCTTTAGTCGACACTGATCCAACTCCTGCACAAGAGTTAGATCCGATTCCAGAGCCTATTTGGGCTCAAGGTTCCCTCGTTGATACTGATCCGTTAGACTTAGTCTTGTCCTCGGACGAAGAAATCATTGAAGCAATGACTAGTCCGGACAAACTCTGGGACGATCTCCATCACAGATCATACTTCCTCCCAGAGTTAAGCATAATCGAAGTAGGGGAATTCACATTGACTATGAATGGAGATAGGTCTTGTCCTATCAATCCCTTGGCTACACATGAGGTTTATGCCGAGGGTAATATGGCAACTATCGCTAAAATTATACCGATTAATATCTCCAGAACCCCTGGCATCGTGGAGAATGTTTTCGTCGGAGTTGACTATTCCACCGAAGAGATTCAAATCTACATAGACTTATTTAAAGAATTTCGTGAGGTTTTTTCTTGGTCTTACAAGAAAATGCCAGGCATTGATACAAAAATAGTCGAACATGAAATCACAACTTATCCTGATGCCAAGCCAGTTCGGCAAAAGCTTCATCCAGTTAATCCAAGGAAAGCAACAACTATTAAGGTTGAAGTAGATAAACTGCTCAAAGCAAGCTTTATTTATCCTGTCCATTTGACCCAATGGGTGTCAAATCTTGTGCCGGTCAACAAGAAAAAGGGCACGATTTGCGTATGTACGGATTTTCATGATTTGAACAAAGCCTGTCCAAAAGATAATTTTTCCACACCATTCATTGACCAGATAGTCGATGAATGCACCGATTGCGAGGCTTTTTATTTCATGGATGGTTTTTCGGGATATAATCAGATACAAATGAAACCCGAAGACCAACACAAAGAAACTTTCATCTGTCCATGGGGTACATTTGCTTATCCTAAGATGCCTTTTGGTCTCAAAAATGCTGGAGCTACCTTCCAGCGGGCCATGTATTTTGCTTTCCATGATCTCAAGCATATAGTTGAAGCCTATTTATATGATTTAGCATCACAATCTCGTAAGAGAATGGATCATCCCACACACCTCCAACTTATCTTTGAGCGATGTCGCTACTTCCAGATTCGCTTGAATCCAAACAAATGCAGCTTTTGCGTAACGTCTGGACGATTGCTAGGTTTCATAGTCTCAATAATAGGGATGATGGTCGATCCTCTCAAGGTGGAGGAAATACTTCAGTTGCCTCCCCCGCGTACAATCCTTCAGCTTCAAAGTTTACAAGGAAAAGCGAACTTTTTGAGGTGTTTCATAGCCAATTACGCCGAGATCACAAAGGGATTTATGCGTTTGTTAAAGAAAGACGTCCCTTTTCATTGGGACGAAGCCTCTCAACACTCTTTCAACACATTGAAAAATTCCCTCACAACTGCCCCTCTGCTCTGGCCATCTAATTATAACAAATATTTCTTATTGTACTTGGTTGCAGCAGATTCGACTATCGGTATGGTCTTAGTTCAGGAGGATGACTTCCTCTTAGAATATGTGAATTATTACCTAAGCCGAGGCCTGGTTGGACCGAAACTCAATTATTCCCATATTGAAAAACTGGCATTGGCAACCGTTCATGCTGTTCAATGGTTCCGTCATTATATTTTGTTTCCCAAGACCACCGTCATTGTCAGTGTGAATCCATTTCAATATGTATTAACACAACGCGTCATTGGCGGGAAGATCAGTAGATGGATAGTTGTCCTCTAGGAATTTGACTTAGATTTTGTTTCGGTGAAATAAAAAAAGTCACTGGTCTTTGCAGAGCTCATCTCGGAACTTCCGGTTGAATCCAGTGAGGTTATGCCCGAAGAGTTTCCTATTAGAGGAAACATATTTTTGATTGCATCTTCGGATCCATGGTATGGAGATATACTTGTCTATCTCCATACTTTGAAGTGCCCCGCCTCTGCTTCTCGCGATGAGTGTCACCGTATATGCCATCAGGCTAAGAAATATCTCATACTCGATGACACTTTGTGTCACTTAGGTATATATTGCATCCTTCACCGATGTCTCACTCATGAAGAAGCAGTTATCATGCTTAATGACTGCCATACTGGAGCATGTGGTGATCATTTGTTTGGGTTGGCAACAACCCAAAAGATTTTACGAGCTGATTACTTTTGGCCAACGTTAATCAAAGATTGTATCGAATCGGTCAAGAAGTGCCACCCATGTCAGATCTTCTCTCAAAATATGAGGGCACATCCTACTCCCATGTTTCCTGTCATCACAGTTGGTCCCTTCACCACGTGGGGGATTGATTACACTACATGCAACCCTCCTTCAACAAGGGGGTATCATTGTATCATTATATCATTATAGTTGTAGACTACTTCACGAAGTGGGTCAAAGATATGCCAACGTTTAAAGATGATGGAGAGACTGCAACTCTCTTTTTGTTCAACCAGATAATCGCAAGGTTCGACGTCCCGAGAGAGATTGTCACTGACCATGGCAGTCACTTTCAGAAACAAATGATGACCAAATTAACATCAAAGCTTGGGTTGTGGCAAGAACATTCATCACCCTACTACCCCCAAATGAATGGTTAGGTGGAAGTTGTAAATAAATCTCTTAAGACCATCCTACAACAAACGATCAATTCGGCCAAGTGAAATTGGCATTTGATGTTATACTCGACATTATGGGCTTACCGAACGTCTGTTAAGACTGCAACCGGTTTCTCACCTTTTCAACTCATTTATGGGCTGGAAGCAGTCTTGCCTATAGAATGTCAGATCCTGTCCCTAAATTTGGAAGTATAGTTATTGCTAGACACTTCTCCACTTGAAGAGCGATTATTATACCTTGAGGATCTCAATGAGTAGCGTCGTGATGCGTCCCTAGCCAACAAGGATGACAAACAAAAAGTCAAGTATCAGTATGATCGGTTCGTTTGTCCTCGGATTTTATCTGAAGGCGACCTTGTCCTGGTCTATGACCAGGATAAGGACCCCCCGAGGGCAGGCAAATTCAAACCCATGTGGTTCAGACCTTTCATTGTAAAAGAGGTTCTAAAAAAGGGCACTTATTGTCTGGTAGACTTTGAGGGAAAGGCTTTGGCGAAGCCTAGAAATGGGCTCTACCTCAAGAAGTATTACTCATAGGTAGGTCACCTTGGGTAACTTTTTGTAACATATGTATAGTTCATGTATATTTTGCATGTTTTAGTTTTTACCCCCTTTTCGGTTTTATGGATGTGTCAAGTTGATGTCATCTTTTTCACTGTGGAAGATGTCAAGTGAATCAGAGGTGTTCGTTGGGTTTGTGGACGATGCCAACCGACACACTCAGAGGTTTTCTTCCACTGCTTGGGTAATCTACACACCTCAAGGCTAGTTGTTATCTTCAGGAGGTATCTGTTTAGGTGACACCACAAACAATGTTGTTGAATACAATGCAGTTATAGAATTGTTGTGTGACGCATTGTTGCATGGTATTTCTCGCCTCCGGGTATATTTAGACACTCAACTGGATGTGTCTAAGTTAAATGGAGTGTACCATGTTTATGATCCTACTCTATACCGACGGTTCCTTAGGGTACGTCTCTTAGAATAAAGCTTTGATTACATTACATATATCCATGTTCCTAGGAGATTGAATCAAGTTACATACACCCTAGCTAATCATGTATTAGAGTGGAATATTTCACACATGTAAAGAAAAATACACACACACATGTTAATACATTTGTAAACTAGATGTGTTCCATAAACCCACAAAAAGACATAAAAATCCATATATAATATAAAAAACATCAGAGTACATAGGTGGGCGCAAGTGACTCAAAAATATGAACAATGACGAGTCATAGGGCTCATGCCCTCAAAAAATATACAAGTAGTGCCCTCGACATGTGAAAAGTCCAACCTAACTAAGGTCGGGGCTTGTGGGCCCTGTTGTAATGATCAACAACGTTTGCTAAACGCTAAAAAATTCGGACCCACATCCATGGTGCCCCCACTACATGAGGTTGCATAGATGGTGGCAGATCCGCAATCTCTGCCATGGGGATGGTGCGAGTGAGCGAGGTAAAATTTCGCTCTAGTCATCTCAGAACTCTCTCAACCTCACCGACTGGAAGCTCTCCTGCTACTACAGGCCCCTCAACGGTGGCTGGTACGGCCTCTGGCCGGGGACATCGCCTGTTCCTAGCATAGTTCACTGATCGCACTGGCCCTACATATGCACATGATAGACACATATCTGTTAGATACTCTGGTAAAAAAAAAAAAAAAGAGCTTACCCATCTCTCCTCGCTCCTATCCGGGAGGTACCGGTATCTTAGGATCTCTTGAGAAGTCAATCCCAACATAAGGGTAATCCTCTATGACTGGGATCTGTCGCGAAAACCAAGAAAAAATGTCGTGATCAAAGGACTCATTGTTCCTTCCTCCCCCTTGTCGTGGCAGCAACACCTCCCATCTGCATATCGCGGGAAGAGAGGCCCGATTCCCTCGTACCACCTCTCGAGGGCTGAAACTGGGCACTCTTTCAAAGAAAAAAGAGCAGAGAATCATTCCAAACCCGAAGTTCCTTTGAGTCCGCAACCGACAGTCTGTTAGCTGTCTCTTCATGCAATCCAGTAATATGGTGCTCCAATAAAAAATCTATGCATTTAAGCACTGAATTGCACATTTCATCTGTGCACGGGATGCCTGATGCAAAGCCACATACCCAGTAATCTGCCCGATGAGCAACACGATCGCCTGCAGTGCTAAGTCTGAGATCTTTCTTATCGGCACTTGCGAGCTCGTCCGGTCTGTACCCGCCTCACAATGGAGTCCAATCAACTCCGATATATTGTGAGGCCCAGAGGGAAACATACGGAAATTGACTGGTTCCCCTCTCCTGGAGATGCCAGTCATAAAGTATATATCCTCTGTCATTGGAACCAACGACTGCCCCTCTAGCATAAATGCATCTGCGTTGGGATGCCAATAGTTAACCAAGGCATTCAGTAGCCTAGGTTGTGCTCGCATGAAAGGACACATAATTTTTTTTAACAATCCACATTGCATTAACGCAACAACAACATTAGGGTTTTCCCCAACCAGTGCACTAATATCCTCATGCTCTCTTTCTTTCCAGTGCACATATATCCTGCACATGGGCAAAGTTTAGGAGGGTTAACTCTTGTTTTTTTAATTTTTTTTGTACTAAATGGAGGGTCCACGTGGGCTATTGTGATGATAGTCACATGTACACGCAGTCTTCCATAAGAAAGAGCGAGTGTACACGCAGGATGTCATAGGACATCCCACATGGATGTAGGGCCGACCTTTTGAAGGTTGACGCCCCCCCAAAAAATGCATAAATAAAGATTTAGATTACAAGATGAGGTAGTTTATACTTACTTGGTCCAAGCAGATGGTTGTTTAGTCCACCAAGGCTCCCGGAATCAATTCTTTTCACAAAGGAGAAGTTTTGGATTTTAGTCAATTTCTAAATTAACAATGGTGATAATCAGTTGCCAGCTTCTATTTATAGAGGTTTTGGCCTCTTTTTGTCAATTTTCGGACCCTTTTGTCATTTTTTCTATACTAAAAATCATTTAAGATAGTTCAAAAGTCTTCTTTGGATGGTCACGAGAAGTATTACTTTGGGTATTGGGATTTTTTTAAAAATTTGGGGCGTTTTGACGGTCCTTTGGTAAAAAGTCATTTTTTCCAACTTGTTGCATTTAAGTCAGTATTCCACCTCCACTTTCTGCATCTTGTTGTCTTTTCCACTTTGCCATAGGATCGATCCCACCAAGTGGCGACACGAAACCATTATTTCTACTTTAGAATTGTCGTAATTTGGTGGTAGAGCTTACCGTAACATGGATGCCCTAGGTAGAGCCTGGTTGCATTATGGTGTCCATGCTGTCACTAACGACTATAGGCTCAGGAGTCCCTTTTAGTTTTTCCTGATTACGAGTTTGAGCCTCATTTGCATGATTCCTTATCACTCTTGACCTCACCCTCGGGACTCCCAAAAACATAATGCGTCTTCTTTTAAACCCTTTTTAGACCCTCTAAACATGAAAAGATTGCCGAGCGATCTTGTGGCCTTTCACGCTTGTTAAACTGAAATTTGAAGTCACGTCTATCCGACGGTAGTTTACCCATTTTTTGGTCCGGATGGTCAACTGTACGAACAAAGGTATACTCTAGAGGCCTCAGATCTCTAGAAGAGTATTCTCAGATATAATTTTAACCCTTTTTTGGGCCTGAGAGACTAAATGTACGAAAAAGGAACCCCCACAGACTCCATAGTTAAGCCCTTTTCAGACTCCCTAAAATTGAAAAGATTGTCGAGTGACCTTATTCTTTCACACTCGTTAAGCCGGTCCAAAAGAACATTCCTGACAGAGTCCATAGTTAAGCTTTTTTTAGACTCCTTAAAAATGAAAAAATTGCCGAGTGATCTTGTCTTTATCACACTCGTTAAAATGGTTTTGAATAGACGTCTTTTCGGTGCTAATTTACCCCTTTTTTCGAACTGACTAGACTACCTTTGAAAAGGGTACCACTGTGGAGTCTCCTTTTATGTTTTTTCAGACTCTCTAAACATGAAAAGTGACCGAGCTTACCTTCTCTGGGCTCGTTAAACATACATCAAAGGACATTACCATTGTGTGTCTTATTAATCGCATTTGCATACCCGTGTCTTTGGCCTAATGTCGGCTCCATGTTGCTCTGAACCGAACCATCTGAAACATGCCTTATACACAAGCCCTATAGCACTTTTCTTTTGCGTCTTGACACCTTTGGCCCCAGGAGGGATTTTTCCCGAGTATCCTTGCTTTGAACATCAATCTTGTCCTTGCACCTTGAACTCGTATGTTTGTGACACTCATTCCTCCTTTGCAACGTAGCATTCTTTTATTCTTTTTCCAAAATTATTGAAAAAGACAAAAAAATCAAATATACCCCAAAAAGAGGAAGGGAAAAGTATTTTCTTTGTATTAGAAGCACAATTAGTCGCCCTTTGATAAAGCACATCCTTCCGTTTGTTCGTCAAGCCCTGGGATTTAATATGACCTTAGGAAGCTGTTCCCGCTACATTGAGCTGTGTCCTCCTCCATTTGGTTATTCTTCTAAACATATGGACAGTTTGCGTTGCCTCCTACCTCGTGAACTTATGTTAATGCCATGCTCCCCGAGTCTCATCATTTGTCGTGTTATTGTCCAAGGGAAGTTTTTACCAAGCCTGAGTCAGCCCCTCTACAGTTTGTCTCTTTCCCTCATGCCCGACCATCCTCAAAGTCCAATCAAGTCTTTGTTCGAAATCAATGAATCCTTTAGTCTAACCATCAAAATCCTCTAGTGCATGCCCAAAGAGCTGTCGAAGACCTCTGGGTAGTGAAGTCGTACACTCATATTACACTCCTACCTAAGTTTTGAAGATTTTGAAGTTGTTTCTCAAGCTCTGAAGACCTCATCTCCATCCATCAAGCCTTATCAACTTCTAGAAGATGGATACTATACATGTATATCTTTTTGATTTTGAGATGTAGCTCCGTTGTGTATTGCTCGCGGCTACACTTTATATAGTTATATGACATGGAACTACAATGTATTTGATTGGTAGCCATGATTTTATTTCATCCCGAGCATGGGTATGCCCGCCTCGGTGAGACAATTGTTATTTTGCAGATGGCACCTCCTGATTTCTGGTCCTTGGGCTCACTTATTTGGAACGTTGGTAAAGATTGATAATATATTTCGACCATCAGATGCTCTTCTAACCTCACACATTAGGAGGCATCTATTATAACCCTAATTTGCACCAGATATGCTTACTTGGCATCAGACCATCTCATATTCCTTCTTTGCCAAAACACTACTGAACAACTCTTCTTAAAAACCCCCTTTATAAAGGCCCATGCACCCTGCTCCATTACTACATGTAGTACACACTAGCTGCCCCAATACAGCCCACGTGTACCTACAAAAGCACAGAAAAATGAAATTTGTTGACGAAACACACAACTTTGGGTAAGTTAACTAAACCTTTCGGCCATGCATGGTCGGTCATTCAACCAAATGCCTAGCTCCTTATAGCCTATAAAATAAGGGGTAGGGGTCCCATTTAAAAGGAGGAAAATCATAGTAAAGAAACTATAAGCAATTGAGTATTCCCCTTGTCCCAAACTTTAGCCATCCTTGTGCAAAGAGAAGTATAGAGAAAAGCAGTTGGAGGACAATTGAAGAGGAGCCCATGACCAGTTTCAAGGAGCAATTCTGATCACATATTGTAAGTTTACTCTTGTGAAGATTAATACAAAAATGAATACTTTTCCCATCCCACCATATCGTGTGTTCAAGTTGAATATTTTTTTTATGAGATTGTCACAACTAACCCAACAATTAGTATATGAAATGCATGTTCGCAGCTCTCTGTTTGTTCATGTGTGAATGCAGGTTTGCTTTGGGAGGAGGCTTGCAATCATCAATCAGAGAGTGAGTGAAAGCAAAGGGATCGACATCAAACGAAGGACTTAAGGTAGAGTTATCAAATCTTGTTTACACCTTTGTATTGCATGATTGTGGGGTTTTGTGTTGGGAGAATAGGAGAAAGTAGAGGCCTTTGAAATGGTCATTTTCTGCATGCATAATTAGAGCCCTTAAATGCTAAGTCCATAGGAGGGATTCCCACCCACAACACATCTTCATGACAAAAATAATCCAGACTTTACTTCTGATAAACACAAAAAAAAAAAAACATTAGAAATTGAAAACTCAACAGAACAAAGCAAAAGAAAACAGTGAAACAAAAAACAATATATATAGTAGCTACTTCAATACATCATTTATCGATTAAGTTGGTTCCACAGAATGTTTCAAGTGGGAACCATTGGTACTGTAAGAGAACAATTGATCTTCCAAATCCTTCAAAAGGTAAGAGTTTTCACCTAGGACAAAAGCGATTTTGAAAGGACCTAGTCATAATTTCTAGAACTTGGAATGTATTCCTCTCTCAGCATGAGCCGAGTCCCAAAGTAGGAATTTCTCATCAATCTTAAATTCAACAACTTTTTCTCTTCTGTTAATTTTTTTTTTCATAGTTTGTTGCCTTCTCTTTATGTTTTCTAAGGCAAAATTCCTTTGTTCTTCCAAGGCTAACAACGCATTTATCCTTCGGGGAACATTGGGAGAATTTAATTCTTCAATCTGTAGCATTAGCCGTAAGGATGAAAGCTCCATCTCAGTAGTAAGAATAGCCTCTTGACGATATGTGAGATGGAAGGGAGTACAACTTGTGCTTTACTTGGTGGTAGTGCGATCTTCCCAGAGAGCGTAAGTGAGAAGTGTGTGCCACTGGCGAGGTTTATCCTCTATGGTCCTTTTGATGATCCTAACCAAGTTTTTATTGGTAGACTCAACTTTCCCATTCCCTTGGGGGTAATAGGTTGATGAAGTGAAATGTTTGACCCCTAACATAACCAAAAAATGAGTTAACTTTGTAGAAAAGAAGGTTGGGCCATTATCCATAATGATCTCTAATGGAATACCAAATCTAGAAAAGAGATTAGTTTCTAGGAAAGAAATTACCTGCTCATCATGTGAATGCTTAAGAGGGACAACTTCAGTCCACTTAGTAAAGTAGTCCGTAGCTATCAAAATAAAAATATGTCCTGTGGAAGACGGAGGACTAATAGGACCAATAAATTATAGGTCCCATTTAGAGAAAGGGAAATCCAGGAGGACAGGTTGTAAAGGCATAGCATAAAGACATTCTTTTCCAACGAATTTTTGGCATTTATCACAAGATATTGCGAATTTGTAGGAATCTATAAATATGGAAGGCCAATAGTAGCCATTTCTTATAATTTAAAGGCAGTAGCTTTAGCAAAAAAATGGCCACCAATGTGAATGAAAAAAACTGATGATCCATGAACTTCCTGTAACAATTTCTATGCTTCTTCATCATTCACACATCGAATTAATAAACCTTCAATAAACCTTCTAAACAAGAAGTCTCCCAAAATGATATACCTAGAAGATTTGAGGCAAATTCTCCTTCTCTGGTGAGGATCCAAGTTATCTGGGCATTTTTTATGATGCAAGTAATACACCAAATCTTTGTACCAAGGGTGTTCAACGATAGAAAGAGTTTTCTTTTCAATATAGAACATAGCTGAAAGAGGGTTATCCGGATCATCAAGTTCTTCACTTGGTTTAGGGTTCTGAGCTAAGTGAAGGGATAAGTCTCGTCCCTTGATCATTTTTGAAGTCATGATGGTTAAATCATACTCCTGAATTTTGGAAAGCCAATGTGCAATTTTTCCCTAAAGATAAGTTTGAGAGAGAAGAAACTTGACAGTAGGCAAAGGGACTCTTACCTGCGTATGCTTGCCTAAAATAAAGTGGTGAAATTTTTCTATAGCCTTAACAAGAGAAAAAACATGTTTTTCAATATAAGAGTATTTTATTTCATCATCTGATAAACTCTGGCTCATGTATGCTACATGCTTTTTGTTGTTTTGGTCGTCATTCTGTAAGAGGATCGCAAAAATTGCTTCCTCTGTGGCATTGGTATATACGATGAACTCCTTCTCAAAATCTGGTTTCTCCAAAATCGGTGCGGAGATGATTGCTTTCTTAATCCTAAGGAAATATCTTTTGATGTCATATGTCCAAGAGAAAGAATGATCTTGCTTCAAAAGATTATGATTTGGTTTAACCATGACAACAAAATATGGAAAAACCTACGGACGAAATTGATAATGCCCATAAAAGCTTGGACTTCTTTCTTGGAGGTGGGAGAAGGGAGATTTAGAATAACAACAATCCTTTTAGGGTCAATGCTTATTCCTGAATAAAAAAAAATATGACCAAGGATATTTCCTTTAGTGACACTGAAAATAGACTTGGAAGGATTTAAAGAAATACCAAATTGTCTGCAATGCATGAGAAATTTTCTAAGATGACCAAAATGATCCAATCGGTTCTTTGAATAGATAGTCAAGTCATCGAGATAAACTTGAATAATTTTACTGATCAGATCATTAAAAGCTATCTGCATAGCTCTTTGAAAAGTGGCACCTGCATTAGATAAGACAAAAGCCATACATTCATAAGAAAATGTTCCCCAACGAGTAGTAAATGTGGTGTTATATCTATCAATCATTTTTACCTTGATTTGATAATATCCATAAAAGCCATCAAGTAAGGACATCATTTGTGACCCTGCAACTTGTTGTAAAATCATTTCCATATTAGGGAGAGGAATTTTTTTTTTGACACTCTCTCTGTTTAATGGACGAAAATCAACGCATAATTTGATTTGACCTGTTGTTTTTCAAACAAGGAACAGATTTGAAACCCATTCAGAATATTTAACTGGAAAGATGATACCAACCTTCAATAGTTTTTCCAACTCTTTCCTAATATTAGCTTCGAGTGCAGGGTTAATAGGTCTTTGTTTATGCCTAACTGGTTTTACCCCTTCCTTGATAGGAATGAAATGTTGTATAAGAGAAGGATCAAAACCATGAAGATCCTCGTATGACCATTTTCACATACTCGCTACGACATAATAATTTTTTTTTGGCCTTTTCTCGAGGGACAAAATCCCCGAAATCCTATGAGGCTTAGCACAGGCTAGCTCTTCTCTTTTTCCACCTCCATGTGATCGTCGGTTATGACCACCGGCCAAACAACTAGGCGCCTTTTCGCATTTCGTGACTCAACGATATAAGCGAGTCAAGTCTTTCGACTCTGCAAACCCCGAAATGCCGAAATGTCGAACCTCGAAAGGGCTGGCGAGTGACAAGCTCCCTGCTTGTGTCTTGTCCACGTGACCCTGTTCCGTGACCACGCGCTAAATCGACAAAGCACTTACCGGCTTTTCGTGATTCGGGGAATCACGATGCAATGTCTCTTCCTCTCCCTTTCAAATCCCTGAAACTCCGTAATCTCCGAAGTTCCCCTCCAAAGGGAGATCAATAGATATAAGCCTCCCCTGATCCGACGGTCCTGGCCGTATCGGGATTTCAGTAATTGAGAGTTCAAAATGCAAGAGAGTCAAGTCTTTCGACTCTTCAAACCCCGAAACCCAATACTCGAGTTCTTGTATGAGATCCAACGACTCTCGATGTCTTGGATCCAAGGGTTCAAATATTTTCAGAGTTTTGTGAACTGGGAGTTCACGATGCAACGACTTCAAAACTCTTGTCACTCCAATCTTTGAATCCCGATATGGGGATTCATGTAGGAGATCAACGGTCCTCGAGGATTTGGATCCAACGGTCCACGGGATTTCAGAGCTTTCTCCGAACTCTGACTGCTCACCACGCGTCTCCTCCGATGGATGATCTAGATCCCTTTCAGGACTCCTCCTTTCTGCCACAGAGCGCATTGGGGTTTCGGGTACCGGGATTTTATGACTTGCGAAGACAAGGGTTCTTTCCCTTTGGTTTCCCGGGTGCTGAAACGCCGAAATGCCGACCGGTAGCCACGTGTCCCTCCGATGGACGGCTGCGACCTTTACCCACGATCAACTGTTATGATCTTTTCAGGATGATCAATGGTCACTATCAAATCTCATATTTCTCAAACTTATTCACACTTAAACTGATTCAGGGTTTTGTTTATCAGGATTTCACGACTTGCGACCCCCAGTGACACAGATCCTCTGTCAATTCGAATCCCCGGTATCTGAAATACCGATGGACTCTCGATCTCTACCACGTGTCCTCCATGGATGGATGGTTCAAATCTATTTCAGGACTTCCACCATGGAGTGTCCCTATCTCTCGTCATCAGGACTTTCAAAATCCTGAAGTCCGAAGCCCCGATATCAACTCCTCTTTCAGGACTTTTGCCTATGTTCACGAGGCTTAACCCTCATGCATCTCCTGACAGCTCCAACGGCTGTCGGTTTTTCTAACTAAGATCTGACGGTTCAGATCTATCCCGCGCTATGCACTCTCCCGCTGCTCTCTGGACGTGGAAAAACCAACGGTCCAGATACTCCCACGGACCTTGGGGATCTACGGTCCCGATTTCTTCGCTACTCACGAAGATAAAGGAAAATGGTTAAGGCATTTGACACCCTTGTTTCTTCTTCCAATCTAACAGTTGTGAATGGTCGCAGATCTTCCGACAGGATCTCATTCGTCAATAGATTCTTATCCCTACGCAGCTATTTCAGGATTTTGAGAGGCCCATTCTTCCTCGTACAGGATTACTAAGACTTGCGCCTTCAAATCCTTTTTTCAGGTTCTTGGTAAGTTTTCCAAGAGAGGGTATCTCTGTGGAGAGATTTATTCTGGGTATTCTTGGAGACAAATAAGGGTATAGATTTCCTGAGAACAGACTTGAACTCTGACTTAGATCAGTAAGCATATAAATAACAATTCATAAAACATAAGCCATACATGGTCTTTCCATTATAAGCATGCAACCACCATTTCTGGTCAAAACACCACACAAACAGTCTTATGCTCAAACCATTCATAAATTGCAGAGACTATGAGCATACATATCAGCATATAAAATTCAAGATACAGGATATAAAACACTTATCAGAAATGACACTAGGTGTGATTGCAACTGCTGAGAGGGGTGCTTGTTTCCACCCAACCGTAGGCTCAGTGACTCCCAACGGATTTACCACTAGCCACCCCCGATCTGAGACCACGATGCTGCAAGACTGCGTCTTTGTTTGTCAGTGAACGAGAATGAAGGTTACTCTCCTTCTTCTCGGCTATCACTCACTCTGTATTTTTCCAGAGTTCTCCTCTTCCTCTTTCCCTCGCGTCTGCCCCTTGATCCCACACTCTTCTTGCCTTTTCTCCTTTCGGTGAGGTTGTGTGTGGCACGATATTCCTTGTGATGGCCAGGTCTGAGGACTCTATGGATGGGCGATTCACCCCCATCCCTCATTACTCATGAGGATCCATTTACCTACCAACCTAGTGAGTCATTTAATTCAGGGCCAGTGAGCCACTCTTGGTTCTCTGGGCCAGTGAAGTCCAAATATGGTATTGGTTTTGGTGGAAGTTAACGCCACCATTCTAGGTGCCTTCCACCACCTTTCTTCAGCCATCGTGGTCTCTTTTTCAGCACCTTCCCCTCTCAGTAGTCCTGCAATACATATATATATTTATATTATTATTTACATTCATCGACCTTTTCCACAAGGTCCATTCACATCACACATTCACATTTTTAAGTTTGCCACAGTTCTTGGCCAATATAGTTATTTTTACAGACTGGGGGAAACAGGGTGTTACAATTCCCTCCCCCTTAAAGGAACATCATCCTCGATGTTCTTATCTATCAACATGACATGCATGTACAGAAGTAAACAAAATCAGATATGCCTATCTCATGGCATCCTCCATTTCCCATGTAGCCTCATCTGGTCCAAAATGTCTCCACTGCACCTTGACCTGTGCAATGGTTCAGTTTTGTAGCGGGGTTTCTTTTCTATCTAGTATGTACTGAGGTTCTAGTAGAAATTCTCCCTTTGGTTCCACCTGGATCACAGACCAGTCAATTATATGGTTAACATCATGTACATATTTCTTCAATAATGAAACATGGAAAACATTATGTGCTTTTATTGTGGGAGGTAGTGCTATCCTATAGGCTACAGGTCCCACTCTATCTAGAACCTCAAAGGGTCCACAATACCGAGGTGCTAACTTGGTACAAGCTCCCATTTTCAAGGAAATTTTCCTGGGCCTAACTCTGAGATATACATGATCTCCCGTTTTGAACTCTCTTGGAGTTCTCTTTTGGTCGACATAACTTTTTTGTCGGTTCTGGGTGACCTTCAGGTTTTGTTTTATCTGAGCCACTTGTTGTTCCATTTCTTTCAACATGTCAGGTCCAAAATAAATTCTGTTTATGGGATTACTCCAACTGACTGGAGTATTACATGGCCTACCATCGAGGACTTTGAAGGGATTCATATTTAAGGATGCTTGGTAGCCGTTGTTGTAGGCGAATTCCACCAGTGGTAGGTAGTCCTCCCACTTCTTGGGTTGATGCATTACATACATCCTTAACATATCTTCTAGTATTTGATTCACTCTTTCTGTCTGTTCGTGGGTTTGAGGGTGATAGGCAGTGCTAAACAACGACTTGGTCTCTAAACCAGTCATCAATGATTTCCAAAAATTGGAAGTAAATTTCGTGTCTCTGTCAGACACGATCTCTTTTGGCATACCATGCAGTCTGAATATCTCCTTCATGAATACCTGGGCGATGTCTATTGCCTTGCAAGTCGACTTGACAGGGACGAAATGAGCAGACTTTCTCAATTTATCCACCACTACCATAATGGCGTCATTCTATTTGGTTGAGATTGGAAATCCAGTGATGAAATCCATGGAGATGGTTTCCCATTTCCATTCTGGGATTGGTAAAGGTTGCAATAAGCCCGCTGGGTGTCGATGTTCTGCTTTAACCTGTTGGCACTCTATGCATTTGGATAAGTACTCGGCTATGTCTTTCCTCATTCCAGGCCAATAGAATTGTCTCCTAGTGGTCGTGATCATTTTCTGGTAACCTGGATGACCAGAATAGGGTCTTTTATGTAGTTCATCCAGTATGAACCTCTTCAAGTCGTCACAATGTGGAATGTATAATATGCCTCGGTAAGTGAGTAGACCTTCTTCCATCATCTGGTAGTCTCCATACTTTATCCCTATGGGTTCTTGCTGTAGGTACGAGGTCACGGTCTGGAAGAATGTGTCTGTCTCTTGTGCATTCCTGATTCTTTCTTTGACATCCGTCTCACAGGTGCTCACCACGTCCAGGTGAATCATTTTCATGCTTCTGCTAAGGGCATCCACCACCCTATTTTATTTTCCTTTAATATGTTTGATTTCAAAATCAAACTCGCTAAGGAGGGCCATCCATCTAGCTTGTCTAGCATTGAGCTTTGGTTGATCAAACATATATCGCAATCCACAGTGATCTGTCATAAGTACAAATTTTCTTCCCAGGAGGTAATGCCTCCACATTTTCAAGGCATGCACTATAGAAGCCATCTCTAGATCATGGGTCACATAGTTGACTTCGTGCTCATTCAATTTTCGGGATTCATAGCCGACCACACTTCCTCCCTGCATAAGGACTCCTCCGAGCCCTTCCTTATAGGCATCTGTGCACACGAGGAAGTCAACTTCGGGATCGACAATCTTCAACACGGGTGCATGGGTCAGTAGATGTTTAAGGGTTTGAAATCTTTCTTCACATTTTTGTGTCCACATGAATTTTGTCCCCTTCTTCAGGGCAGTGATTGGACAATGAATCTTGGAGAATCCTTTTATAAATCTCCTATAGTAACTTGCTAATCCCATAAAGGACCTGATATCCAAAACATCCTTTGGGGTAGGCCATTCCATGATAGACCTGATCTTGTCAGGGTCTACTGCTACCCCTTCTTCAGATAGGACGTGGCCTAAGTAATGTATTTGCTTCTGGAAGAAGTCACATTTGTTGAATTTGGCATAGAGTTGATGTTCTCTTAGCACTTGCAGCACAAGCCTAAGATTCTCTTCATGCTCTTCTCTATTCTTGGAGTAAATTAATATATCATCAATAAAAACCAACACAAATTTGTCTAGGAATTTACTGAGTACATTGTTCATTAAGCACATGAAAGTGGCAGGAGCATTGGTTAACCCAAATGGAACTACCACGAACTCATAGTGACCATACAATGTCTAGAAGGCAGTTTTATGGATATCTTCACCCTTGATTCGGACTTGATGGTATCCCAACCTCAAGTCAATCTTTGAGAAAATAGACGCACCCCCCAATTGGTCGAACAGGTCATCGATCCTGGGCAAGGGGTACTTGTTCTTTATGGTTACCTTATTGAGTTGTCTATAATCTATACACAGTCTAAGGGTACCATCCTTCTTTTTCACAAACAGGACTGGTGCTCCCCATGGAGACACGCTGGGTCGAATATAACCTTTATCCATCATTTCTTTTAATTGCAATTTGAGTTCAACTAACTCGGGTGTGCTCATCCGGTAGGGTGTCCTAGACACCGACACCGCTCCCGGTGCAAGTTCTATAAAGAAGTCTATGTCCCTTCTCGGAGGTAGACCCGATACTTCTTCCAGAAACACATCTCTATATTCTCTCAGGATAGGGTGATTGTCAGGGCTTGGTTTGTCACCTTCGATTGTTTTCAACACCTGTATTGCATATAGGGTACATCCCTTTCGACAATACTTTCTCATTTGCAGAGCTGATATTTGTCTCACCGAGACAGGTTT
>ML789386.1:107343-129429 GCA_009831015.1 Picea engelmannii | reverse complement strand
TTTCCGTTCAAGTTGAAGGTGGCCACTCGGGCCTTCATATTTTCTTAAAAGTCATGGACTCTGAAATACTTCTTTAGTCCAAGCAGCCAGGCCTCTGCTTCCTCTCCCTTCTTTATTTCACCGTCGAAGGAGGGTGGTTTGGCTTTTCTGAATTCTTCGAATTTTTGACCTTTGGAAGGTTTTTGCGTCTTCTGTTTCTTTCGGGAATAGGAAATGGTTCTGCTACTAGAAGAGCCCTCCGAATCACCAGCTTCCTTCTCAGAGGAATCATACGACGCTTGTCCTTTACCTCTGGGGTGCAACTTTTTCGAGGTGCTCCTCTCAGTGTGACAACTGATATGACCATGTTTCTGAGTTTCAGGTTCATGCTACATTTGTCTTTGTAGATCGGATAAACTCCGCAGTAAAATTGCATTAATTTCTGTTTTCTTTTCTTGTTCTTTCATCATCCTTTCATTGTCGGCCTTACATCTTTGTAATTCGACCATGAGGCTCCTCACAGTCTCGGCTAGACCTGGAGGGGTCCCTGCTGCCCTCCTTTCATCGGAATCTTCATCTCTATTGTGGGAGCCCTCTCCCACTTCATGGTGAGTCACCATACTATGCGTTGATAATTTCCCGCGATTGATATTCCGTTTGTGTGCAAAAGGAAAAAAACGCTGGTTGTTAGTCAATATTTATATTTATTTATAACCAATACATAATTCATGTTCTCACATGTACACACAAAAAATAGGGGTTTTTCATTCTTAACTTCATCCTTTGATTAGGAAGGTTAAGATAGAGGGTTACTCCTTTTAGGAGTGTTCCGAACGGAGCTTCTGCGCAACTCGTTCATGAGCCCAAGCAAGCCAAGTGTTGTAACCATGCTCTGATACCAATTTGTCACATACCCGCTACGGCATAATAATTTTTTTTTGGCCTTTTCTTTAGGGATAGAATCCCCGAAATCCTACGGGGCTTAGCGCAGGCTAGCTCTTCCCTTTTCCCACCTCCATGTGATCGTCGGTTATGACCACCGGCCAAACAACTAGGCGCCTTTTCTCATTTCGCGACTCAGTGATATAAGCGAGTCGAGTCTTTTGACTCTGCAAACCCTGAAATGCCAAAATGCCGAACCTCGAAAGGGCTGGCGAGTGACAAGCTCCCCGCTTGGGTCTTGTCCACGTGACCCTGTTCCATGACCACGCGCTAAATCGACAAAGCACTTGCCGGCTTTTCGCGATTCGGGGAATCGCGATGTGATGTCTCTTCCTCTCGCTTTCAAATCCCTGAAACTACGTAATCTCCAAAGTTCCCCTCCAAAGGGAGATCAACGGCTATAAGCCTCCCCTGATCCGACGGTCTTGGCCGTATCAGGATTTCGGTAATTTGGAGTTCGAAATGCAAGAGAGTCAAGTCTTTCGACTCTTCAAACCCCGAAACCTGACACTTGAGTTCTTGTATGAGATCCAACGGCTCTTGATGTCTTGGATCCAACGGTTCAGATATTTTTGGAGTTTCGTGAACCATGAGTTCACAATGAAACGACTTCAAAACTCTTGTCACTCCAATCCTTGAATCCCTATATGGGGATTCATGTAGGAGATCAATGGTCCTTGAGGATTTGGATCCAACGGTCCATGGGATTTCAGAGCTTTCCCTGAACTTTGACCGCTCACCACGCATCTCCTTCGATGGACGATCTATATCCCTTTCAAGACTCCTCCTCTCTGCCACAGAGCGCATCGGGGTTTCGGGTATCGAGATTTCACGACTTGCGAAGACAAGGGTTCTTGCCCTTTGGTTTCCCGGGTGTCGAAACGTCGAAATGTCGACTGGTAGCCACGTGTCCCTCCGATGGATGGATGCAACATTTACCCACGATCAACCGTTATGATCTTTTCAGTATGATCAATGGTCACTATCAAATCCCATCTTTCTCAAACTTATTCACACTTAAACCGATTCAGGGTTTCGACCCCCAGTGACACAGGTCCTCTGTCAATTTGAATCCATGGTATTTGAAATACCGATGGACTCTCGATCTCTGCCACGTGTCCTCCACAGATGGACGGTCCAAATCTATTTCAGGACTTCCACCATGGAGTGTCCCGATCTCTCGTCATTAGGACTTCCGAAATCCCGAAGTCCGAAGCCCCGATATCAACTCCTCTTTCGGGACTTTCGCGTCTGTTCATGAGGCTTAACCCTCATGCATCTCTTGACAACTCCAACGGCTGTCGGGTTTTCTAACTAAGATCTGACAATTCATATCTATCCCACACTGTGCACTCTCCTGCTGCTCCCTAGACATGGAAAAACCAATGGTCCAGATACTCCCACGGACCTTGGGGATCTACGATCCCGATTTCTTTGCTACTCACGAAGATAAAGGAAAAGGGTTAAGGAATTTGATGCCCTTGTTTCTTCTTCCAATATAACATTCGTGAATGGCCGTAGGTCTTTTGACATTATCTCTTCCGTCAATCGATTCTTATCCCTACACGGTTATTTTGGGATTTTGAGAGGCCCATTCTTCCTCGTACAGGATTACTAAGACTTGCACCTTCAAATCCTTTTTTCAGGTTCTTGGTAAGTTTTCCAAGAGAGGGTATCTTTGTGGAGAGATTTATTTCGGGTACTCCTGGAGACGAATAAGGGTATAGATTTCCTGAGAACAGACTTGAAGTCTGATTTAGATCAGTAAGCATATAAATAGAAATTCATAAAACATAAGCCATACATGGTCTTTCCATTATAAGCATGGAACCACCATTTCTGGTCAAAACACCACACAGACAGTCTTATGCTCAAACCATTCATAAATTGTAGAGACTATGAGCATACATATCAGCATATAAACTTCAAGATATAGGATATAAAACACTTATCAGAAATGACACCAGGTGTGATTGCAACTGCTGAGAGGGGTGCTCGTTTCCACCCAACCGTAGGCTCAGCGACTCCCAACGGATTTACCACTAGCCACCCCCGAGCTGAGACCACGATGCTGCGAGACTGCGTCTCTGTTTGTCAGTGACTGAGAACGAAGGTTACTCTCCTTCTTCTCTGCTATCACTCACTCTATATTTTTACAGAGTTCTCCTCTTCATCTTTCTCTCACATCTGCACCTTGATCCCACACTCTTTCTGCCTTTTCTCCTTTCAGCGAGGTTGCGTGTGGCACGATCTTCCTCGTAGTGGTCAGGTCTGAGGACTCTACGGATGGGCGGTTCACCCCCATCCCTCATTATCCATGAGGAGCCCTTTACCTACCAACCTGGCGAGTCATTTAATTCGGGGCCAGCGAGACACTCTTGGTTCTTCGGGCCAGTGAAGTCCAAATACGGTATTGGTTTTGGTGGAAGTTAACGCCACCATTCTAGGTGCCTTCCACCACCTTTCTTCAGCCATCATGGTCTCTTTTTCAACACCTTCCCCTATCAGCAGTCCTGCAATACATATATATATTTATATTATTATTTACATTCATCGATCTTTTCCACAAGGTCCATTCACATCAAACATTCACATTTTTGAGTTTGCCACAGTTCTTGGCCAGTATAGTTATTTTTACATACTGGGGGAAACAGGGTGTTACAACCATGCAAAAACATCTTGAAATGCACGAAGTAGTTATGTGAATTTCTCCTTTTCTTTGTCTGAACATTTGACACCTAGTTTAACAATCTTTGGAGATTCGAGTGTCCCAAGGTTCAAATAAATGGTATCAACCACTTTCCTTTTCGACTCCTCTTCCTTATGTGTCTCTTTGTTTCTTACATCACTCAACGAAAATGAACTTTCAAGAGGAGTCATGCCCTTAGAAAATTTATCATCTTCAATGGATATGATTTCCTTAGGTCTAAATGGTTCATTTTGTATGAAAGTGAAAATGCCTTCATCACTTGGGAATACCTGCCATGATTCCACATTATCAGGGATATGAGGACGATATAAAGATTGAAACATACAATTAGGTCTTTGGGGAAAAAGCTATCAAGTAGGGGATGCTACAAACACCACTAACTTATCAACCATTGAATTGAATTCCCACTTAACATGAGTGATGTCAAATGATAACATGTTTGAAATGAGCATCCAAATAGCTTGGGTATAATGTTTAAGAAACTTGTTGCTAGGTGAATAAATTTTACATACAAGGTTCACAACAAGCTCAGAATCAACAAAGACTATAAGGTGTCCACAATTGAGGTTATATGCATTTTCGGTGCCCAACAATAAGGCCTCAAACTCGGTAATGTTGTTTGTGCAGGAAAATTCTAACCTATAAGAGAAATTGTGAGTTTTACCTATAGGGGAGTAGAGAATAATGTTGGCTCCATTGCCTTCATTTGAGCATGAGCCATAGAAATGCATGTGCCTAATCCCATCGTCAAAATCAATTGGTTCAAGGAAAGTGTCTCCCTCATCAACAAAGATAGTGTATACTCCCAAATCTTCCTCAAGATAATTAACATTAGGTTGGGGAAAACTCTCTATGTATGGTGAAATTATTCCTTCCCTTAGGACTATAATGTTCTTTCCATTCCTAGGGATAGACAGATGTGTTACGTCAAGCAAAAGATATCCACTCGTTAAATCTTGCCAACCTGTTCCTAGAATAATTGAATAATTGCTTACTGGCATATCAATTACTTGAATGTTGAGGGTTGTTCTTATTTCAGGATGCGTGCACATAACTAAGGTTACATATTTGATTTTTCTTACAATTGATTGTTACAGACTATTATAAGAGAGCATGCTTCTGGAATTTTCATTAGTGCATGATAAGCCAAGCTCTTCCATTATAATTTTTGACATTACACTTGGACCAAACCCGCCATCAATTAGGAAATAATGAGCTATTTTATCCACGATCTTTATAGAAATATAAAAAGGGGGATTTTTTATAGGTTTCCTAAAGTTATTTACACCTATCTTATTTACAGTTGGATCCTCTTCAAAAAGATTGGCTATAGTAGAAACTTTACATTCCATAAAATTCTTGAGATGCTTTTGTTGTTCAGGGATGAAAACCATGTCCAAAAGAGTAGCATCGGACTTGATATTAGCCAATTGATTAAGGATGGTGTATTTAGAAGAGGGAAGAGGGGAAGGTAGTGCTTGAGTTTCCAGAATTCTGACATCTTGTGTATCAGTGCTATGAGAAGATGAGCTTGGGGAAGAAGAAGTGCGAGGAGGGTCATATTTACCTTTGGCAGTGTAAGATTTGTTCCTCGTATTGATTATCATGACATCCTCAGGGTCGACCCAATATAGAATGATGAGTGTGGTATCAATCCTTTTGCCAACGATCTTATCTCTGGCATTTTTCTTAACTTCACACGTACTTTCTTAATGATTTTCTTCACATAAGTTACACCAACTGCGAGACATTATGGCCTTTGGCTGAAAATTATTTTCATTAGTATTCCTAAAAGGAACTGAGGAAGAAGAAGATGTGACATGGGCAGGTGAAGAAACACTCCCTTTCGTTCATATGTTATCATCCTATTGTTCATATCTTGTACGAGTTGTAGGAGGGTAGACATATATGTTTGCTTGACCGAGTCCCCTTCAGGAAGACCCGTCCTTTCGAGCTTCTCCTCATATTCTAGACAAGTATGTAGAGAAGAGCCAATATTGTCAATAACCTTTTCTTCGAGTCTATGACAATAAGGCGAAGGCAACACATTAAAATAATGCATGGAAGCGGCTTGATTTTGCAAACAAATTAGTTCAGGAATTTGATTGTATAACTTGGTGAACCGAAGGTTAAAAGACTTAATGGTTTCACCATCCTTATAGGAAATATTGTTGTATTCCCTTAATTGTTTAGCCGAAATTTTGGACTGTCCGTAAGTGGACTTGAACCAATAAACATTTTCCTCCCATGTGGAAAGAATTTCGGGAGGGAGGTCAAAAAAATATGTTGTCGCTTTCCCTTCAAGGGAGTTAACAAATAAGCGCATGCAAGTATCACTGTTGTTGTCCCTGATGTTATGACAAGCATTGGAAAATTGCACTAAGTGTTCATTTGTAGAAACAATATTATTCCCCGAGAACTTAGGAAGATGTTCCTTAAATTTTGGTAATGGGTGAGTAGTGGGTGTCATATTCAAGGGAGAAGACACATGCCATGGAGTTGTCGTAACATCTTCTTCGAAATGGAAAAACCCATATTTCTTTATCACTTTAGTAGGATTGGTAGTGGATTGGATAGGGATTTGATGGCTGTATATACTACCAATTGCTGATGAAGCAGAAGGTTGGGAAGAGGAGGCACCTCCGGTTCCACTACCACTACCTGCAGATGTCACTTTGAAGGTAATAAGTATAGGTGATGAAGGTGAACTAGCAGAATTAGATAAAGGTCTCCTTAGATTACTTTCTTGGGTTGGCAGAACAATTTTCCTCCCTATTTTAGAAATAAGAGTAGCTTCAAGGGACAATCCTATTCTTCTTCGAAAGATGCGAGGATTTGAGGATATGAAAAGAAAAACCAAGGAATTAGAAAAGAGTAGTTACTATTGATTTATGGGTTTCCTTTGCCTGACTTCCCAGCGTTCACTGTTACTTATATCTCTTTCAACTACTTCCCAAGAGTGTTCAAGTTCAACTCGAGTATTAGTAGTTTCTAAAATATTGTTGAACAAGGTTAAAACAATGCTAGTTTGGTTGTTAAGACCGTTTCCAATATTGATTTGTCTTGTAACCAATGTTGTCATGGAAAAATCGTTCAAGGATTATGTAAATAAAACAGAAAAATTTAAAGATAATCATAAATACAATCAACCAAAGAGATATTGAAGATATCCCAGTATGGTCACCAAATAAATGTTGAGGAAAAGGTATGGAAAACCTTACTCAAGCATTTTCAGATCTAGCCGGGCTAAGGAAAGACAATTGGGAATGTTACTTGAGGTTTATATCCTCAAAAAACAATCGCTTAATCCACAAGTATTAATTACAGAGGACCAAGGCTAGTTTTTATGTGTTGGATATATCAATGCAAAAGAAGTAAACTTTAAACAAAGTTACATGAATGTGTACAAAAAATATACAAATGTATATTTGGAGATCAAAACAAAAGAGTGAACCAAATCATTAAAACACATGTGTGATATTGAAACAATAACCAGATTTTTCATTTATTTCATTCTGAGATACAAAACTGAATTCTCTCTACAAACCCCTGCAAGGATAGGGACCAAAATCAAATTTAGAATCCTTCGATGGGCACCATACAAAAAGACTCTGAAAATCAAGAAGAAAACCAAAGCTAAAGATCTGGATCAACCTGCTACAAAAATGTTGTCACTTGACTCTGCAAGATATTCTTCATCAATCATGAAACTCAATTCATGTACTAACAAAAATACATAGACTATCAAAGATAAATCATACACCTTTAAAACAACTTGTTGAAATATGTGATTCAGTTTTTTAATCCCGTTGCCTTGAATAAGACCCTGTTGTCATCAAGATGATTAAGATTTCTAATAAACTTAGAATGAATGAAAGTTGAAAGTATCTCACTAGTATAGGGAAAAACTTATGTCTGTAGTTCTCTTACTCTTCTCTCCTCCTTTGTTTCTTCATTTGATTGATATTTTATACTTCCTCAATAAGTTATGGTAGTTGAACTACCTTTCTTTAGTTAAGTCAAATTAACTTAACTAATTAGTTTGAGACAAATTAATAATAATAATATATAGATAAGGGTCTTAAATAATAACTAAATAGGTGGGACCCTTTGTGACTCCCATTTATTTCCTTTTATAAAAATAAATATCCAAATCATTTAATTCAAAGCATCTCCTTGTAACTCCCACTTAATATATATATATATATATATATATATATATATACTCATTAATAAATATCAACAGAACGTAATATAATCATGCCCCCCCCAAAAAATAACATCATATCCAAGTTGTCCAAAACAATGTCAAATATATGCTTGTTGTTCAAAACTTAATCAAAATAAAAATATTGTCTTCAACAAATAAAACGACCTCCATTATAAAAATCCATATTTACTATGTGAGGCATTGGGCCTCTTCTCATTGTTGTCCCCTTTGTATTTCTCTATGGCAGCCTTTGAATGGTTAGAACCCTGAGGCTAAATGACACTAATAACATGAGAACAATCATCCTTAATATGGAGGCGAGAGGAGACTGATTTAGTAGATTCTTTGGATGAGCTCGAGTGAGTGTCTACTTCTTTTCCCTTGTCCTGCACGGGCTCGAGAACATTTGTTTTCAATCTTTTACTAGCATGTGATGACTACACAGGTGAGAGGACATGATCAACTTGGGGAACTTGATTTTTGGTGGTGGAGGGGGCAATGGAAATGGTGTAGTGGGACAACCATGGCGGTGAATAATAGGCTAGTGGACAATCTTCATCCAACCATCGTTGGCGGGCATTTTTGGTCGCATCGACACATGAGGATGGACTGAAATTCCATGAATATTTTGATGTGCTTGGAAAGGAGGTCTTTCTGGTCGAGGCTATAAGATTCCTTGACCTACTAAGTTAAAGAAATCAACTTGGAAAAGGTGGTTCAATTTTTTGGGGTCGACATCAAAATGTATAGAGAACCGAGGTCTTCTATGACCTCTCTGCCAATTCCCTCTACCTATGTTACCTCTACCATTACTGCCCCTGTTGAAAAAGCTCATCCTGTAGAAATATTAAATGAATCATGAAAAATTATTAATAATCCATACATGAAACTCCACTTAAATAAAATTAAGAGTTGGATCTATTATTTACAATAGAACCCATGCAATTCATCCATAAAAAATCCATTAATCAATTTCCATATGAACAGGGAATCATAGGGTCATTGGGTATATGAGGGTTTCGTAGTGTGCATAAAATATTAACATGGAGGAGGAAAAATACATGGATATTGTTCAAACAATCATAAAAATAATCAAACTGTGTATATAACCAGCTCTCAAAACACCAATCACCAATTAACCTCCATCTCTATTTCTTTTATTTTCATATAGACTTGTCCCTAAAATTGAGTAATAATAGAACATGGAGTGCAAAAATTTTAAGTGGGATACTGAGGGGAGTGTAATGTATGTAAGACGGTATAATGGAAGGGACTCCAATGGTTACTATTCTAATTATCCATACAAAACAATGCCATCATCATAACAACGAAATTTCCAAACCCTTTCATGTTGCAAAATCAAAATTCAATACCCTATTTAAAAATTCCAAAACTGGTGCTTCACCTCAAGACTGTTCATTGTGCCTTTTGTAATTATATTTACATAACTCATTAAATAAAGATTGTTCAAGAAACAAATCAACATAAATAACACAGTCTACACACAATAGGATCAGGGAACACAATATTCCAACAACCAACTAACAGTCGAAGTATGGACAAACTCGGTCTCAAAACATTGCCATCGGTTTGCTTTAATCACTACAGAAATCCTCGAAATTGACCAAAAGGAATCCCCCATGGATAACACAAAATTAAGGTGAGATTTCAAATAACAAAACTTCCAGAATTCATGTTTGCAGAGTTCGTTTAACATGTATGTAACTTGTCAACAAATGTATCCTATCCATCCATAAAATCAACCACCTCATGCATGCTAACAAAACACGACTATAACTCATAAACCATGTCTTACAATGTTGTCCTCATTTAAATATTGTCACTTAACATACTTTTTTTTATAGATAAATGATCTAGGAATTAACTCTTAAGTAAGAAATCAACAAAAACCTCGAGACAAAAGAGATGCAAACAATGCCCCTATCAAATGTTGGGTTAGACACCCTTACACAATTACTCAAATGTAGGGCTTAAGATAACATTTATTAACAACAATGAGGTATGGGAGAGAAAAAAAATAAACACTTTGAGGGTTTAATCAAAAGAACTCTTCAACAATCCTTGAACACCTTTAATTTCCACATACCTCTTCATAGGCCTTTACAGAAGCTGCGAGCACAATACCCATGATATCCATATAAATAATTGACAGGAAAAGTCTGAATATAACCCAAAGGCTGTGGAAATGACACCATTTTGTAACATAGAAGCTAGAAACAACGAAAATCCAGAGATGAGGCAGACCTGAAATGATTTCCCACAAGTGAAGCAACAGAGAAACCATTGTTATATCAACAAGGAGAAACACCCACAAACATCGTTAACTATTAATTCTCTTGCATATAAAAACCATAGAGACCAGCTTCATCCAAATCCAATACACAGTAAAAAATAAACCCATATGCCATAACCTTGGAAAAGCACAGACCGTAAGCAAATGCAAGAGACAAATTTTGATTTAATTAATGAGAAGAGTGAGAATTCATGGATGAAGCAATAAGAGCCTCATACCTGGGTGAAAAAATGTCAAATAAAATCGACAAATTTCGAGCACTTCTTCCATGACCAAGCAAAATAGAGGCAACAAAAACCAACAAAAATGACCAAATGAAAAAATCAAGGGTGATGACCATCGAGGTAGGTTAGAGCAATGTTCATTTACAGCATGTCGTATCCACACTTACTCCTTCAACCATAGCCAGTATGAGTGAGCTAGCCATCCAACGCATAACCCATTATTTCCATAACAATTCAATGCAAGCAGGATACACCACCTTTTCCTATACTTTCAAACCTTAACATATGCACCAACCCCAATATAATATATGTAAACAATTGCTAGGGGAGCCATGTCCCAACACTTATGAATTTCAAACTTTTAACAATGGTGCTTAGCTCTTTAACATTAAATCATAACGTGATAACCTTATACAACTTCAAGTTTGGAGTTTAAACCTTCATTCAAATTATGTGTAACAGAATAGAAAAATGATGATCATAGACACAATACCATTTCACTTTTAATTAAATCGCCCATAAGCTTGTTGTTCCTCCATTTTATTTTAAATAGTAATTTCAAGACAATAAACTGTAGAATTCATCTCGCAACCAAGTCGTAAGCAGATAAGAGATGAGTCATCCTCCATCATATTCACACACGGGGTCCCACCTATTTAGTATTATTATTAATTATATATAAATAATTAGGCATTGTAACCAATTTGCATGCAGGTACGCTACGTTGGGATTTTGGGCGTCAACATGTAGCACGGGTGTTGGTTAGCCCAAACATCATAATCAGGAACTCATACTTCTCATAATGGCATCGAAAGGTATTCTTCTTAATGCCCTTCTATCGAACTCGAATCTGGTGGTACCCTGAACGAAGATCAATCTTTGTGAAATATTTTTCACCCCTCACCTCATCCATCAGTTCATCGATCCTTGGAATTGGGTACCTGTTCTTTATGGTTTTCTTGTTAAGAGATCGATAGTCAATGCACATCCTCATGGAACCATTATTTTTCTTAACCAATACCACTGAAGAGGAAAAAAGGATAGAACTAGGCCGAATGTGACCCATATTTAACAAATCCTTGATGGTTTTTTCTATCTCATCTTTGTACATCTTGGGGTGGCGGTAAGGATTGGTTGTGCTAGCTTGAACCCCTTCTTATAATTCTATAATATGTTCAAATCCTATATCTGGGGGTACTTCTGGAGGAATGTCATCAAAAACTTTCTGATGATTGTGAAGCAATACCTAAATATTGTCTAGATAGTGTTGAAGACGATCTAGTGGCTCCTTGTCAGAAATGTAGCACTCCATTTCCCACTCTATGTCTCCATGTCACATCACTTCCTCCATACTGTGAGATGAAAATATCTTGGGTGAATATTGGTGCATATCCCGTAAAACCACCTTTTTTCCATCTGGTCCCATGAACTCTATTTCCATAGTCCCATGATCAATAGTGTATTTCCCAATGGAGTATAACCACTGAACTCTAAGAACCACATTACTGTCTGGCACATCCACCACAAAGAAATCATCTATCAATATATAATTCCCCATGGTTATTTTCAACTTGGGGATCCATCTAGTGCACTCCATCTTATAGCCTCCGGGTATGATCACGGTGAAACCTTCAAACTCCTCTGTCAGAATCTCTTTCCTGTCCACCAAAGATGCATATATAAAGTTATGGGATGCCCCCACTATTGATCAACACTGTAACCTTGTGCCCCTGCAGGAATCCTTTGACTTTGAAAGTGTGGTACCTGAGAAGTCCTAACATGGATGCCATAACAGAGCCCTTAGCCCTAGCCTATGATTTATCCTCCCCTGATGTTTGGTGTCCATGTTCTTGTTTCTTCTTCTCTTCCTTGTCATCACTTTCACTGTCCAAATATACCTCAATATAATGATCCTTTCCAATATTGTCTTTCCCAACACACTTCTGCCCTGGTACCCACGGTACCTGACAACTAAAGCACACTTTCTTCCTCCTTAGCTCCTTTCTTGTTTCTTCATCTAACTTGGGCTTCCCATCCCAATCCCTTTGAAATTGTTTGGTTTCCTTGCTCTTCTGTGGGAAGGTGAGTTTAAGAGGAAACCTGCTCTTAGGAACAACATCCTGCATGTCCCTAGTACGATTGAATGCATCCTGCAAAGTGGTGGGTTTGTAGGCCTTCACCCATCCATGTAATGGCTCTGTTATCCCCTCAATGAACAACATCACCAAGCATGCCTTAGATATGTCTGTCACCATCACTGCTAATCTATGGAACTTAGAGATAAATGCCTCTGGGATACCTGTCTTCTTGAGCTAAGCCAACTCTCGAAAATGGATCTCTGGGTCTTTCCTGTCAAACCTCTCAATGATCCTCTGTGTGAAATCGAGGTATGAAGTGATGCTTGAATGACCCAGTGTCACTAACCCATGGTACCACCACTCATGGAATTATCTGTTCAAATGCAGGGTGGCAAGCTTAATAACATCAACTTCAACTATTTTGTTGAGATGGAAATAAGTGTCCAACTTTTGCACACATGCTCTAGAAGTGCATTTTGATGACCCATCAAAGTTTGGAATGGTCACTTTTCCCAATGTGCGTTGTAACTCCGTGTTTTGGGACATTGTCCCCTTGGCCCCCTTAGGACTGTTATTTATTTTTAAGTTGAAAAAATCATGAAAGGACATGACATATTGAAAATCATCTCCCAATATATGGTACTCCTCCAAATAATCTCCAAAGGGTATATCCTAATCAGTCTGATCCATTCGCCCTGATGCATCATTATCAAGGAATTGAGGAATGGTAGGCCTAGGTGTCCTTGTGTACAAATGGGGGTGGCTCTGCATGGTGGTGCGAGAATGACTTCCTTCCCCATTATTGAAATCCCTTTCATCATTATGATTTTGACTGTCTTGACTCCCCATGGTGATGATTTCCATCTGCCCCATCAAATCCATCATTGCTTTCTGGCCCCTGGAAAAATCATTCAATGCGTTGAGAAGACTCCTGAAAGATTGTTCATCTTTGTCACTCATGATGTCTTCACCCTTATATACTTTATTTACCTCAGATTGAGCTTCTAGTTCTTGAACTGATTCTTCCCTATCCAATGGAGATTCTAGACTCTGGTATCTCTCCCTTATTTTGGTGACGTTCTACCTATCCTCTCTATTCATTTAGTGCCCAATTATTTTAACTTTCAGATCCCCATGGCTGAGTGAGGAACATGCTCTGATACCACTGTAATATTCCAATCACTAATATTTTGTTTTCTTTCGGTTCTGCTCAATGCTAAAGGTTTCCCCACTGACTGCTGAAGTGTTTTACTTGTTTGATAGTTCAGATAATGGATGTAAGCAATGTGTATGCAATTATCAGGCCATAATATATAAATGCTACCTCCTAAAATTCTCAATATTCAGTGAGACTACTACCTAAAAATGACTGTTGTAATTAATTATTAAAATAACATAAATTACAATGAAACTTCAACAACTTCCCTTGCCTTTAATACAATGGTCAACAATTCGAGTAGGATTCCCCTCTGAATAAAATCAACCAGCAAGTAATTTAGTTCATCCATCTTGCAAGTATGTTTCCGAGGTTCAAGGAAATCATGCCCAAGTTGGAGTAACTCAACAAACCCACGTTTCCTTTGATTGTTCCTTGAAAGGAGCGACCCCTTTCCTATGGAAATCTTACACAACACTCACAAATAAAGTTAGATGTTCCCAACACATGAAATGTAAGATCGGTTAATAATGAAGTGCCAAAAGATGATTGCTAGCAAGAGGAACTCATCTTATATTTTGTCCCCATGCTATAATATGCGCTCAACCTCTTAGGAATGCGCCCAAAATGAAGGAAACTCGGCCTCCAAGGAAAAATCGACCTCCACACTTCCAATTTGTTCTACTAAAGGAAAAAAAACACCATATGGATGAAGCAAAATGAGAAATATGCAACAATCTCTCCCTTAACTGACTAGGGTGTATAGTTGCAACACCGAAACCAGTAGATGAAAAAAGGTTACCAAAACCCTAGACTCTTTCCTCAAGAGCTCTCCCAAATCTATTTTCCAAATGAGTGAATGCAAGAATATCCTAAACTCCTCCTATCCCCTTTTATTTTATACTTCCAACTTGAGATTTTCTTTCCTTCTCTTATGAATGTAGGATAACAACCCCACTTAAATTTTTTGTCGTTCTTCATGTTCCCTTGATTATTTTCCACCCTAGCCCACAGGAACTCTATTAGGCTAGCAGAATTCTCTCTTAGAGAGATTAGGCAAATGGGGATATTACATACAGGTACAAGTACAGGTGTTCGTATCATGAAGGTACAGATGACAGTCCCCTCGAGGTAGTGAGGTGTGAAAAGTGTTAATGGAAAGATGCCCCCAAAGGAACTAAATTTCCCCAATTATATTTCCATGTTCCCACTTGACACTTGTCATGTCTAGAATTATCTTGGTTCCACATGGATTCCCTCACTAGGTGATACGTTCCTCAACATAAGAACTTATGATATATTTAAATATACATACTTTATACTTTATACATTTTGGGGAATATTAATAAGATATTCCTTTGGGTTTAAGCCCCTTAGCTTAGCCCCTTTTCCCATTATGGTGGAGTTTACCCCCCCATACTATTTTTACGTGGTTGGTCTATAACAATGATGTGTTTTCATTAAAATCGAGTGTGATTGCATTTTACAAAAATAGGTTTGTTTTCCTTTCAACTTCTGGCTCACCAATCCAATAACCATACAGGAATTATGCCCCCAAAGTACCCTGGTTCATCATTATTTATGCACAATTACATTTATATTTACAATGGGGTTCGGCCTAGGGGTATTACATTCCCCTCCCCCTTATTTATGCACTATCCTCAGTGCAATAGATACACATATACAATAAAAATTCAAAATTCCTCAAGCAGATGTAGATACTTTGTCTGCATAACATCATCATGCTCCCAAGTTGCATCCTCAAGAACATACTAGGTCCATTGGACCTTTACCAGTTCTATTGCTTGATTCCAAAGCAACTTGACTTTCTGATCCAATATCCATACTGGTTGAACTCGGAAGTGTCCTTCTTGATGCACCTGAATCACACTCCAATCAATGACATGATTAATATAAGGTACATACTTTTTAAGAAATGATACATGGAATACATTATGGATACACATCGATGCAGGTAAGGAAAGCATGTATGCTATAGGACCAATCCTTTCCAGGATTTCAAATGACCCATAATAACGAGCTGTAAATTTTGAAATTTTTCCCAACTTCAAGGAACTTCTCTTGGCCTTTAGTTTTAAAAACACATGGTCACCCACTTTGAACTCTCTGTGATCTCTGCCCTTATCATCATAATTTTTTTCGTGTCCTAGACAACCTTTAAATTCTATTTTATTCTCACCATATGCTCTTCCATTTCCTTGAGTAATTCTAGTCCAACCACTGCTCTGTCTGCTGGGTCATCTTAACTCACTCGTGTGTTGGATTTTCTGCCATAAAGTGCCTCAAATGGGCTCATCTTTAGAGATTCTTTATACCCATTGTTATAATAAAACTCCACTAAATGCAAATAATCCTCTCATTTGGATGGTTTATCCATCACATACATCCTCAACATATCTTCAATCACTTGATCCACCCTCTATGTTTTCCCATCTGACTCTAGATGATAGGTTTTTCTAAAGTTCAGATTGGTCCCAAATCCTTTGAATAATCATTTCCAAAAATTTTATGGAAATTTTGGATCTCTTTTAGACACGATTGTCTTGGGTATACCATGTAGTCGAGCAATTTATCTCATATAAATATTAGCAATGTTGGTTTCCTTGTGAGTGAGCTTTACTGGAATAAAGTGGGAAGATTTAGTAAGCTTATCCACCACCACCATGATGGAATCATGCTGTTTGGTTGTCTTGGACAACTTGGTGATGAAATCCATTGTTACAACTTCCCATTTCCACTTAGGAATGGGTAATGACTGTAGCAGACCAACTGGGTGTCTATGCTTAGCTTTGAATTTTTGACATTCCAAACACTTGGAAATACAATCAACAATCTCTTTATTCATACCTGGTCATTAATATTGGCTTTTGACAAATTTAATTGTCTTATGGTGTAACACCCTTGTTTCCCTCAACTTGTAATTAATCATTAATTAGGATTACCATGTGGTGGCATGGGAACGATGTAAATGTATTATTGTTTGAATTGCCAATAACTGATTATGGGGGGGTGAAGCCTTGAAAGTACTAGCCATGATATCACTAGAGGAAAGAATGTGAAAACTATAAGAGAGGGTTCATTATGTCGAATGAACCCAAATTTCACTTTGATGAGGATAATAAACCTCCTCCGGATCCCAATGAGAGAAATCAATTAATGAAGAAAGGACCGGTGGTTGAACCATCAACCACCCCCATGAATGGAAGCATGGTCTAGCTATGAAATGTTAGCCTAGCGTACCATAGGGTCCTGTAGACCTAGACTGACCCGAGTTTCCTTATGAGAGAAGAAACAGGATAGGAAGGATAACCTTCTCAAGGAAGGGTGTGCATGCAAGGCACGTACGAGAATAAAAGAGAAGAGTGGAGAATGTGATAATCTCTCCAGCTGAGAATGAAGAGAAGGTCACAATATTGATGCTGAGGAAGCATCTAATAAACCTCGTCGAGGCCATGATAGAGGGATAAATCTCGAAGAGTATACAGAGAATGAGACTTGAGTGGAAGGCCGTGAGCTTGATGCTGAGGAAGCATCTAATAAACCTCGTAGAAGACATGAAAGAGAAAGGATCATTGAGAATTGGCATAAATTCCTTGGTTATATCATGGCTTGGCATGGGGGTGGCCAGAGTGCTAAGAGTGAATGCCTTTGAGCCTATGGTTGGGTGGAAAGGCGAACACCCACAGTTAGTTAGTTGGCTGCAACCTGTAATAGATAAGTATTGTCATATCCTCTATAATTGAACTGTAACTATAGATTAAAGTTTGATATACTATGAATGTTGCAGGGATGTGCATGTTTGCTTAATGGTTATACTGTATCCCTTTAATTTTTCCTGATTGTGTATTTAAGAAAGTAAGGAATTATCTGGCTTGTACACTTAAATTCCCGAGCCCTGTGGTGGCTCAAGTTAAAATAAATAAATTTTGAGTTCGTCGACCTCGAGAACAGTTTCATGTATGCATGTCGACTCTCCCAGTCAATATGATTCTCCTAGAGGAAGGAGTCTAATAAGATCAGGAGAGGTAGTGCATGTATGCACAGGCTCTCTGCGAGGTGAGCAAAGACTGAGAACCTCTTAAGTTCTAGAGTTTTTGAATGAGTGTAAGGGGTGCGTGGAAGGATCCATCTAAGTGTTAAGTTCAGAAGAAATAGTGCAAAGCACCTAAGTAGTTTAGAGATGATGAAGCTCAGGAAGGATAGCGAGATTCAAGTCTCGAAAGGGAATATCCTTTCGTTTGGAAGACGAATGGATGAGACTAGTTCGAGAGGAGTCAAATCTCTTCACATTCATCAGATCTGGAGAAGGGATGTGGATTTTAATCCTTCGAGCGCTTCGGACTTTGTGGGTCCAACAAATTGGGTATATTCATCGTATAGGAGGTGAATCACCCAAAGTTAATATGGGCCATAGATATGAGGATTTCTGGGAGCTATCCCGACCTTCAAATCTATGATATAGTTAACCCGATGTTGACCACTTCAAGAGGACAGAGGTTTGGTAACACAAAAACCCCCGAAGGCCGAAGTTGTGAAGTAGTGTGGACCGTGGATCTAAGGATCCTTTGGGACCCCTCTTGACTGTTCGATCATGGGGACGTGTTTATTATGTTGAGAGCACGTGGGGGCCTACGTGTCGAGTGATGGCGTTGCTAGGTATGACGACCTTGTGGCAAGGTAAGGGAACATTGATGACCTGAGGCAGGTGTCGTGTATTCTTATCGGTGTGTCTTGGGATGAAAAATGTCCCTCTAGGAATGGCCTAACAACGAGACCTAAGGGATCCTTGAGCGGAAGTTACGAGCCGTAGATATTTGGGGTTACGTGGATTCCCTCAGATCATCAGATCTAGACTGTGGTCAGCCCGACGTTGACCGACTCTGGAAGAATTGAAGTGTGAAGGCACGAGGACTCCTAAAGGCTGAAGTGTCAGAGTCAATCGTAACTGTTAAATAGAGGAGGAAGTGTGTTAGAAGATCTGAGACTCTGGAAGGATTTCACCTTGGAGGTTTGTGTGTGTGAAGAATCTAGAGCTTTCAAAGCCCATAGTTCTAAATTAAATCAGAGTCATCAATTCTCCGAGTACATGTGGCATCAGATTGTGTACTTCGAAGATCATCACTCCAGAGGTTTTGTGGAGAAGCACTTCGGAATTCGCCGAAGTGTCGGATCCTGAAGCTCTGAAGCACTCTCTGAGTAGGCACCGGGTCAAAACCCAAGGTCATATGAAGGAAGGGGCCTAGCATGGAAATCTAGTGCCTATTTTTCGAGTTCTTCAAAGGGGCCAGGAAAGAGCCCACGGGTTTGGAAGGACCTGCACTTTGGAGAAAGGGGAACTTAGAGAGAGTTAAGGAAAATGAAATTATGATGCTCCACCCCTTAAAAGAGCATGTCGGGGTCAGGTTTGTTAAAAATTGGTATCAGAACACGAAAACAACACTTGGCCTGCTTGGGTTCATGCATGAGTCATATGAAAATATTTTTGGAGGAATTTAAGGGGTAACACCCTATCTTACCACATTCCTAAGAGGCTTAGTCAAACCTCTACCAAAGAGAGGAATGAAACCTGTTGTTGTTTATAAATGTTTTGGAAATCTACACTGTTTGTTGCTAGCGTTTCCAAATAAAGAAGTTGAATTCATTGTGCAATTGAACGTGTTGTTGTACCCTCATAAGACTTGGTTACGAAGGCGAAGATGAGACGGTGGAGAACATTACTGCCAAACAAAAATTTTTCTGCATAAATTCCTTAAGTAGAAGGAGGTAGATTAAAAATTCAGATGGGGTTTTACCCTAACGACTTTGAATCATGCTAGTTTATGGTAGAGGAATCCTACTAGTTCTTTTCGGAAATGACGGAAAATCCTATAGGAATGGGATTATGCTAAAGAAAACTAATATTTAAACCAAAATATAAATGTGAACGGATGGAAAGGATCTGTAACAGTAATAGTTACTTCTTTACTGAAGGGTTAAACCTTTTATATGTGTATAATCCCTCACGATCAGAGGAATGAGTATGGTGACCATCCTTTGAAAAAGGAGAGCATGCATAACTCTTGGGTTTCGAAGGGAACTGAGAAACAAATTTTGTTTTTGGGTACAAGAATTGCTGGGCAGGGTTTTCTAATCAAGCTGATAAACAAAGCTGAAGAAATATAGAGTGATTGAGTGAGAAATCATAGTAGCCTCCCTTGCTTGGTGGATAGGAAACTAATCTTCCAGAATTCTTGTGGGAGGAGGAGAGTGGCCTTCGTCTCTGACTATTTCTGAACATAAGGAATAATTCTAGGTGTAATGGTTAAGACTGATTATGACCTAAAGATACTCTGGATCTCTGAACTAGAATACTTAGTAAGTAACATAATTCAAAATTGCATTTGGGATTTAAGGGAATAGTCCAAATGTTATTAGACATTAAAAATTTATTATAATTAAGGTAAAATGGTTGATTGAATGTTGATCCTGAATGTGGTAAAGGAAGTTTTGGGACACTCTAGAAGCTCAATGGGTCAGATTGACATCCAGTGGTGGATGGTAGCCATATAGATATATTTGAACCCTAGTGAAGGGAATCAAAAAAAGGATTTCCTTGATCGGAAGGTCTGTTAATCAAGACCAGTTGGAGGCTATATTGGTTGTTTTATCACCTTGGGCATAGTTATAATTTCCCAGACTGTATTTATGAGTGAGAAATGTTTTCATGAAAGTTGAGGCAAGAGTGCTTTCTTGATAGTTGTTATCGCATAGAAAGGGAAACATAGTTATGACTATGTCTGTTAAACTGCTAGGTGGATATCTTGTGAATGAATGCAAGCTCTCAACTGAGAGGGAAGCTCACTATTGAGTGTCCCTATGAGGCTTGACATACGGATGGCAGTAATATCCTTGGAGGTGGATCTGGAAGTCTGATATGTCCATGTGCATGTATGACATGGAAAGGGTGCAAGAAATGAGCTTGCATGATGAATGTTTGGCTAGGTTTGTATGTGTTTGATGCATGGGTTAATGCATTGTGAGGCTTCTTGACATGAAGACTGATATTAATGCCAATTAGGTATGAAAGATATTAAATGTGCATGTGATGCACATGCATGATGTAAGTATAAATCTATACTAAAGGCACAATATGGATGCCTTGATGAGTGATATGTAAGGCAATAATTGCACTTGCCAATATTAAGTGAATACCATGGATACAAGGTTGACTCCATTTTCAAGAGTCATGAAAGTTCTTTTTTGAATGATAGATTAAGGGAAATGTGCTCCATTCCCTCAAGAAATATTAGTATAAATAGAAGAAAGAGTGGACGAGCAAGGATGCTATGTTGTCATGATAAGAGGCAAATGATTTTGCCTTTGAGGGTCACATGAGAATGATTGTGAACAATCATGAGTTGACTGATTTTAAAATAGAGATGTAGGTGGGCTGTGAAATATACCTATATCAGCTACACACATTCTTATGATTGTGCATGTGGTTAAGCACATCATGGAGGTAAGTTAACAAAACCATAATATGTGTGGATACATAATTTGGACGCATGACAAAGATGCATGTTTATATTCCTTATGAAATATTGGGTACCTAGCTAAAGCCAACTCAAGGTTGAGACTATCACAAATAGTGAAGGATATGCAATAAGGAAGTTGCATGCTGAAGGAGTTCCCTATGGAGGAATTGTGTGAAGACTCTGTCAAGAGAACAAAGTCACAACCTTATTGACTGCTGAGAATTAAACAACGAGCTAAAAGCTTGTATATATATCTATATATCTATATATCTATATATATATAAGAATCATGGATTACATTTTGAAAAACATCATGTAACGAATAGAAGACTAATAATCAAACTTGACCATTCTGGTAACCGAATGGTAACGTGCATGACACACATGTTCATGATCCATTATGGACAAAAGGATTTTCTATTGAAGCATGCTGATGTATCCTAAGAGTTAGGGTGAGCCTAATCAAGGCTACTCAAGAAAAGAGCAGAAATATCACAATAAGAAGTAGATTTCATAAGTAAAGGGGGAGAAAAGGAGGAACACTTTTCTCACCCTAAGAACCTTGAATTGTGTAACATAGTCGTAGGATTAAAAGAACAATTGTGGAAACTAGTATAACTGGTAAAAGGAAAATAAACCACTCGACTACGATTAAATGAATAAATGAGTATGTTTGACTGAATGGGATTGGTTGAAGCCATGATTAAGAAAAGGCAGTGAGGCCTTAGATATAACTCAACTGGGTTGAAAAGCCCCAGGCGGTGTAGAAAGAATTGGAAGAAGGGGAGAGCCCTCAATTATTTTCTTACTGAGTATTATGTTTTCTCTGGGATGAGAAACATGGCACACTGATGAAAGTAAAATATTTTGACGCCATAGTGATGATGGTTGTATTGTTGTAGAAACAATCGAGATCTTTGTGTGTTGCACTCATGGAA
>ML789386.1:91517-106860 GCA_009831015.1 Picea engelmannii | reverse complement strand
GGTGGGTGTAGGGGGGAAAATCCCCCTGTGCGAGGGTTTGGGTGCAGCACCCCCCGAGAAATTTTTTCTACATCGGGAAACATGTCACATATTTAGGTGGTTTTTTGGCACATGGTTTCTTTGCCGATGGTTTTCTATTTCCGATTAAGGAATTAGGGTTGTTGACTAATCCAAGTCACTGGGTTAGGGTTTTGGATGCTATTGGATCCTATATGTATATTGTATTGTAAACAATGTATCACTATGAATGAATATAGAATATGGCGGTTTTCCTGGTTTGGGTTTCCAGGGGAAAAATCTATGTGTAATGTTTGTATTTTCCATTGTATATTTTCTGTTATTTTATTGAAAATATGTTTGCAGTAAATATTGTACAAGGTTAAAATCTACAATTTTGAATATGTTTTATGGATTTGAATGTTATAATACATGCATTTTGTTTAATATTACAACTAATGTAATTGTGACAATGATGATGCATGCTATGTATATAAAGGAATTGGAGTTGTTGAGGAAGACAGTTGCCAATGATGGGCAACCTCAAGAAGAGGATGACCATGAGAAGGATGCGGTTGAAAGATTGTTGACAGGGTTGTAAAAGTCCCCATAAAGCTATTGATGAGGTAAAAATCAGAAAGAGGGTGCTAGCGGCCCAGAGCTGGTATAAAAATGTTCATGCCTATGTGGCACAAGGTATGAAGGGATTTGGTAAGAAACCCTTCTGAGATATTTTATTTTCTTAATGTTATAAATTTTGAAAGGCAATTGTATGCCTTGGATACCCAAGTAGGGTATGATTCAGGAAGGATAACCTGCATGATGTAAGTGTGAACCTCTGGTAGTAAAGACTGTTTGTAATCCTTGGAAGAATTCATGAAATCATGTGTAATGAATGCATTGACCAATCAAGGAATGCCTAAAGGAATTCATCTGAAACCTTGAGTTTCATAAATGACGACTTACGACTGTGATTGATTCAGAGCAGAAAATATGGTTCTGCCAAAAAAAAAATTATGGACAAAGAATCCATATGTCAATAAGTTGGTTGAATTCCAACACACCTTGGCAAGAATGCCTAACCTAAAAAGTGATAATCTGAAATCAATACAAGGACACATTATGTGTGAATGTTTCCATGGACATTGGCACATTTATTAAATTCACTTAATGTTGAATTGCATCTGGAAAGGTTGATATACTGAATTGATGCATGTGTAAGGAATGAAATTTCCTTTTTCTTTATATCCTTGAATAGATAAAACTGATTTGATTGTTAGCATGCACAAGTTAAGAATTGTTTGTGATGGCAATATAAAGGTGAAGTGAAAATATATGTGCATGTGAAACTAAAAATTTGTTTGGATGATTGAAGTTGAAAGTGTTGGAAGAAAAGAGTCTTGGATATGGCAGTGTTATAAGTCCATAAGGAAGACTAATTACCTGCTGAGCCAAACCACAAGCAATGCTATTTTATTTAAAGCAAATGCATTTGATTGTTAGGGTGCACAGTCCTAAAACTGTTTCTGAACCACTGCAAGGGTGCAATGAACATATAATGTGCATGAGAACTAACAACTTGTTTGGTCGAGGAATGTTGAAATTGTAGGAAGCAAAGGGTCTTGAATATGGAAGTGTTGTAAGCCCATAAGGGAGACCAAAATTTCCCATTGAGCCAAACTACTATGGGAAGGAAAATCCCATAATTGGTGAATCCGGTTTCATGTGGAACATATATGAAAATAAATGAGAAAATTGGAAAATATATGGGTGACAGATTTGCAATCGAATTCTGAAATTTATAATTTATGATGATGTCTCATAAATTTTTGTATACCCGTGATATAGGGGAAAAGAAAAGATCTGTCCGGAAAGGACAAATGAAGGCTGTCAAGCTGAAAATTATGAAAGAGGCCATTGTTGAGACATGAGAACCCCGTGGTAAGTCATCATCACCTGGAATATGTTTTGTTGAGGTAACACAAGCCCGAGGGATGACTCGGTAGAGCAAGTCCGAGGGATGCCTCAACTGTAAGGCTTGATGAAGTCTCTGGAATTCTTCTTGTGCGAGAAAACCTTAGCAAGGCAATATGGATCACCCGAAGAACTGTATATCAGAGAAGGGGATGCCTGAGCCTAGGTCTGGAGGGTGAGTGACCTCAAGGAAGAGGAGAATCTGATAGTTCTTGTAAACTATTGATTGGGATCATGCACACAATGGGTATGTCTCGGAAAAACAATGAGCCAAGATAAAAAGACAACCATGTGGATGAAAATCTACGAACTTCACAGATAAGTATTGTGCTATATTATGCAATTTTCCTCTTGAATTTTGAACAATAGTAAAATGTTTTCGCATGAGACTATGATTAATGTGCTTGTTTTCCAAGAATTATTGAAGGAAGATGACAAAGGTTAAGATTCCAAAAAAGGACCTGACCAAGAAAGAAGGTCAAGACTTATGAAGCGGCTAAATGAGAAAGGCATGACAGGTGTTACTGAGAAAGAACATCGAGGACGATGTTCCTTTTAAGGGGGAGGGGATTCTAACACCCTTGTTTCCCCCAACTTGTAATTAATCATTAATTAGGATTACCACGTGGTGGCATAGGAACGATGTAAATGTATTATTGTTTGAATTGCTAATAACTGAATGTGGGGGGGTGAAGCCTTGAAAGTACTGGCCATGATATCACTAGAGGAAAGAATGTGAAAACTATAAGAGAGGGTTCATTATGTCGAATGAACCCAAATTTCCCTTTGATGAGGATAATAAACCTCCTCTGGATCCTAAGAAGAGAAATCAATTAATGAAGAAAGGATCAATGGTTGAACCATCAACCACCCCCATGAATGGAAGCATGGTCTAGCTGCAGAATGTCAGCCCAAAGTACCACAGGGTTCTGCAGACCCAGACTGACCCAAGTTTCCTTCTGACAGAAGGAACTGGATAGGAAGGATAACCTTCTCAAGGAAGGGTGTGTGTGCAAGAAATGTAAGGGAATAAAAGAGAAGAGTGGAGAATGTGAGAAGCTCTCCAGCTGAGAATGAAGAGAAGGTTGCGAGCTTGATTCTGAGGAAGCATATGATAAACCTCATCGAGGCCATGACAAAGGGGAAAATATCAGAGAGTATACAAAGAACGAGACTTGAACAGAAGGCCGTGAGCTTGATGCTCAGGAAGCATCTGATAAACCTCACAAAATAAGTGAAAGAGAAAGGATCGTTGAGAATTGGCATAAATTCCCTGGTGATATCATGGATTGGCATGGGGGTGGCTAGAGTGCTAAGAGTGAATTCCTCTGAGCCTATGGTTGGGTGGAAAGGCGAACACCCAGAGACAGTTAGTTGGATGCAACCTGTAATAGATAAGTATTCTCATATCCTCTATAATTGAACTGTAAATGTATATTAAAGTTGGATATCCTATGAATGTTGTAGGGATGTGCATGTTTTCTTAATGGTTATACTGTATCCCTTTAATTATGCTTGATTGTGTATTTAAGAAAGTAATGAATTATCTGACTTGTACACATAAATGTCTGAGCCCTGTGGTGGCTCAAGTTAAAATAAATGAAATGTGAGTTCATCGACCTCGGGCACAGTTTCATGTATGCATGTCGACTCTCCCAGTCGTTCCGAGTCCCTGGAGGAAGGAGTTTGTTAAGCTTAGGGGAGGCAGTGCATGAATGCACAGGATCTCTACGAGGTGGGCAGAGACCGAGAACCTCTTAAGTTCTAGAGTTGATGAATGAGCACAAGGGGTGCACGGAAGGATCCCTCCAAGTGTTAAGTTAGAATAAATAGCGCAAAGCACCTAAGTAGTTTAGAGTTGACGAAGCTCAGGAAGGATAGCGAGATTCAAGTCTCTAAAGGGAAGATCCTTTCGTTTGGAAGACGAATGGATGAGACTAGTTCGGGAGGAGCTGAAGCTCTTCACGATCGTTGGATATGGAGAAGGGATGCAGATGTTAATCCTTCGAGCCCTTTGGACTTCATGGGTTTGACGAAGTGGATATATTCATCGTACATGAGGTGAATCCCCCGAAGTTAATCTGGGTTGTAGATATGAGGATTCCTGGGAGCTATCCTGACCATCAGATCTATGACAGATTCATCTCGACGTTGACCACTTCAGGAGGACAAAGGTTTGGTAACACTAAAACACCCAAAGGCCAAAGTTGCGAAGTAGTGTGGACCGTGGATCTAAGGATCCTTCGGGACCCCTCTTGAATGTTCGATCGTGGGGATGCATGTATCATGTCGAGATCATGTGGGGGCCTACGTGTCGAGTGACGACGTTTCCAGGTATGGTGACCTCGTGGAAAGATAAGGAAACATCGGTGACCTAAGGCAGGTTCCACGTATTCTTATCGGTGTGTCTTGGGATGACAGATGTCCCTCTAGGAATGGCCTAACAATGGGACCCAAGGGACCCTTGAGCGGAAGTTACAAGCTGTAGATCTTTGGGGTTATGTGGATACCCTCAGACCGTCAAATCTAGTCTGTGTTCAGCCTGACGTTGATCGACTTCAGAAGAATTGAAGTGCGAAGGCATTAGGACTTCTGAAGGCCGAAGTGTCGGAGTCAATAATGACCGTTAAATATAGGAGGAAGCGTGTCAGGAGATCCGATACTTCAGAAGGATTTCACCCTAGAGGTTTGCATGTGTGAAGACTTGGGAACTGTCGAAGCCTGGACTTTCGAATTGAATCAGAGCCGTCAAATATTTGAGTACATGTGGCATAGGATTGTGAACTTTGGAGATCATCACTCTGGAGGTTTTGTGGAGAAGCGCTTCAGAATTCGCCAAAGCATCAGAGCCCGAAGCTCTGAAGCTCTCTCTGAGTAGGCGTCGAGTCATAACTCGAGGTCATATGAAGGGAGGGGCCTAACATGGAAAGCTAGTGCATGTTGTTCAAGTTCTTCAAAGGGGACATAAAACAGCCCATGGGTTTGGAAGAATGTACACTTTGGAGAAAGGGGAACCTAGAGAGAGTTAAGGAAAATGAAATTATGATGCCCCACCTCTTAAAAGAGAATCTAGGGGTTAGGTGTGTTATATATGGTAACCTAGGTGTCCAACATAAGGAACATTATGCATTTCTTTTAATATCAAAATTTTCAATTGTTGAGAATTTGACACATAAATTTTGCCTCTGTACAAAAGAATTTTCTCCTCTTTTAACTCAAAATTCTCAATTTTTTGTTGCAAAATACCTTGTTGTAGTTTTTTCTTTATTTCCATGTACTATAGATCTGATTTTGTAGCCTCTAAAATTATGTCTTTCAACTCTAATGTGTACATGTTAATGGATGTAGCATACATCTTATGCACTCTTCGTATGAGTGCATCGACCACCTTGTTCTCCTTACCCTTGATGTTCTTTATATCAAAGTCATATTCATTGAGGAATTATAACCACCTTCTTTGCCTGGGATTTAGAATTGGCTGACCAAAGAAATATTTCAGACCACTATGGTCTGTCCTCAACTAAATTTTTTCCCCCATGAAGTAGTGTCTCCACATCTTCAAGGCATGCACTATGGCTGCCAATTCCAAATCATGAGTAGCATAGTGTCTTTCGTGTTCCTTTAATTTTCTTGATTCATAGCATGCCACATGTCCATTATGACTAAGAACTCCACCAAGTCCTTCTTTACATGCATTTGTGCATACAATGAAGTCTTCATTTGGATCCACAATCCTAAATATTAGGGCACTAGTCAACAAATACTTCAAGTGTTAGAAACTTCTTTCACAATTTGATGTCCACTCAAACTTCACATCCTTCTTTTTCAAGGAAGTGATTGGATGTGAAATCTTTGAGAATCCTTCAATAAATATTCTGCAGTAACCTGCAAGTCCCATAAATGATCTCACCTTAGAGATATTCCTTGGTGCTGACCACCCTTCAATGGATTTTATCTCCTTTGGGTCCATTGCTATTCCTTTCTCTAAAATAATATGCCCCAAGTAATGTATCTGCTTCTAGTAGAATGAGCACTTGCTCAACTTTGCAAATAGTTGATGTTCTCTCAATACTTGTAGCACCATACTCAAGTGTTTCTCATGTTATTCTTTATATTTTGACTATATAAGAATGTTATCCAAGAAGACAATGACAAACTTATCTAAGTAATCCTTGAAAATACCATTCATTAAACACATGAAGGAAACTGACACATTTGATAACCCAAATGGCACCATTGTGAACTCATAATGGCCATACCTTGTTCTGAAGACAATCTTGTTGATGTCTTCTTCCTTAATTCTTCCCTGATGATCGCTTGACCTAAGATCAATCTTCAAGAATACTTTAGCATCTTTCAGTTAATCAAAGAGATCATCTATCCTTGGAAAATGGTACTTGTTATTCACAATTACCTTGTTCAACTGATTAAAGTCAATGCAAAGCCTCAAGGTTCCATCCTTTTTCTTTACAAATAATACCGGGGCACCCCAAGGTGACACACTTGGGCGTATATAACCCTTCTTTAGAAGTTCCTCTCGCTGCATTTGCAACTCCTTCAATTCTAGTGTACTCATCCTATAAGGATTCTTCGATACTAAGGCTACTCCAGGCATCAGATTTATGGAGAACTCAATATCTCTCTTGGGTGACAGCCCTGATACTTTAAATACATATTCAAACTCTTTTATGACTAAATAATATTCGATACTAGGTACTTTATCCTTAGGTGCCTCCTCCATATGTGCTACAAATACTTGACATCCTTTCTTGAAGTTTCTCTTCAGTTGCAAGGTTGAAACTTCTCTGATAGTTACTGCTCTTGGAATACCTTGAACTATCCTCAGGCTTCTTTCTTCATCCAAGCAGGTAAAACCCTTATTATAAAAATTTAAGACAACATGATGTTGGTCCAACCAATCCATACTGATTAGGTGGTCATATGAGCCCAAAGGTATGATATTAAAATATTCCCTTGTGATTAATCCATTCATTCCTATTGGACATGCCTTAACCATATAATTAATCTTCCTTTTAGCTCCTGCAACTAGCTGCACCAACCAAGGTTTACCAAGCTTTCTCCTTGGAAATTGAAATCTTTCTACCATCTTAGGATCTAGATAACTATGACTAGATCATGAATCAATTAAAATAACAATGGGATGGTTGTTTATCTTACCTTCCACTTCAATCATATGTGATTGAAACTCATCTTTCTTGTTATCCAGAGCTGCGTAGATCCTAGGTACATTTATGCTTATGTCCTCCATTGTTTCAACTTGTTGTACATTTTGAACAGTCATCACTTTTTCACCTCTGTGAGGGAAATATTTTTACATATGATCTCCCCAAAAACCCCAACATTGAATAGGTCGTTGCCTTGGTCTTTTCCCCATTGTCTCATCCATATTGGGTTCCTTAGGAGCCAACTTTCCTTGAGAATTATTTTGGAAGAGTGCTGGCATTGTCCCCTTCCTCCTTTGTTCCATCTTTCTCTTCTACTTGTCTTCCCACACCTTTTGGAAATTTGGTATTCCTCTATGCTGATAATGAAGGCATTTATCTCTCCTTATGGTTTCTTATAGTGTCTTGGGAGTAAATGTGTTGAACCTGCACATAATAGATCTAGCATGTAATTGACATACACAGTTGTAGAGAAAATAGAAGAAAAGAGGAGAGAAAGAATGGAATAATTCTCATTAAAAAAATGAATAAATGATAATTTACACATGATATACTTTGTATAACTCAACCAATGCGCACTGGAGGAGAAGACAATGCACCATAGTGGTGTTCTAGAGTGATCTGGACACACACCAGTAGTTATGGGAGTAAACTGCCACCTAGTCTAGTCTCTCAGGAAGTTACGAGAGTGAATTGCCACCTAGCTAAGGTAACTAGTCTATCAGTCTTCAGTTAACTGATTGAAACAGAGTGAAGTGAGGAAGAGATCAGGGAATCATGGGTAATGCGCTAGTCTAGTGATGATCCCAATGTTGCATGGTGATAATCCCTATGTAGCATCTAGACTCCACTCAACTAATCAAACTGAAGTGAAAACTGAAGAGAATATTCTCCCTAGAGGAATATTCTTCCTAAAATATAGGAGACTGAATAATGACTAATACACATAGGGAAAAAATTAGGAAAGTTAAATCCTAGGTGTGTGTGAAGTAACTCCAGCACCCCCTCTGAACATCACTATGGTGAAAATAAGGAATGGATCCCAGCAATGAGGCCATGTTAGGTACCCAAATACAAAAGATACACTAAAATAAAGCGAGGAAAGAGGGAAAACCTCATGGGAAACCCTCCTCCCCCCCTCAAGGTACAATGCATGTAAAAAGAAGAACTGACAGTTGCTAGAGAATGGAACTTCTACTCAATGAAGGTCTTGGTGAAGATGTTTGTAGTCTGCTCTGTTGAAGGAAAAAATTGCAGGTCAATGATCCCCTTGTGTACTAAGTCTTGGATGTAGTGCATGTAGATCTCGATGTGCTTCATCTACTAGATCTAAACTAGATCTCTGCATAACTTCAGAGTTCTCTGGTTGTCACACCAGATCATGATCGGTCGATGAAACTAAATTCCCAACTCAGTGAGAAAATTTTGTAGCCACATAACCTGAATGGTTATGTTAACTACACCTCTGTAATCTGCCTCGACTGAAGACAGAGAAATAGCAACCTACTTCTTGCTTGAGAAACAGATAGGCCTGGAACCAAGACTAAATGAGTAACTAGATGTGGACTTGTGATCAATGTTATCGCTAGCCCAGTCAGAATCAGTGAACCTAATGAGCTCCAATGTAGAGTCTCCTACATAATGAATCCTAAAGGTGTTGGTTCCCTGTACGTACCGAAGGATACACTTTGCATCCTTCCAATGTAGCTCATGCGGCTCTTGCATGAACCTTGATAGTTTTCAAACTACATAGGAGAGGTATGGTCTGGAGTGTGTGAGATACAATAAGATCTCCACTAGTTGTCTATACAGTGTGCTATCAACCAGTTGAGTGTCCCCTCCATCCTCAAGTTTGACTCCTGATAGGAAAGGAGTCGGGGCAGACTTTCAGTCTGTCATGTGAAATATCTCAAGGAGATCTCATGCATACTTGGACTGAGACAATTTGATTCTTGATGCATCCAGACTGATATCGAGTCCAAGGAAGAAATGTAGCAGACCCATGTCCATCATCAAGAACCTATCATGTAGAATCCTTTTGACTGCAACAATCGTTGAAGTTGAGCAATCAATGATCAACACATAATCAACATACAAAACTAGGAGTAGAAGTGAATCAATCATCCTGATCATGTAAACATTTGGGTTTGATTTACAATGTACAAAGTTCCGTGAAAACATGTAGGAGTTCATCTTGGCATATCATGCCCTCGGAGCCTGCTTGAGGCCACAAAGATATTTCTTCAGTCGACAGACCAAAGGGGAATCTTGCATAAATATCTAGGGATAATCCATATAGATCTCCTCAGAGAGATCATCGTGAAGAAACGCATTCTTCATGTCCATCTGATGGACTTCCCATCCCTTGGTTGCGGCAATGGCAAGTGCCAAACGTATGGAATTGATATGAAAAGATCTTTTAAAGACTATTGTTGAGTTTTTAAAGCATTAGTTCATTAACCATTTAGGAATTTGAAGAAAGAGGAAGAATTAAAGATTTAACATAGGAACCATAAGAAGATATATAGATCTGGAAATGAACACAAAGAATCAACAAACCATAACAACAAAATTGTTAATGGAGTTCGACAATATCGCCTACGTCTCCGAGCCTTTGTCCCAATGTGTGAGGCTTTCTTATTTATATTAAAAGCTTCAAAATTAAATCAAAAAGATGTCAAATGGATTACAAACTGATCTAGTTGTGTTCTTCTAGATCTCAAGAACCCAACACAACTTACGACACTGAAAACGGATGAATGAAGCTCCTAGAAATGGCCTGCAAAGTTTCTCTCCTCATTAGCTTCCCTACATAAAAATGGCTTTGACTAACAAATTCCTCAGCATTTATCATTTTTTGAACCCCTCCCAGGCTGCCAAGAACCTCTGGGTTATATAGGCTTGAAGTTGGCAACAACCTCCCAACTCCCCCCCAAGATTTGGCCTCAAAAGGAGCTCCACATCCTCTAATAATGGCCAAAATCCATCAATATCAGGATAAAAATCAATTAAAATCATACTATAAAGTTGAAAACCCAAAATTAGATGCATAACAGGGTGCAACCCCATTTATCCAGGCCCCTGGGCATATGGGCGCTGCCATATGGCCCTGGGTTGAGTGCTTGGCTCACTTGCCCCTTAACGATCAATCCTGGTCATATGTTGTTGCCATGTGTCCTGGCCTTACCCTTCCACATGCCTATAAAATTTAATCCCCCCGTATTCATGGCCCCTGATCAGGTGGGGTTGGCCCCCACCGACCAGGATGTAGCCCAAAACTGCACCCAAATAAACACTTAACCCATTTTCGCCACCATATGGTTAAGACTTAACGGTAGCCTTACCAATCTAGCGGTGGTTGCAGAGAATTTGGTTTGTTTGGAGGTCTTGGGTTCGATTCCTAAGGAGTATTATAACCTTTTATAATTTCCAACCAACTGGAGGGTGCCACGTGGCAACCCACTATTGGGCCATGTGGCACCGTATCATTCGCCCACAACATTGCCACGTGTCGAGATGTTATTCGTCCACATGTCTGCCAACACCTGCCTAGTCAGCATACCAACACACCTCTGTACGTGCCACATGTCATTCGTACTACCACCTGTCATCCCTTCATTGGGCCACATCATTGTATGGACTACCATGTGTCATCCGTACAGTGACATGTGTCAAATTTGTACAATGACAACTCAGCTCGAAAGTGACGGAAACAAGTGACACGTGTCACCTCTTGGTGACTCCATGTCAGCATGATGACATCATCATGATGTCATACTGACATCATCCTAACTCATGCTGATGTCACCCATCGTACCTATTCACATCAATGTTGACTTTGACTAGTTTGACTTTTTGCCTATTTGGAAAAATGAACAGAGCGCGATATATTTCTCATACGACGTCTGTTTGAGCCCGTTCAAGTTGTGTTGGGTTTGTAACGATGAGGCCTACTTACACATCCATTTTGAAGTGATTCTGAGAACTTTTATTTTTAGCCCTTCCTGGACCCATTTTGGATCATGAATTCATCTTCGCTACTGGGGCGAAGGTATGATCATAGTCAATGCCATGCACCTACTGAAAGCCTTTGGAACAAGTCTGGCTTTGAATTTTCTAATATGTCCATCTGCTATGCTCTTGGTCCTATAGAATCATCTGCACCTGACAAGTTTCCTTCCAGAAGGAAGGGGAACCAGATCCCAAGTCTGGTTCTCGAGGAGGGAGTTGTACTCCTCCTGCATGATAGATTCCCAAAAGGGATTTCCAACAACCTCGCTATTAGACTGTGGATCTAAAGAATGAACCAATAAAATATGCCTGAGTGGCAATGGTTCAGTGGCAGTGAGTGCAAGAGGAGGCTCCTCGAAATCAGATCGAGTCTTCCTAGTACTAGCTAGATCACCAACAATATCCCCTACATCCTGAAGAGTAGTTTGGGTCCACTTAGGCCTCTGCTCTGGCTCTACATCTACGTCTAGATGCACTGAATCTGCATCTACGTCTAGATGCACTGAATCTACATCTGACTATACTAACTCTGTATTTGGATCATATGAATCCTCTGAATCAGAACTCTCATATAAAGAATATTTGACATGTGCATGCTCATCATCTATGACGGGTGGAAGAACAAAGGTGTCTGCATGTGGCTATTGAGGAACATGCGAGACACTTTCCTCGAACTAGACACTTCGCTCAATGATGAGTTGGTCTGAGGAAATATCGATAAGTCTGTATCCCTTCAAATTGTCGGGGTATCTAACAAAGATACACTCTATGCTCTGTGGATCAAGTGCCTTCCTCTTTTCAGAGGGAATCCAGGCCCATGCACGTGAACCAGAAATATGAAAGTGGGTTACTTGTGGTTTAAGGCATCTCCAAGTCTCGTAGGGGGTCTTATCCTTGACATATATAATGGGAGATTTTTTTTGGTTGTAGGTTGCACAATTAAGTGATTCAACCCATAATCTATGTGGAAGTAACTTTGCATGGAGTATGCAAGATGCCATCTCTTTTAGAGATCTATTTTTCCTCTCAACAACTCTGTTTTGCTGTGGAGTATAGGGAACCATGTGTTGCAACTGAATCCCTACCTCATGACAAAGATTCTGGATCTCATGGTTGACATACTCTCCCTTGTTATCACTTAAAATAATTTTGATTTTCTTTCCTTATTGTGTCTCAACAAGGGCTTTGAAATCTTTGAGGTGTTGAAAGACCTCTTATTTTTTCCTGAGAAAGAAATTCCACATGAAGCGTGATAAATCATAAACAAAAATGAGCACGTATCTTGCTTTGCTGATTGATGGATGCAGAAAAGGGCCCAGAGGTCACTATGGATCAGATATAAAGGAGAGGAAGCCTTCTATGTCTTTCCTTTCTCGAATTTCTCTTGAGGGTGTTTTCCAAGAACACATCCCTCACAAATTCCTTTGGAGAAATGGATGTATGGTAGACCATCAACCAATTCCTGCTTGCTAAGATGTTGCATATATCTAAATTTAAATTCTCAAACCTTTTGTGCCATATCCTACTGCTTTCATCAGCATGTGTAAGTAGTAAATCAGAATCTCGTTCAATAAATTCATAAAATGTGTAAAGCCTAGATTGATGATTTACCTCATGGGTAGCAACCCTGTAATTGGTTTGCATGTCATATATATCCACTGCATCAAGTGTGAATATGAATTTATTTCCAATGCTGGAATTTGTCATCTGATACACAGAGAGAAGATTGAAGGAAAGTTTGGGAATGTGCAACACATGCTCAACGCTTCCGTTAGTGATTTCAATCCTTCCTTTGCTAGTGACCTCGACTAGAGAGGTGTCCCCCATCAGAATAGGAGGACCTTTGCATGCATCCAATGATAATTAGACATATTTTGTGGTAGCCTTGTGGTGGGATGATCCTGAATCTATGATCCAAGCATTGGGAGAGGAGTTGATGGCAATCAAGGCATGGCTAGAATTGAGTTTCTTGGGATTCTGATCTTCTGGCTTCTTCTTCTTGGCACCCTCAAGGATGTGATCTACAAGGTTTTTTTGCGTAATTATTTGATTCGTTAGATCTATCTATTTCTGTATACATGCAAATTCTAGGTGGAATCCTTTATGGAAGTATGCACATTTCTCCCCTTTTCTTCGCTTTCCACCTTTGGATCTGGAGGAATCGTTGAAGGGTTTTGAGTACCCTTCCTTATTCGAATTTGCATGAGCTTTCCTTTTGTATTTATCTTTAGATTTCTGATATTGATGACCACTGCCATCTTGCACAGTAAGTGCATGTGCCTTTAGGCCTTTGATTTTTCCTATGTTGATGAGATTGGTCTGCTCTTGTGTCAGAGATTTGATAAATTCCTCAAGAGAAGGCTTCTTCCAAGTGGCTCTAGAGGAAAATTTGACTAAATGGAATGTGGATACAAACACTGAGAATTCAGGACCAAGTTTGGAGAGAATAGTGAGAACCATTTGTTTCTCCTCTTAGATTTATCAACCCCGCAAGCCTTGAGTTGCGACAGTAAATCCTTATATTTGGTAAAGAAATGTTGGAGATTGTCGAAGATTTTTGGATCCAATGTGAGAAATTCCACCTCGATCATGTGTCCCCTCATCTCATCCTGTTTTCCAAAAATCCCTTCCATGGTGGTCTAGGATTCATTGGGGATTTTACGAGAAGATATGTGAAAGAGGAGATCAGGAGAAATGAGACTGCAAATTGTTCTGAATGCTTCATCCATTCGATTTAGATACTTGGATTTTTCAATGGTGATGTTGGTTCTGTCTCTATGTTCATGGTTAACTTGTATAATCCTCTGCTTTGAAGATGCATGATCATCTTCTCCTTCCATGCAAATAAGTTGTAAGGTGTAAGAATGAATTATTTTGGGAATTCCATTTTTTCGTTGTCTTCAATCTTCGGTACTTGCAAAAATAATTTGGTGTGTCTTTTCCCTAGCAGTCCATAGGATATGATACCATGTAAATGTGTTGAACCTGTACTAAATAGATCTAGCTGGGAATTGGCATACACAATTGCAGAGAAAATAAAAGAAAAGAGAAGCAAGAGAGAAAGAATGGAAGAATTCTCATCAAGCAAATGAATGAATGATAATTTACACATGATATACTCTGTATAACTCAACCAATGCACACTGGAGGAGAAGCCAATGTGCTATAGTGGTGGTCTAGAGTGATCTAGACACACACCAACATTTACGGGAGTAAACTACCGCCTAGTCTAGTCTCTCGAGCAGTTACGGGAGTGAAATGCCACCTACCTGAGTTAACTAGTCTATCGGTCTTTAGTTAACTGACTGAAACAGAGTGAAGTGAGGAGGATATCATGGAATCATGGGTAAAGCACTAGTCTGGTGATGATCCCAATGACGCATGGTGATAATCCTAATGTAGCATCTAGACTCCACTCAATTGATCAAACTGAAGTGAAAACTGAAGAAAATATTCTCCCTATAGGAATATTCTTCCTAAAATATAGGAGTCTGAATAATGACTATAATTCTTTGTTGAATAAAATTGCACTGCATTGGGTCACTTTCAATGGTTATGCAATTCCTTCATTTCTGTAAGCAACACACTAATGTTGTACCTAATCACCAAATACAAAATAAATAATGAAGTTAGATACTGTAAAAATATATAAATTAAAAATAATATAAGATTGAAGTATGATTTTATAAATATTAGATCATAATTCTTACATGAACCCGAGAACAAATCCAAAACTCAATCTCTTTAATTTGAAAATGTATCTATAAGATAATTAATTAATTCTTGTGGTTTTAGTTAAATGTTAACCATCTCTCCTTTCAAATAGTTTTTTTCATATGTTAGCTTTCTAACCACATCATTGTATACCAATATACTACTATGAGTCTCTCCATCCTTTGCATTGACAAAAATAGAATTATAAGAATCATCATTTGTCTAGGTTGCAAGACGTATACTCTCAAAATCACGTTTAAATGATTCTCTATTGGAGCTCTGAATATTAGGCTTATGCCTGTAACATAAATAAGTTCAAATTCAATTAAATTGTGAATTAATAAAATTGTTTTCTAATCTTAGTTGTTAAACATACACTTTCAATATCTTACTAAATAAATTGCATCCTTGTCTTTTCTTTCCCCTTGAAGCTTGATTTTACTAATCCTTGTTGTGTGTCTAAA
>ML789386.1:8951-91427 GCA_009831015.1 Picea engelmannii | reverse complement strand
TCAAAGTGGATACAAAATAAATTATTTAAATAATAAAGTTAATGGATAAATTACTAAGTGAACAAGTGGTTAGAAGTGGGTTAGCCCTAAAATAAGGAAAGTGGTTTAAGATGGTTAGAAGGTGACCCCTTGAGGAAGTTACATAAAAGTATAAATAAGAGGCAAGGGTCTCTCATTTTAATCACACTTGAGGATGTTGAATATAAGTGACAGACGTAACCAAAGGATATCTAAGGCGAATTTCAGAGGGAAGGTGAAGTAAGGAAGGCCGAAATTCAAGGGAGGATACATTATTTTGATAATGCTTTCTAAGGTATGTTATTTACAGGCCATCTCACCATTTTCGCAATAACTTTTTTTCTAGAATGATTCAGACCACGAAATATGGAGGCCATTGAGGAAACATATCCAAGTAGTCGTGATAAAATTTTCATATTGTGGGTCATTGTATTTTTGGATTTACACTCCATGGAAAATAGGGTTTGTGGCTAGTCCTGAAACTAGTCTAAAACAGGTGTTTTGGGTAAAAATGTCATAAATTATTCATAACAGATCATAATTAAGTAAGACCAAATGTGTTGGTTAGAGTATAGTCTGTAGTATTCTTTGTACCATTTTCATATCCATACAACAAATATTCCATGCGGGGCACGCTCTACAATTTTGCTCTCTAGAATAAGCCAAAATTCAACAAGGTATGCCATTTTTGCTATAACTCATTTTCTGAGAGGTTCCAAGAAGTGAAACCTGGAGAAATTCTGTAAAAGACACTGAAGAACATTGTGTACTATTTTCAGATCTTTATTGATTACAGTTACATAGTTATTATTATTTCAATTTAGGGTTGTTGACTAATCCAAAATTAGTCATGTGAGACTAAAGTAAAGTTTGATGAAAATGCTAGTCTATTGTTGTTAAAGTTAAGGAAGGTTTGCAAGTATGTGATTATATACACCAGGTATATTATAGAGTTATAAATCAGATTTGGATGATGAAATTGATGAGGGATTTTGGTTGAGGTACATGTTGGGTACATGGTTGAGACAAGTAGTTGTTGAGTTGGCACATATATGAGGTGTATAGTTGATGATGTTGGTACATATTGATGAGTCATAGTTTATGTGTATTTGATGCATGATTGGTACATATTTGTTGCATGGTTGATGCACTCGTTGATGGTACAGATCGAGGTATAGGTTGGTGCACTGTTGATGCACTTGCTTATGGTACAGGTTGATTACAGGTTGTTTGGTACAGGTTGTCACAGGTTGTTTGGTGCAAGTTGATTGGTACATGTTTACAACAATATATCTCACAGTGATAGTGTGACAGTGGTTCCATCATTCAACTTATACGACAGGGAGGTTGGACATGGCAAGGACAGGTGGTTGTAGCCGAAGAGCATAGGGGGTTGTAGCCTCCTTCTAGTTGTAGCCAAAGAATTGGGGAGTTGGAGCTTCCCTTAGGTTGTATCCTGATAAATTAGGGGGTTGGAGCCTCCTTCTAGTTGCAACTAGAAAACAAAGGAAGTTGGTGCTTCCAATGCATTTAATTATTAAATACATATAAAAAAAAACATTTTGTGGTTTTCTCCCACTTTGGGTTTCCATGTAAAAACATTGGTGTACTGTGTATGTGTATGATTTCTCATTTTTTCATTGTTTATTTACTCTACAACTATTGGATGATAATGTTACATTGATACAACACTTGCATTTTATGGTTAAAAATGATTTAACTACTCTATTACTGATTCACCCCCCTTCTTAGTAATCCAACAATTGGTATCAGAGAAGGTTCCTTGAGGAAACAATTTAACCACTGGAAGGAGATCATGGATTATTATGAGAATGGAGTACCATTGTTTAATGGTCAAAATGGTTTAAAGTATGAGCTATGGTGTGGAAGGATGAAAGTATTTTTATAGGAAAAAGGGTATTATATTTGGCTATGAGTCGTTACAGGATATGATAGTTCAAAAAGGGAAAATACTGCAGCGAAGAAGGAATTGAAGAAGAATAAAAAAATAGCAATGGATTTCATCTGGGAAGGATTACCTAATCCGGTATGAGAAAAGGTTGGTAAATTTTCATCAGCCAAAGAACTTTGGGATAATTTACATGATATATATTCTTCACCCATCGCAGATTTAGAAAATTCCAAAGAAGATGCAGGTACAGATCAAGAAGAAATATGTTCACTATGTCAAACATATTTAGAAGATGAAGAGTACATAATCAACATAGGTATGTTGTTTTTCTTTAATTGTGAAAAACACAGACATTTTGAAATAGAATGTCATGAAGGAAATGAGATAGAAAAACTAATTGAAAAAGAAGACAATTATGGAGAAGAATTGATCAGTTCTTTAGATGAACTAAGAAAAGAAAGAGAAGAAAACAAGTCACTCAAGAAAGAATTGATGAAACAAAAGGAAAGTGCTCACATTTTTTAAGAATCCCAACAGGTCATCAAGAAATTAAGAACTCATCTAGAAGAAGCTAGAAATATCGAAGAAAATCCTAAAGATCAAAAGCAGTATTTGGAAGCCAACATAGCAGCACAGAAGGAAGAAGCATAAATGAGAGAAAATATATTGATATATCATCTTAAGGAAATAACTAACGATCTAAACCAGCTTGAGGAAGAGTTTGGTCAAGAAGAGAAAGGACTTGAAGAAGAAATAATCACATTAAAAATCCATCTTGAAGAAGCAAAAAGAACAAAAGAAGTCATGAAGTCTCAGATAATGAAGGAAGAAGAAGAGGTTGAGAAGCTTGAAGAAGAAGTTGTCACATTGAGAAGTATAATTTTCAAGCTCAACAAGAACGTTGAAGAGACAGAAACATCCACATCAATTATAGAGAATGAAGAGAAGCACGCTAGGTTGCTAGAAAAGAAGAATGAAGAAAATAGAAAGAGTTATGCAGAAGCACTCAAAGGAAGGAATCATGGTCAACCAAAATCTAAGAAAACTATTAAAGATACATCTTCAAGAAGACCATCCATGTTCAAGCCACAAAGAAGCTTCAATCATGATCATGATCAATCAAGGCAGAAATTCAGAAGGACTACACCAAAAAGAAGATCATTCATTCCCAGTTATGCAAATTTCTTTTATGGTCATTGTTTTTATTGTACTAATTTTGGACATAAGGTTGCAGATCGCAGGGATTATAAAAATGTTCAAGCAAAAAATGCCTATGTGGCACCATGTAACATTGAATGTTACAAATGTCATAACTATGTGATGTAGGAGCATCTCTCCACGTTAGCCAGCCAGCCAGCCAGCCGTGTCAAGCACGTGCATTCAAAGCTGAAGAGAGGCGCAATCCTCATTTTCATTTAGAATTGAATGTAATTAAATGTCTAGGCTGTTGAGCCATAGAGACGTGCCTTTGTGCAGGCGTAGAATAGATGGGACTTTAATGTTTGTAAGGCTGAGATCTGGATCCAGATGCTGGACTAAACAACCCATTCAATGTAATTGAATAGGGTAGGTAGGTTGGAGGGAAGAGCTCGAAGAGCCCCCTCATGTAAAAATATCGATTGTATCGCTTTAGAAGGAAGTGTGGAGAAGTTAGTTGTGAGATAAAATCTACAAGTAGAGAGCAGAAGAGGAGAGAAGAGCTGAGACCTTGTTATAGGCCATGCTCAGGAACACCTTGTATAAACAGGCATTTGCCATATTTAATACAAAGAGCAGTTTTTCCTGCATTACTATGTGTTAAATGGGTGTCTGTGAGTGTTCTTTATGTATGATGTAGATGTATGTTGTGGGTTTGCATTTGCAGGAGTGTGTCTGATTTTAGGTGAAGGTCTTTGAGGTTTCATGCCATGAGGGCGTGACAGAGTACTGCGGTCTCTGAATACCGGTGCACTGAAGCACTTCTGAATTCTGCGGGTTCAGACAAAGACGTGTTGCAGCACAAGAACTGGAATCAACAACTCAGGGAAGACCTCAAGGTTGTTGAACACCTTGGAAGCAAGGCTGTGTATGAGAGACACAGTTGCAGACAGAATCTCTGAGGAGTTCTGTGAAGCTCTGCCAAGTGGGCATTGAGCATATGCACAATGGTGCATTGAGAAGAACTCTGTTGTGAGTTCAGAAAGAGAACCAGAATCACTGAGGATTCTGAGAGCTCTGCCAGGTGGGCATTGAGCAGGTGCAAGGAGTGCACAGAAGACAGAACTTCTGAATGTTCTGGGAGGAGATACTCTGCCAAGTTGGCATAGATACATTGTGCAGACAGGCACAAAGAAGAGAAGAGAACTCTTTGAGTTCTGCATTCTGAAGGAAGAATTCACTGAGGGATCTTCATAGGGTTGCTGAACACCCTGCAAACTCAACAAGAAGTTGCTTGAGAAGAAGGATAGCCAGGAGGGCATTCAAGCATTCTCCATCCGAGGGAGGAGAAGGAAGGATAAAATCCCTTAGGGGTCTGAGTGTTGAGAAGCTCAGGAGAGACAACACTGTGTGTGCGTAAATACCCTACAGAGGTGTAGGGGTTGAAGAATCTTTCAAGGATTCGAAAGTGTGAAAGCTCAGGAGGAACAACATCGTGGAGAACGTGCGTAGCGAAGCTCAAGATAAAGGAGTTCGCAGAAGAGAAAGGGAGCAAAGGTTGAGGGCTTTGGCTTTTGAAATTCTCCCAAGGCTGGGGAGAAAGCGCAGTAGCTCAAGAGAGGGCAGCATCGGCCGCTGGATTATTGGAGAAAGAGATCTGGACCGTTGAAGATTTCCACGTCCAGGAGGAAGCAAGAGGAGTGCACAAGAAGAACGGATCTAGACCGTTGGATCTTGGTCCACTTACCCGTCAGCCGTTGGATCAGCCAGAAACTGCACGAGGTTTAAGCCCTTGAAAGGAGAGGAGGAAAGTCTCGAAAGGCATTGAGGCATCGAGATATCGGCGTTCGTGATATCGGGGATATCGGGACGAGAGTCACTCGATACCAGGAACCCCGAATCAACGAGATTTGATCTGGACCGTTTGTTTGGGAGCGGACGCGTGTCACGAGATTACCCACATCTGGGACTCGGGCAGTGGAGGTTGGAAGAGGAAGTCTTTCGAATTCACGAGTGGTGAAAAGGTGAGAGCTCTGTGTTGTGGGCCTAGCTGACATCACATCGGGATATCGACACTCGGGATATTGGAGTTCTCGAGGTCGAGTAAATTGGGACATTTCAAGTCTCGAAATAGCAAGGGTGAATCTGAGTCATCCATCTGGAGGAGATAGGTGGCGATGATCGAGTGACCCATCAGTATATCAGCTACCGGGGTTTTGAGTTGACAAAGGATTCTGTCATCGGGGTATCGAAAACTCTGAAGTTGTGAGATTGGATCAGGGTCGTCCATCAGTTGGGGACACGTGGTGAAGATTCAGATTATCGAGTGAAGTCCCGATAGAAAAGTCAAAACGAGGCATCAGAGTTCGGCATTTCGCGAGTCCTGAAGACGAGGCGACCGGGACATCAGAAGTCACGAAATCGCGAGAGGAGATCAGGACCGTCCATCTTGAAGGGACGCAAGGCAGCGAGCGAGGCCTTCAGGAAGGGTCCCGAAAGGAGAGCCACATCGGGAAATCGCGGATCGGGATATCGGGAATCCCGTGGACAAAGTGTTTATGCGTTTCGGCATTGGAAAGTCCGAAACCCCGATAGGAGGTATGACTGCGGTCGTATAAGGGGAGGTCGTGTGGACCAAAGGTCTAGCCCGGAGGGCTAACGGAAGTTGGAGCACATCGAGATTTTGAAGTCTGTAACACCCTGTTTCCCCCAGCTTGTAAATATAACTGGACTGGCCAAGAACTATGGAAAACTCATAAATGTGAATATGTGATGTAAATGGACCTTGAGGAAGAGGTCAATGAATGTGAATAACATTCTGAATTTATTGCAGGACTACTGATGAGGGGAGGTGCAGAAAAAGAGACCACGATGGCGGTGGAAGGCACCTGAAAAGGTGGCGTTAATTTCCACTGAGAATTAAATACCGTATTTGGACTCCACTGGCCCGGAGAACCAAAAGCGGCTCGCTAGCCTTGAAATTTAATGGCTCGTAGACTGTTAGGCGGAGGGCTTGATGAGGGATGGGATGGTGAACCGCCCATCCGTAGAGCCGTCAGGCCTGATCAGTGCGAGGGTAATCGCACCACACGCAACCTCGTGAGAGGATAAGGCTTATGGCAGAGGCGATTGAAAGGGCAGACACGAGGGGAACTCTGGCATTACACAGAGTGAGTGATAGCAGAGAGGAAGGATTGCAACCTTCGCTCCTGGTCACTGGCAGACAAAGAGACGTAGTCTCAAAGCATCGTGGTCTCAGCTCGGGGGTAGCTAGTGGTAAATCCATTGGGAGTCACTACGCCTACGGTTGGGTCGAAACGAGCACCCCTCTCAGCAGTTGCACCCATTTCCGGTGTTATTTCTGATAAGTGTTTTACATATTGCATATTGAAATTTATAGAATGATATATATATGTATATGCTCATAGAACTGTGAAATTGTGAATGATTACAGTGTAAGAATGTCTGTGCAGTGTTTGATAAGAATGAATAGATATATGCTCGTAACAGAGGAAACCATGCATGGTGTATGATGATAAAGGAATCTAATTATGCCTAGGTTGAACTAAGTTAGGCTTCCAGCCCGTTCTCGGGAAGTTGTTTTCCCTTACCCATCTCCAAAGATGCCCCAGAATAGATCTCGTCACAGAGACTTTCCCTCCTTAGAAAAGTTCACCAAGAACCCAGAAAAAGGACTTGAACGCGCAAGTCTTATTAACCCTATATGAGGAGGAATGATCCTCTTAAGGTTCCAAGGTAGCAGTGTAGGGATATATAGAAAATCGACGAATGAGATCTTGTCGAATGGCCCATAGCCATTCACGACCGTTAGATTGACGGAAGTAACGATGACTTCACATACCTTGCCCCTTTTTCCCTCTATCTTCGTGAACAACGAGGAAATCAGGATCGTAGATCCCATGACCCAGGAGAAAATTTGGACCATTGATCTTTCCACATCCACGAAGTAGTGGAAGAATGCACAAGGTGGGACAATATGAGCCGTTGGATCTCATCAGAAATCCCGTCGGCCGTTGGATCAGGTTAAGATACTTAGAGTTTAATCTCTGTAGTGTACGCAGGAAGGACGGGTCTAGACCATTAGATATTGGACCAACTACCCATTAGCCATTGGATCGGACTGGAGCCGTCCGAGGGTTACCATCGAGATCCTAGCCATCGGCATATCGAGATTCTCGAGAACAAGAAAATCGAAACACTTCAAGTCTTGAAAACGTGAGGAGTGATTTGAACCGTCCATCCACTTGGCACGCGTGTCAGAGATCCACAGGGAGTCGGAGTCCGGCATCTCGTGAGTCCTAGGGACGAGGCGTCCAGGACATCAGAAGTCTCGAAACACCGGGAAGATCTGGACCGTCCATTTGCGGAGACACGTGGCGGAGATCTGAAGAGAGTCGGCAAATCAGGAGTTATGTGAGCAAGAGGTCGGGGAAATCCATGGTGAAAACCCTCGATACAATCAGAGTCGTCCATCTGATTGGAATAGGTGGCAGAGATCCAGGGATATCGTGAACTCATAGGTTCGCAAGGTAGGAGCCCAAAGGTTGGATGCTCCAAGTCGCGAGTGGCGAAGCCACGAGAGGATCAGAGCCGTCCATTCGAGGAGGACAGGTGGCAGAGATCCAGGGATCTCGTGAACTCGGAGGTTCGCAAGGTAGGATCCCAAAGGTTGGATGCTCCAAGTCGCGAGTAGTGATGTGCCAAGAGCCGAGCACGAGAGAACACATGGAAAAACTTCAAGGTGGGACCCGCGTGATTGACGGGTGGACACACATCACCTAGAGAAGGGAGTCAATGATCCATTGACTTCTCGTGTCTCGGGGATTCACAGGAGAAGGGCTTGAGAGCTCAACACTTGGACTTACGAAGTCGCGAGTAGCGAGAGGAAAAATTAAATATCACTTCTCGAGGGTTCGCGAAGGGAAGGTGCCAAGATTCGACGCTACAACTCGTGAAGGGGCGAGTTACGAGCAATACGAAGGGAAGGAGGATAGTGCCATCGTGAGGGGCCAGCTGTCAGTAAACTGGAGAGTCGGGATTTGAGGAATCGGGAATCCCATGAACATATGAACTTTGGCATTGAAAACCCCGAAACTCCGATGAGAGGTAAGGTGGAGGTCATATAGAGGGAGGTTGTATGGACCCCAAAATACTAGCCCAGGGTACTAGCGAAAGTTGGAGCGCATCGGGAATCGGAGGATCGCGGATCCAAGATGCATATGCACTTTGGTATTAGAAAGCCCGAAACCTCGACGAAAGGAAAGCTATAAGGCTGCGGTCTCATGAGCACGGTCGTGTGGACTAGGCAATAGCCAGGAGGGGCTAAGGCCGGAAGAGAGCTCATCGGAGATCGGGAAATCGAGAGTATAGGAACCCTCGACATTAGAAAGGATAAAACCCCGAAAACCTGAAATTGTCATCAGGGAAATACCGCGGTTAGGTGAAGAATGCCGTATAGGTGAATGACAGACCCGTGGACCGGGATTGGCACTTTGCTGCTGCAAGCTTCGGGGATTCTCATTGTTGAGAACTAAACGAATTTTTTTTACTTTAGGTAGTGGGTATGTTACAAATTGGTATTAGAGCATGGTTACAACACTCGGCCTGATTGGGCTCATGCACGAGTCATGCATAAACCGCGTTCGAAGCACTTCTATGAGGAGTAACTCCCTAACTTAACTCCCTTGTCCAGGATTAAAAACTTGGAAAATGAGAACCCGACTGTGTATGCAAGTGAAAGAAGTTGTGAATTTATGCGCAATTTATAAAAATGAAATTAACTCTTAACTAACAGCCAGCGTTTATCTTTTCACTCAAGCAAACGATCAACCGCGGGAATCTACAAACGCAGAGTATGGTGACTCACCAAGAGGTGAGAGAAGGCTCCCACAACAGAGACGAAGAGTCTGACGAAAGAAGAGCAATAGGAACCCCTCCAGACCTAGCTGAGACTATGAGGAGTCTCATGGTTGAATTGCAAAGCTGCAAGGCCGATAATGAATGGATGATGAAAGAACAAGAAAAGCAAACCGAGATTAATGCAGTTCTACTACAGAGTTTATCTGACCTACAGCAACAAATGCAGCATGAACCTAAGATGCAGAATCATGGTCATGTCAATGGTCACACTGAGAGAAGCACATCCAGAAAGGTCCACCCCAGAGGTAAAGGACCAGTGTCAGGCGATTCCACTGAGAAGGAAGCTGGCGATTCAAAAGGCTCTTCCAGCAGCGGGACCAGTTCCTACTCTTGCAAAAAACAGAAGAAGCAAAAGACTTCCAAGAGTCATAAATTTGAGGAATTCAAAAAGGCCAAACCTCCCTCTTTCGATGGTGAGATAAAGAAGGGAGAGGAAGCCGAGGCCTGGCTACTTGGACTGAAGAAATATTTCAGAGTCCATGATTTTTCAGAGAACTTGAAGGCCCGAGTGGCCACTTTCAATCTGAATGGAAAGGCTTCCATCTAGTGGGAAGACCTTAAGAATATGAAAGGGATTCACGAGGAGGACTTGTCTTGGAAATGGTTTGAGAAGTACTTCGAGAAGAAGTATTTGTCAGAAAGGTATTTCGACGAGAAGGATAAAGAGTTCTATGAACTTAAATTGGGACAACTCACTATGGAGGAGTATGTCAACAAATTCCTCGACTTATTGAGATATGTACCCTACATCAAAGCAGAGAAGGCGAAGGCACAACGCTTCATCAGTGGGCTACCAAAGAATACCGGAACCGAATCGAATTCGAAGAGCCAAAGACCTTAGAAGACACTATAGGAAAGGCAACATATTGTCATGAACAATATGGACATCGGGCAAAGTCTTGTGGAGACTAGAAACAGAAGAGTGGTTCGATATTTTAGAAAAAGGGGAGCAAATCCTCAGGGTTGAAAAACTACAAGAAGAACCACAGAATGAACTATCCAACCCGGAGTGTACTCCAGCAGAACTTTCCCTCGGTGGACGGAAATAAAACTTCTAGATCTATACCAGTAAAGACTGATAACCCAAAGAGGAAACCTTTGGAATGCTGGGATTACAGAGGAGAACATCTTCGGAGAGACTGTCTACACCGACAACAGAACAGTCGGAAAGTTTATAACCTTCAGGAAGCTACCACAGTCAACGATGTGGCAAGGAGTGTGCCACAAATTTATGCAGCCTTGGATAATAACCACGCTGACCACCAAGCTTCAGTGGTGGAAATAGAAGGAATGATTTTCAACCACCTAGTGTCTGTTTGGATTGACCCTGGTTCAAATTTGAGTTACATATCCCCTAGAGCTGTTGATAAGTGTAAACTATAGCCACAGAAGCAAACTAAACCATGGTTGGTACAGTTAGCCACTGGAACCAAAAGAAAGGTAGTAGAGGTCATACCAACTTGTCAATTTATGATGGGTGAATTCCCCACCCAAGCAACCCTTAACGTATTACCCCTGGGATCATACGATCTGTTGATTGGTATGGACTGGCTGTCCGCCCATAAAGCCAAATTGGACTGTCACCATAAAACCTTAGAATGTGTAAGCAAAGAAGGAAAAAGGATAACCCTTCAAGGGATCTGAAAACCGGTCTCGGTGAGACAAATACCAGCCCTGCAAATGAGGAAGTATTGTCGAAAGGGATGTCCCCTATATGCAATACAGGTATTGAAAACAACCGAAGGTGCTAAACCAAGCCCCGATGATCACCCTATCCTGAGAGAATACCGAGATGTGTTTCCAGAAGAGGTACCGGGTCTACCTCTGAGGAGGGACATAGACTTCTCAATAGAACTTGCACCAGGAGCGGTGCCGGTGTCCAGGACACCTTACCGAATGAGCACACCTGAGTTAGTAGAACTCAAATTACAATTGAAAGAAATGATGGATAAGGGTTATATTCGACCCAGCGTGTCCCCATGGGGAGCACCAGTCCTGTTTGTGAAAAAGAAGGATGGCACCCTTAGACTGTGTATAGATTATAGAGAAATTAATAAAGTAACCATAAAGAACAAGTACCCGTTGCCAAGGATCAGTGATCTATTCGATCAGTTGGGAGGTGCGTCTGTTTTCTCAAAGATTGACTTGAGGTCGGGATACCATCAAGTCCGAATTAAGGGAGAAGACATCCATAAAACCACTTTCCGGACACGGTATGGTCATTATGAGTTTGTGGTAGTGCCATTTGGGTTAACCAATGCCCCTGCCACTTTCATGTGCTTAATGAACAATGTACTCAGTAAATTTCTAGATAAATTTGTACTGGTTTTCATTGATGACATATTAATCTACTCTACGAATAGAGAAGAACATGAAGAACATCTTAGACTTGTGCTGCAAGTGATAAGAGAGCATCAACTCTATGCTAAATTCAGTAAGTGTGACTTCTTTCAGAAGCAAATACACTACTTGGGACATGTTCTGTCTGAGGAAGGGGTAGCAGTAGATCCTGACAAGATCAGGTCTATCATGGAATGGCCTACCCCAAAGGATGTCTCAGACATCATATCCTTTATGGGATTGGCGGGATACTATAGGAGATTTATAAAAGATTTCTCCAAGATTGGGTGTCCAATCACTGCCCTCCAGAAGAACGGGACAAAATTCCTATGGACACAGCGATGTGAAGAAATATTCCAAACCCTGAAACATCTACTTACCCATGCACCCGTGTTGAAAATCGCTGACCCAGAAGCTGACTTCCTTGTGTGCACCGATGCCTGTAAGGAAGGGCTCGGAGGAGTCCTTATGCAGGAAGGGAAGGTGATCTGCTATGAATCCCAAAAATTGAATGAGCATGAAGTCAACTATGTGACTCATGATCTAGAACTGGTTGCCATAGTGCATGCCTTAAAAATGTGGAGGCATTACCTCTTGGGAAGAAAATTTGTGCTTATGGCAGATCACTGTGGATTATGGTATTTGTTCGACCAACCAAAGCTTAATGCTAGACAAGCCAGATGGATGGCCCTTCTTAGTGAAATTGATTTTGAAATCAAACACATTAAAGGAAAAGAGAATAGGGTGGCCGATGCCCTCAACATAAGCATGAGAACGATTCACCTGGCAGTAGTGAGTACCTGCGAGACAGATGTCAAGAGCCGAGTCAAGAAGGCACAAGAAACAGATCCCTTCGTTCAAAATGTGACCCTGTACCTACAGCAAGAACCCACTGGAGTAAAATATGAAGGCTATCAGATGACCGAAGGAGGCCTGCTCACTTATAAATATAGATTGTGCATTCTCAATTGTGACAACTTGAAGAGGTTCATCATGGAGGAACTACACAAAAGACCCTACACTGGTCACCCAGGATACCAGAAAATGATTACTGCCACCCGGAAACAATTTTATTGGCCTGGCTTGAAGAGGGACATAGCCAAATATTTGGCCTAATGCATAGAATGCCAACAGGTTAAAGCAGAACATCGACACCCAGCAGGAATACTACACCCTTTACCCATCCCGGAATGGAAATGGGAAACCATCTCCATGGATTTTATCACTGGATTACCGACTTCAACCAAATAGAATGATGCCATTATGGTGGTGGTGGATAAACTGAGCAAGTCTACTCATTTCATCCCCGTCAAATCGACCTGCAAGGCGATAGAGATGGCCCAGATATTCATGAAAGAGGTGTTCTGACTGCACGGTATGCCGAAAGAAATAATATCTGACAGAGATACAAAATTTACTTCAAATTTTTGGAAGTCATTGATGACGGGCTTAGAGACCAAATTGTTATTTAGTACTGCCTATCACCCTCAAACCGATGGATAGACAGAAAGAGTAAATCAGATATTAGAAGATATGTTAAGGATGCATGTAATGCATCAACCCAGGAAATGGGAAGACTACCTGCCATTGGTAGAATTTGCCTACAACAACGGCTACCAAGCATCCTTAATGATGAGTCCCTTCGAGGTCCTCTATGGTAGGTCGTGTAATACTCCAGTCAGCTGGAGTAACCCTGTAAACAGGATTACTATTGGACCCGATATGTTAAAAGAGATGGAACGGCAAGTGACTCAGATAAAACAAAATCTGAAGGTCGCTCAGAACTGACAGAAAAGTTATGCTGATCAAAAGAGAACTCCAAAAGAGTTCAAAGTGGGAGACCATGTATATCTCAGAATTAAGCCCAGAAGGAGTTCCCTCAAAATGGGAGCTTGTGCCAAGTTGGCACCCCGGTATTGTGGACCCTTTGAGGTTCTAGATAGAGTGGGACCTATAGCCTATCGACTAGCACTTCCTCCCACAGTAAGGGCACACAATGTTTTCCATGTTTCATTATTAGAGAAATATGTACACGATGCTAATCATATAATTGACTGGTCTGTGATCCAGGTGGAACCGGAGGGAGAATTTCTACCAGAACTCCAATGCATATTGGACAGAAGGGAAACCCAGCTCCGAAACAGAACCATTGCACAGGTCAAGGTGCAGTGGAAACATTTTGGCCCAGATGAGGCTACATGGGAGACGGAAGATGCCATGAAACATGCATATCCGATTTTGTTTACTTCTGTACATGCAATTTATGTTAGTGGCTAAGAACATCAAGGACAATGTTCCTTTTAGGGGGAGGGAATTGTAACACCCTATTTCCCCCAGCCTGTAAATATAACTAGACTGGCCAAGAACTTTGGAAAAATCATAAATGTGAATATGTGATGTAAATGGACCTTGAGGAAGAGGTCAATGAATGTGAATAACATTCTAAATTTATTGCAGGACTACTGATGAGGGGAGTGTAGAAAAAGAGACCATGATGGCGGTGGAAGGCACCTGAAAAGGTGGCGTTAATTTCCACCGAGAATTAAATACCGTATTTTGAATCCACTGGCCCGGAGAACCAAAAGCGGCTCACTGGCCCTGAAATTTAATGGCTCGCAAACTGGTAGGCGAAGGGCTTGATGAGGGATGGGATGGTGAACCGACCATCCTTAGAGCCGTCAGGCCTGATCAGTGCGAGGGTAATCGCGCCACACGCAACCTCGTGAGAGGATAAGGCTTATGGAAGAGGCGATTGAAAGGGCAGATGTGAGGGGAACTTTGGCATTACACAGAGTGAGTGATAGCAGAGAGGAAGGATTGCAACCTTCGCTCCTGGTCACTGGAAGACAGAGAGACGCAATCTCAGAGCATCGTGGTCTCAGCTCGGGGGTGGCTAGTGGTAAATCCGTTGGGAGTCGCTACGCCTACGGTTGGGTGGAAACGAGCACCCCTCTTAGCAGTTGCACCCATTTCCGGTGTTATTTCTGATAAGTGTTTTACATATTGCATATTGAAATTTATAGAATGATATATATATGTATATGCTCATAGAACTGTGAAATTGTGAATGATTACTGTGTAAGAATGTCTGTGCAGTGTTTGATAAGAATGAATAGATATATGCTCGTAACAGAGGAAACCATGCATGGTGTATGATGATAAAGGAATCTAATTATGCCTAGGTTGAACTAAGTTAGGCTTCCAGCCCGTTCTCGGGAAGCTGTTTTCCCTTACCCGTCTCCAGGGATGCTCCAGAATAGATCTCGTCACACAGACTTTCCCTCCTTAGAAAAGTTCACCAAGAACCCAGAAAAAGGACTTGAACGCGCAAGTCTTATTAACCCTATATGAGGAGGAACGATCCTCTTAAGGTTCCAAGGTAGAAGTGTAGGGATATATAGCAAATTGATGAATGAGATCTCATCGGATGGCCCATAGCCATTCACGACCGTTAGATTGACGGAAGTAACGAGGGCGTCACATACCTTGCCCCTTTTTCCCTCTATCTTCGTGAACAACGAGGAAATCAGGATCGTAGATCCCATGACCCAGGAGAACATTTGGACCATTGATCTTTCCACATCCACGAAGTAGTGGAAGAATGCACAAGGTGGGACAATATGAGCCGTTGGATCTCATCAGAAATCCCGTCGGCCGTTGGATCGGGTTAAGATACTTAGAGTTTAATCTCTGTAGTGTACGCAGGAAGGACGGGTCTAGACCATTAGATCTTGGAACAACTACCCGTCAACCATTGGATCGGACTGGAGCCGTCCGAGGGTTACCATCGGGATCCCAGCCATCGGCATATCGGGATTCTTGAGAACAAGAAAATCGAAACACTTCAAGTTTCGAAAACGCGAGGAGTGATCTGAACCGTCCATCCGCTTGGGACGTGTGTCAGAGATCCGCAGGGAGTCAGAATCTGGCATCTCGCGAGTCCTAGGGATGAGGCGTCCAGGACATCAGAAGTCTCGAAACATCGGGAAGATCTGGACCGTCCATTTGCGAAGACACGTGGCAGAGATCTGAAGAGAGTCAACAAATCGAGAGTTTTGTGAGCAAGAGGTCAGGGAAATCCATGGTGAAAACCCCCGATACAATCAGAGCCATCCATCTGATTGGAACAGGTGGCAGAGATCCAGGGATCTAGTGAACTCAGAGGTTCACAAGGTAGGAGCCCAAAGGTTGGATGCTCCAAGTCGCGAGTGGCGAAGCCACAAGAGGATCAGAGCCATCCATCCGAGGAGGATAGGTGGCAGAGATCCAGGGATCTTGTGAACTCGGAGGTTCGCAAGGTAGGAGCCCAAAGGTTGGATGCTCCAAGTCGCGAGTAGCGATGTGCCGAGAGCCGAGCACGAGAGATCACATGGAAAAACTTCAAGGTGGGACCCACGTGATTGATGGGTGGACATGCATTGCCTAGAGAAGGGAGTCAATGCTCCATTGACTTCTCGTGTCTCGGGGATTCACGGGAGAAGGGCATGAGAGCTCAACACTTGGACTTACGAAGTTGCGAGTAGCGAGAGGAAAAATTAAATATCGCTTCTCGAGGGTTCGCGAAGGGAAGGTGCCAAGATTCGATGCTACAACTCGCGAAGGGGTGAGTTGCGAGCAGTATGAAGGGAAGGAGGATAGTGCCATCGTGAGGGGCCAGCTGTCAGCAAACCGGAGAGTCAGGATTCGAGGAATCGGGAATCCCATGAACATATGCACTTTGGCATTGAAAACCCCGAAACTCTGACGAGAGGTAAGGTGGCGGTCATATAGAGGGAGGTTGTATGGACCCCAAAAGACTAGCCCAGGGGACTAGCGAAAGTTGGAGCGCATCGGGAATCGGAGGATCGTGGATCCAAGATGCATATGCACTTTGGTATTTGAAAGCCCGAAACACCGACGAAAGGAAAGCTATAAGGCTGCGGTCTCGTGAGCACGGTCGTGTGGACTAGGCCATAGCCAGGAGGGGCTAAGGCCGGAAGAGAGCTCATCGGAGATCAGGAAATTGAGAGTATAGGAACCCTCGACATTAGAAAGGATAAAACCCCAAAAACCTGAAATTGTCATCAGGGAAAGACCACGGTTAGGTGAAGAATTCCGTATAGGTGAATGACAGACCCGTGGACCTAGATTGGCACGTTGTTGCTGCAAGCTTTGGGGATTCTCATTGTTGAGAACTAAACGAAATTTTTTGACTTTAGGTAGTGGGTATGTTACAAAGTCCAAAACCCCGAAAGTTGGACAAGGCTGCAGTCTTATGAGAGGCGGTCACATGGACCATGGTATAGCCAGGCTGGGCTAAGGCAAAAGAGATGCGATTGGCAAATTGACTCATCGAAGATCAAGAGATCGCGAGGACAGAGATTCATGGCATCAAGGATCACGAAACCCTGAAACCCGAAACTGAGTCGGGGAAAAGGTCATAGGCGCATGCAGAGGCCGTGACAGGGAAAAGAGAAGGACCTATGGATCGGGTTTTCATTAGAGATTCTAGCAGGGAATCGGAAGAGCCACTTCGTCTCATGAATGAATGAGAACGATCCTGTGAGCAGGAGCGTGACGAGGTGGTGGTTGTGTCATTACTGCATCAAGTGGTATCAGAGTAGGAAATTCACTTGTATATTTCAGGTGAAGCGAGAAGGAAAATGAAGAAGACAGAGCGTTGGAGACTCTGTAAGGATTTGTTTGCAGGTAGGCAACAGTCCATAGACAGTCAGCAGGACTGTAGGATGAAGCTGGAAACACTCTTAGTGCGGAGTGACAGTAGCAGGTTTGCTAGGAAAGTAGACAGAGACAACACCATGGTTACTGAAGGCCATAGGCATGCTGGGAGGAAGAGCAAAGCAGAAAAGCTTGCAGAGATGGATAAAGAGCTCGCTGAAATAAGAGCAGACATAGAAAAGCTTGAACTGCGGATGCAACAAAAAGCCAAGTCGAGATGTGTATATGAATGGCCCATGAAGAAGCTGAAGATAAATTGGCCAGTCAAGGAGTTGATGGCTAGAAGACAACGTAGGCTGTTGAAAGGATGGTTGAGGTATGCTGAAAACCTCAATGGACCAGAAGAGGAAATGGTTCAGGTGTGTGAACCAGAGACTGGGAGAGATCTCAGTGAATTGGGATTGGCTGAAGATCTCAAGAACTGTCAGGAGGGCAGAAAGGAAATTCCAGATTTCCAGGTGGGCAACGAGTTGAGATCACTGCGGGATCTCACGGACTGTTAGGAGGACAGCCAGGGAATTTCACATTGCCAGCTGGGCAATGATATGAGGTTGCTGCGGGATCTCGAAGACTGCCAGGAGAGAAACATAAGCATCTCATATTGCCAGGTGGGCAGAGATGAGAATTCGAGACTGTCTGAGAGTCTCATAAACTCCGAAGTGAGTTGGAATCGTCCAGAGGAGCTGACAAAGCAGGTGAGCTCAGAAATGGATTTAGATCAGCATGTGTAGCTGACAGAGGAGGAAGATATGAGAAATCTTCTGATGATTGGGGGAATCAAAGTATTCCTACCATTTTCCCAGGAGGAGGCGGAATTCTATGTTGCAGATGAAGCAGCAATAGCAGAAGAACAGTCAGCTGAGATTGTCATGAAGGCAGTGGAGCAGACTTTGGAAGCTGCCCAAGAAGGAAAAGAGAATGAGCATTCTGAGGAATGGATCAACATATTCAGCCAGGAAGCTGAAAGAGCTGCCAAAGCTGACAACAAAAGAAGGAGATGGAGGAAATGAGCATTCTGAGGAATGGCTCAACACATTCAGCCAGGAAGCTGAAGAGACTGCAACATGGGAGTTTGCAGCAGGAGAAGAAGAGGCAGACAACATTTGTTTTGCTGATCTGTGGGAACAGATAGAAGCCCTGGAAGAGAGGGTAAAGGTGCGAAGCGTACACATCCAACAGGTGAGGTTGGAAGCTAATGATGAAGAAGGCATGGGATATCATGAGAATCTGCCCATGTGCCAAAAAAAATTCCAGTTGGGGAGACTGCAAAAACAGGACCAGCCACTGGAGCAGCTGGATGCAGTGATCGAGGAGATTAGAAGGCTGATGTTAGGGTCGGAAAGGACTGCCATCGAAGAGCAACTGAGCACAAAGGAAGAAGCAGCAGCAGCAGCAGCACAGAAGCAACAACAACAGTAGGAAGATGGAGCAGATGAACAGCTCCAGAGGATGATTTGGGATCCAGGAGGATTTCAACATCATAGATGGGAAGCTCATGAGTAGGAGCTCGTGAATTTTGCAGCTGAGGAGTATGATGTAGGAGCATCTCTCCACGTCATCCAGCCAGCCAGCCATTCGTGTCAAGCGCGTGCATTCAAAGCTGAAGAGAGGTGCAGTCCTCATTTTGATTTAGAATTGAATGTAATTAAATGTCTAGGTTGTTGAGCCATAGAGCCGTGCCTTTGTGCAGGCGTAGAATAGATAGGCCTTTAATGTTTGTAAGGCTGATATCTGGATCTAGATGTTGGACTAGACAGCCCATTCAATGTAATTGAATAGGGTAGGTAGGTTGGAGGGAAGAGCTCGAAGAGCCCCCTCATGTAAAAAGATCGATTGTATCTCTTTAGAAGGAAGTATGGAGAAGTTAGTTGTGAGATAAAATCTGTGAGTAGAGAGCAGAAGAGGAGAGAAGATCCGAGACCTTGTTACAGGCCATGCTCAGGAACACCTTGTATAAACAGGCATTTGCCATATTTAATACAAAGAGCAGTTTTTCCTGCATTACTGTGTGTTAAATGGGTGTCTGTGAGTGTTCTATATGTATGTTGTAGATGTATGTTGTGGGTTTTCATTTGCAGGAGTTTATCTGATTTCAGGTGAAGGTCTTTGAGGTTTCATTCCATGAGGGCGTGACAGAGTACTGCGGTCTCTGAATACTGGTGCACTGAAGCACTTCTGAATTCTGCGGGTTCAGACAAAGACGTGCTGCGACACAAGAACTGGAATCAACAACTCAGGGAAGACCTCAAGGTTGCTGAACACCTTGGAAGCAAGGCAGTGTATGAGAGATACAATTGCAGACAGAATCTATGAGGAGTTCTGTGAAGCTCTGCCAAGTGGGCATTGAGCATATGCACAGTGGTGCATTGAGAAGAACTCTGTTGTGAGTTCAGAAAGAGAACCAGAATCACTGAGGATTCTGAGTGCTCTTCCAGGTGGGCATTGAGCAGGTGCAAGGAGCGCATAGAAGACAGAACTATTGAATGTTCTGGGAGGAGATACTCTGCCAAGTGGGCATAGAGACATTGTGCAGACAGGCACAGAGAAGAGAAGAGAACTCTTTGAGATCTGCATTCTGAAGGAAGAATCCACTGAGGGATCTTCACAGGGTTGTTGAACACCCTGCAGACTCAGCAAGAAGTTGCTTGAGCAGAAGGATAGCCAGGAGGGCATTCAAGCATTCTCCATCCGAGGGAGGAGAAGGAAGGATAAAATCCCTTAGGGGTCTGAGTGTTGAGAAGATCAGGAGAGACAACACCGTGTGTGCGTAAATACCCTATAGAGGTGTAGGCATTGAAGAATCCTTCAAGGATTCGAAAGTGTGAAAGTTCAGGAGGACCAGCATCGTGGAGAGCACGCGCAACGAAGCTCAAGATAAAGGAGTTCGCAGAAGAGAAAGGGAGAAAAGGTTGAGGCCTTTGGCTTTTGAAATTCTCCCAAGGCTGGGGAGAAAGCGCAGTAGCTCAGGAGAGGGAAGCATCGACCGCTGGATTATCAGAGAAAGAGATCTGGACCGTTGAAGATTTCCACGTCCAGGAGGAAGCAGGAGGAGTGCGCAAGAAGAATGGATCTAGACCATTGGATCTTGGTCCACTTACCCGTCAGCCGCTGGATCGGCCAGAAACTGCACGAGGTTTAAGCCCTTGAAAGGAGAGGAGGAAGGTCCTAAAATGCGTTGAGGCATTGGAATATCGGCGTTCGTGATATCGGGTATATCAGGACGAGAGTCACTCGATACCAGGAACCCTGAATCAACGAGATTTGATCTGGACCGTTTGTTTGGGAGCGAACGCATGTCACGAGATTACCCACATCTGGGACTTAGGCAGCAGAGGATGGAAGAGGAAGTCTTTCGACTTCACGAGTGGTGAAAAGGAGAGAACTCTGTGTTGTGGGCCTAGTTGATGTCACATTGGGATATTGGCACTCGGGATATCGGAGTTCTCGAGGTCGAGTAAATCGGGACATTTCAAGTCTCGAAATAGCGAGGGTGAATCTGAGTTGTCCATCTGGAGGAGACAGGTGGCGATGATCGAGTGACCCATCAGTATATCGGCTACCGGGGTTTTGAGTTGACAGAGGATTCTGTCATCGGGGTATCGAAAACTCCGAAGTTGCGAGATTGGATCAGGGTCGTTCATCAGTTGGGGACACATGGCGGAGATCCGGATTATCGGGTGAAGTCCCGATAGAAAATTCAAAATGGGGCATCGGAGTTCGGCATTTCGTGAGTCTTGAAGACGAGGCATCCAGGACATCAGAAGTCGCGAAATCGTGAGAGGAGATCAGGACCATCCATCTTGAAGGGACGCGTGGCAGCGAGCGAGGCCTTCGGGAAGGGTCCCGAAAGGAGAGCCACATCGGGAAATTGCGAATCGGGATATCCGGAATCCCGTGGACAAAGTGTTTATGCGTTTTGGCATTGGAAAGTCCGAAACCCCGATAGGAGGTATGACTGCGGTCGTATAAGGGGAGGTCGTGTGGACCAAAGGTCTAGCCCGGAGGGCTAACGAAAGTTGGAGCACATCGGGATTTTGAAGTCCAAAACCCCGAAAGTTGGATAAGGCTACGGTCTTATGAGAGGCGGTCACATGGACCATGGTATATCCAGGCGGGGCTAAAGCAAAAGAGATGCGATCGACAAATTGACTCATCGGAGATCGAGAGATTGCGGGGAAAGAGATTCGTGGCATCAAGGATCACGAAACCCCAAAACCTGAAACTGAGTCGGGGAAAAGGTCACAGGCACATGCAGAGGCCGTGACAGGGAAAAGAGAAGGACCTGTGGATCGGGTTTTCATCAGAGATTCCAGCAGGGAATCGGAAGAGCCACTTCGGCTCATGAATGAAAGAACAATCCTGTGAGCAGAAGCGCGACGAGGTGGTGGTCGTGTCATTACTGCATCACTATGGCCACATAGCTAGTGATTGTAGAAGCATGATCAATACTTACATGAAAGAGAACAATGATATCATATATAAGAAAGTATGGATAAGAAAACACAAAGAACAGGTGAACAAAAACCATGTCACAGAGATCGCAAGATTGAAAATAAAATGAGATGAAGAAAATTCTATAGAGAAAAAGAAAGATGTCAAATACAAAAAGGTTTGGAAAATAATTGAAAGAAAAGAAGGACAGGTAAATAAGGAACATGTTCAAAAGATTGTACTTCCAGGCATTGTAGTGAAAGATGAATTCACAGACAGAAAGAAAAAATTAAGATCTTAGAGAGATGATGAATCTACCAATGAAGATGATGATGAATACACATGAGAGCAGGAATTTCTCTGAGCCATCCAGCTTAGAGACTCCTAGATAACATGAGTATTAGATAAGGGGAGTCTATGTGATAGTTGTGATAGAACAAAGAACCATCCTTCGAGCAGCTTGCAGAGTTTGAGTAGACAGATCCAGAGAAGTTAGTTAGCATAAGTATAGTTTGATAGTTGTAGTAGTGAAGACTTCATGATAGTATAGTAATAAATGGGTCAACATTGTGGACAGTTGTGGAGTAGAGTCTTGGACAGTATGGACAGAGATGGATTTGTAAGAACACTTAGCAGGTTTGGATAGATATATGAGAGTTGACGAGAGCATGGATTCATAGATTGATTCAGAGAGTGGTTCAGAGACAAAGGAACATTATGGATGTTAATTACACAAGAAATGGCTCGAACAATGCTAATGGATTCCAAATTGACATATATTTTTTGGACACGTGCAATGCATACAAAAGTTCACATTCAAAACCGAGTAATTCTCAGAAACAACAATGACAAAACTCCCTACGAGCTATGGAAAGGAAGACCAACAAATGTGAATCACTTCAAAAATTTTGGAAGCAAATACTACATCAAAAGAGAAGATGGCAGAATGGGAAAGTTTGATTCTCGTGTGGACAAAAGAGTACTTGTTGGTTACTAAAGTACATGGAAAGCATACGGGTGTTACACTCTGAGATTGAACAAAGTTGTGGAAAGCATCAATGTAACAATTGATGAAACAAGTGGACGAGAATCAAAGGAAGAAGAAAATGAATCAATGGAACAACTTTACGAAGAAGAATCAAAAGATGAAGAAGAAGTAGAAGAGTAAGATGAAGAAGATCAGACAGAAGTAGAAGAGAAAGTTCAACAAGTGCCTCCAAAGACACCTAGCAAACGAGTACAAAAGAATCATCCTTCAGATCATATTATCGAAAACAAGGATGCAGGAGTTGAGACTAGAAGAAGAATCCATTCACCAGAACAAATGCACCTAACACTCTTATATACGATTGAAGCAAGAAATTTTGAAGAGGCCAGTAAGGATGAATTATGGAATAAGTCCATGGATGAAGAATTGGATCAAATAGAGAAGAATGACACTTGGGAATTGGTTCCAAGACCAAAGAATAAGAATGTCATTGGTACAAAGTGGGTTTTTAGAAATAAATTGAATGAATATGGACAGTTACAAAGAACAAAGCTAGATTGGTATGTAAAGGATACACACAAGTTGAAGGAATCGAATTTGAAGAGAAATTTTCCCCAGTTGCCAGAATGGAAGCAATCCGATTTCTTTTAGCTTATGCATGCTCCAAGAATATTAAAGTGTATCAGATGGACGTGAAATCAAATTTTTTGAACAGGGAACTTGAAGAAGAAGTCTACGTTGAACAACTAGAAGGATTTTAGTTTTCAGAGAATGCAGATTATGTGTGTAAATTGAAGAAGGCCTTGTATGGTCTAAAACAGGCTCTTAGAGCATGGTACTCTATGTTGGTTTTTATTCATATGAGATATGAGAGATGTTCGATGTATTATTACAATAATGAGTGTTCCATATATAGGGAACATAAGGTGACCATCCATGAAAGGATGCATCCCTTGAATAATCAATAACTACTTATTATTATCATTTACTTATTATATACTATATTTAATAATCAATAATAATTATATTATTAATTATTATCTTTAGAGAATGTCTTGCCGATGTTGTCCAAACATCAACACTCCCTCTCAACGAGGGAGACATTCTGCAACATGCCACTCTTGTCTTTGAAGTATCCAAACTTCACCCTAGACTCATGACACTTGTCTGTCAGTCTTGGGAGATATCTCTCTCCCACCTGAACTGAGGAAAAACTCCTTCTGCGATTCTCCCTCTGAGCCAATTAACTCTCTCTAAGATTAGGCTCACTTTGGGTCCGCATGTAATAGCATATAGCATCTTGAGTATTTATCGTTCCTTGTCAAATCACCATGACTAGGACAAAGACCACACCAGGATCTTTCACCACAAGCACACACCTATGAGTGAATGTTGATTTGATGCTAAATGACACGTGGAAAACACTTCAAGCACCTCGAGTCCATATTATTCCTTTTCATGATCAAGGAAGGACTACATCTGGGCCCATTTATCACAAGTGCACCTTTGTGATACATGTTTCCTATCTCCCTTGGTCTGCAGCCCAATGTAGGAGAAGTTATGCCTGATGGTGAAACATCAACACTCATTCTTAGCTAGGGAGGTATCTTTCCATAGTAGTACACAAATACTATCCAGAGACACACAATCTCCGCCAGTGGTACAAAAACACCATAGTAGTAAAATATTTGTCACATATGGCACTCCCAGGTGGACTTCTAGAGGCTACTCCCTCTAGGAATACTTAGAGTCAACTCCCTTGACATGTCCTCATGTTCTCTAAACTTGGGACGATGGGATATAAGCCCAAATGCACTTATTCCTTCTCGAATAAGTGTCCTCACAGATCAATTCAACTCAATTCACAGAGGAGTACGATCTGGAGAAAGTTTGTCACAGATGGAACTCCATGTGGACTTCTAGAGGCTACACCCTCTAGAAACACTAGGGTCATCTCCCATAGTGTATGACATCAAGGGTCAACTCCCTTGACATGTCCTCATGTGCTCTCCACATGGGACGTTGGGTTATACGCCCAACTGCACTTATTCCTTCTCGAATAAGTGTTCCACTTATCCCTTCTCAGATAAGTGTCGTCACAGATCAACTCAACTCAATTCACAGAGGAGTACGATCTGGAGAAAGTTTGTCACACATGGCACTCCATGTGGACTTCTAGAGGCTACACCCTCTAGAAACACTAGGGTCAACTCCCATAGTGTATGACGTCAAGGGTCAACTCCCTTGACATATCCTCATGTGCTCTCCACATGGGACGTTGGGTTATAAGCCCAACCACACTTATCCCTTCTCGGATAGGTGCCCCACTTATCCCTTCTCAGATAAGTGTCATCAAATATCAAATCAACTCAGTCACATAGGAGTACGATCTGGAGAATGTCTCAGGAAGCTACAAACATCAACACTCCCTCTCAGCGAGGGAGGCATTCTCTACCACCGCCAAGTCTGTCACGAAAGTACTTAAACTTCATCCTTGTTTGGTAAGAACATCAACAACCTACTCATCTGTAGGAAGGTACTGCACCAATACTTCCTTCCTTTGCACCATGTCTCAGATGAAATGGTACTTGATCTCAATGTGGTTTGATTTGTCATGAAACACTAGATTATCAGAGATATTCACACAACTTTGGTTACCATAATGAATAATAGTGGAATCCAACACATGTTTGGATAGATATGCAAGGAGCTTGTGAAGCCACACTGCTTCACAGACTGTCATACTTAATGCAATGTATTATGCTTCTGTTGTACTCAACGCCACATAAGTTCATGTCCTGCTACACCAAGAAACCATGAAAGATCCCAAAGTGAAGCAACACCTGAAGGTGATCTTTCTATCCACTGCGCTCCCTGCCCAATCATAGTCAATATATTCCTGCCATATCATATCAATACTGGAAGTATATCTCAAACCATGTCAAACTGTGCCTCGTAATTATCTCAACACATGTTTCACAACAATTTAGTGTGTCTATCTCAGCTGAATTATAAACTAGCTAAGTGCACTCACTACATAGCAAATATTTGGTCTGGTGTTAACCAGATACATCAATTATACAATCAGTTGTCTATACAGAGTCAGATCAATTTCGCCAAAATTGGAAGAATACACACTTAGTTTCTTTAGATTCGTCATCATTGGTATAGCCACGGGCTTGAAGTTCAATATCTCAACTGTGTACTTCCCCTGACTCAGGAAGATCTCATCAATTCTCTGCCACACTGCTAGTCCCAAGAAGTAGTGAATCACACCAAGGTCATTCATCTCGAACTCAGAGGCCAACACATACTTGCATTCAAAAATAAATCCCTATGTACATGTGAGGAATAAATCATTAACGTAGAGGACCAAAATCAGGGCCTCACCATTAACATTTTTGTAGTACAGGTTGGGATCAACAACACTTTTACTGAAGCCCAAACTCATCAGGTGTCCATCAATCCTCACATACCAAGATCGAGGTTCTTTCTTGAGTTCATACAGGGCCTTGTTCAACCTACACATATGAGACTCCTTCTCATGTATGACGAAACCATTTGGCTGTTCGATGTATATTTCTTCCCCAATCTCTCCATTGAGAAAGGTTGTCTTCACATCCATTTGATGTAGTTTCCAACCCATGGATGTTGCAAGGGAAATAATCATTCGAATAGAAGTGTATCGAGCAACATGAGCAAATGTATCCTCATAATATATTCCCTCCACCTGAGAGAATCCTCTAGCAACAAAACTTGCTTTGTGCTTCTCGATGCTTCCGTCAGTTGTATGTTTGATCTTATAGATCCATTTGGAAGTCACTACAGACTTCCTTTCAGGTCTCGGAACAATATACCACACATCATTCTTCATGATGGACTGATACTCCTCCATCATGGCATATCTCCATACTAGATGCCTCCTCATAACATGAAGGCTCATAATCAATGATGTGGCTCATAGCTGCGGCATAAAAAGGATATATTTGAGGTCTCCTCCTCTCTCGGAAGGTACCATGAGGAGCTAGATGTCTTTTTCCTCCTGCAGAGTCTGACGAGTCCATGTAGATCTCTTCTGACCTACTACAATATTTCTAGGAACAACAACTGGAGGGGGAGAAGGAACCATCTCTTCTTGTTTCTCACTATCAATATTCATGTGAGATCCTCTAGATCTCATGAACGCTACCTCCTCCTCAAAGGTAACATCTATGCTCACCTCAATCTGTCTCTGACTAGGGATGTATATCTGGTATGCCTTCGAAGACTCATTGTACCCCACAAATGTACCCTTTCTTAGTGAAGGGTCTAGCTTGGTCCTTTTCTCCTTGGGTACATGAATGTATATTTGAACACCCAAATATCCTGAAGTTTCCAACCTCAGGCTTCACTCCGGTGAAGGCCTCCTTGGGAATCATGTTCCTCAAAGTCTTACGAGGACTTTTGTTCTGTGAATGGTTGTATCCATGATCACTGGAACTGTCTCTGCTATCTGGTATGATCCCGTTATGAAGGTATAATGCTCCTAGAATCTTAGCATCATGTCTGACAGTGTCTCTCCTTGACATCATGTTGGAAGGTCCTACCCTCCATGTCTTCCTCTCTGCATGATCCAACTGGCTCCCTCTTTCTAGGAGAACCTTGGTCCAAAACAACCGCTGCCACACCAACCATGATTTTTTTCCCTGTGTCTTTTACGGATCTCCACTCTAAATGAGAATAAAGATAAGGAGAACCACCATTCTAGCTAAAAATAATGAATGTGGGTAAACTGGAATCACGTCATTTTTTAGTTGCCCGGAATGTAAAGAGAATAAGGCTCAACACAACAAGAATAGTTATAATAGTCGATTCCATTATCACCCTCTATGACCACCACTTGTGCTACCTATTTGATACCCCTTCGATCATAATAACGAGCAAAGCATTATTGCCATCAAATCCAAACAATATAGTTCTGGTCTGCCACCAAACTAATTCAACCAAACAATATAGTTTTGGTCTATATTTCTTAGGCGGGGCGATCGATTTTCTGGAGGAACTTCTCATCATGATATTTGACCCCCAAGATGCGTCCAGATATTGTGATTGATGTGCGTCCATGATTTTATGATAATTATCCCCCAACAAATTTCACAGTGGAGCGTCCACTCTGTACTAAGCTCTACTGGAAAACACTAATGATGGAATTTCAAAGGTAATGAATTTCACAAAATTATCCAAACACTTGGAATATTTCCCACATTCATCGATCGTGCTTTTGAGAGTGGGTACAGGAGCTCACAGAGAACAGTTCCAAACCCATGACGAAGCTAACTCCTGCCATCTCCAATGGTCACTTGCAAAGGTTCTCTCCAACTCCGTTTGACCCTCCCACTGTCAAACGTTGAAATGTTGATTTGTTCCCTGTGTCCCTGCTCTCGTCGTTGATGGAATTCAATCCATTTGATTGGGCATGGGTGGACTATACCTCCTCATTGCCCATTATCCTAGCATACAGGAAGCTAGTTGAATGCCTCATTGAGCAGGAAAAGAGGAGCTCCCAGTGGAGAAGACTTCCACCTTCCACCTCTCGACAATGTTCTATTGGTAGTAGAAGAAAAGTCCATAGGATTCAACGTCGATTTCTCCCAGTGCTATCTAGTATGTAATACCTGCAACACAGTCCCAATACCAGTCCAAGGTGTGAGAACATGTCACCTACGACGTTGGGCCTCGACAAACTCAGAAGCTTTGTGGGTTTTGACCTCGAGATCATCTAGCAACGACAAACAAGTTTTTCATGTGTATGCATGTGGGTTGATAACCCAAGTGTCTAAGTTTTCATTCATATATTTATTGTTGGACCTGATCAAAGTCCCTCATCAGTCGCTCACTTTTAATAAGATATAAACCAAAACTAAACAGGAAAGATCATTATCACTCAAGACCCAACCAATTCAGTTACGATGACCACATGGGACGGGCCAATATTGAATCGACAATGCGTCATCATCATCAACAGTAGACACATAATAAATCCCTTGCATTTAACTGGGCCCTCCCTTGACGGAGTCAAGTCCAGTGCTGCTCTGATACCATGTTGGTTTTTATTCATATGAGATATGAGAGATATTCGATGTATTATTACAATAATGAGTGTTCCATATATAGGGAACATAAGGTGACCATCCATGAAAGGATGCATCCCTTGAATAATCAATAACTACTTATTATTATCATTTACTTATTATATACTATATTTAATAATCAATAATAATTATATTATTAATTATTATCTTTAGAGAATGTCTTCCCGATGTTGTCCAAACATCAACACTCTAGACTGGATAAATAACTACACTAGGCAGGGTTTAGAAAAGGAAGTGTAGACAACAACCTCTACATCAAGGTAACTCAAGATAATATTTTATTAATTGAAGTTTATGTTCATGATGTTATTTTTGGAAGTACTGATGACAAGCTAAGCCAAAAATTTTCAAAGGATATGCATAATGAATTTGAAATGTCATTACTCGGAGAACTATCCTTCTTTCTGGGTCTTCAAATATGTCAAAGAAACCAAGGAATTTTTATTTCTCAAACTAAGTATATCAGAAAAATGCTAAAGAGGTTCAGAATGGAAGATTGCAAACCAGCTACCACTCCTATGCAAACCAGTTGCAAATTGAGAAAAGATGATGATTCAAAGTCTACAGACTAGAGGCAATACAAGTCAATGATTGGTAGCTTACTATATGTGACAACATCTAGACTAGATGTAATGCAGGAATTTGGACAGGTGGCACGATTTCAAACAACACCAAAAGAATCACATGTATTAGCAGTGAAGAGGATTTTCAGATATCTCGAAGGAACAAAAGAGTTTGGATTATGGTATCCAAAATGAAAGGATCTATCACTTATTGCCTACACAGATGCATATTGGGAAAGTTGCATTGATGATCGACGAGGCACCAATAGAGAAACATTCTACTTGGGTGAGTGTTTAGTATCTTGGCTAAGCAAGAAACAATCATCATTATCTTTATCTACAACCAAAGCAGAGTATGTTGCAGCAAAATGATGTTGTACTCAGGTTCTATGGATGAAACAAACTTTGACAGATATGCAGGTTGAGTATGATGAGCCCATTCCAAACTATTGTGATAATACAAGTGCCATCAATATCTCAAAGAACCCGGTGATGCACTCCAAGACGAAGAACGTTCTAATAAAGTATCACTTTCTATGGGAATAGGTTGCAGAAAAGAACATCAGAGTTGAATATGTGGGCACAAAAGAACAAGTGGCAGACATCTTTACAAAACCGCTTCCAAGGGAATCCTTTGAGTATCTTCGCCAGAGACTCGGAGTAATTTCTACTCCAAAATGAATTCTTTTGAATACTTATCTTATATGTCTTAGATTTACACGAGGAATCCCCATAAAGAGGATAGTTCAGGTTGGGAGATCATTTTCAAGAAGAGTTCAGTCAGGGGTAGCAACCCTGGATGGAAATATACCTTTTCCATTGATGACAAAGGGGGAAAGATTTATGAAATGCCAAGGTACATGCTTGGAGAAAGAGCACAGAGGCATGGTTCTAGGGGGAGCGATGGTCCCAAGGGGAGAATGAGTGATATGAATTCAATATTGCATTAGAGTGTTGTCATCAATTCTAAAGGGGAAGATTTTTTATTATTTGAGTTGGTTGTCATTGATGTCAACCCTTGAAGAAAGTCCCGTAGCGAATTCTGGTAGCACAAAGGTTTGGGTAATGGACCAAAGTTTGTTTGATGTATAATGGTATGAGTTTTAATATATTTGAGGTAATATTATTCTATATGGATAGTACATGTCATTTCATTTCCAGTGGTATGTGGAACATCACATAACTCCTCATGGTTAGAGAGTTATGGCCATGTGAAGTAGGAAAACCCTCATGAGTCATCTAGAAGCCCCAAAAGGTCAAAGTAGTCAAAGTGGTTTCAAAGAATAAATTATTTAAATAAGAATATTCTATATGGATAGCACATGTCATTCCTTTTCCAGTGGTATGTGGAACATCACATAACTCCTCACGGTTAGAGAGTTATGGCCATGTGAAGTTGGAGAACCCTCATGACTCATCTAGAAGTCCCAAAAGGTCAAAGTAGTCAAAGTGGTTGCAAAGAAAAAATTATATAAATAATAAAGTGAAATGATGAGTGTACTATAAGTCAAAGTGGATACAAAATAAATTATTTAAATAATAAAGTTAATGGAGAAATTACTAAGTGGACAAGTAGTTAGAAGTGGGTTAGCCCTAAAATAAGGAAAGTTGTTTAATATGGTTAGAACATAACCCCTTGAGGAAGCTACATAAAAGTATAAATAAGAGGCAAGGGTCTCTCATTTTAATCACACTTGAGCATATTGAATATCTATAAGTGGTTGAGTTAACCAAAGGATATCTAAGGCGAATTTTAGAGGGAAGGTGAAGTAAAGAAGACCGAAATTCAAGGGAGGATAAATTCTCTTGATAATGTTTTCTAAGGTATGTTATTTACAGGTCATCTCACCATTTTTGAAATAAGGTTTTTTCTAGAATGATTTAGACCGCGAAATTTAGAGGCTATTGAGGAAACATATCCAAGTAGCTGTGATAAAAATTTCAGATTGTGGGTCGTTGTATTTTTGGAGTTACACTCCGTGGAAAATAGGGTTTGTGGCTAGTACTGAAACTAGTCTAAAACAGGTGTTTCGGGTAAAAACGTCATAACTTCTTCATAATAGATCCAAATTCAGTAAGACCAAATGTATTGGTTAGAGTACAGTCTGTAGTATTCTTTGTATTATTTTTAGATACATGAAACAAATATTCTATGCGGGGCACGCTCTACAAGTTCGATCTCTAGAATAAGCCATAATTCAACAAGGTATGTCATTTTTTCTATAACTCCTTTTCTGAGAGGTTCCAAGAAGTGAAACCTGGAGGAATTCCATAAAAGACACTGAAGAACATTGTTTACTATTTTAATATGTTTATTCATTATAGGTACATAGTTATGATTATTTCAAGTTAGGGTTGTTGACTAATTCAAAATTAGTCATGTGAGACTAAAGTAAAGTTTGATGAAAATGATAGTCTCTTGTTATTAAAGTTAAGAAAGGTTTGCAGGTATGTGATCATATACACCAGGTCTATTATAGATTTACAAATTAGATTTGGATGATGAAATCAATGAAGGTTTTTGGTTGAGGTACATGTTGGGTTCATGGTTGAGACAAGTAGTTGATGAGTTGACACATGCATGAGGTGTATAGTTGATGATGTTGGTACATCTTGATGAGTCATAGTTTATGTGTATTTGATGCATGCTTGGTACATATTTGGTGCATGGTTGATGCACTCGTTGATGGTACAGATCGAGGTACAAGTTGGTGCATGATTAATGCACTTGCTTATGGTACAAGTTGATTACAGGTTGCACTTGTTTATGGTACATGTTGTTTGGTACAGGTTTTTATAGGTTGTTTGGTGCAGGTTGATTAGTACAAGTTTACAACAGTATATCTCATAGTGATAGTGTGATAGTGGTTCCATCATTCCACTTCTATGATAGGGCATTTGGACGGGGAAATGACAGGTGGTTGTAGCCATATTTTGGTTGTAGCCTCCTTCTGGTTGTAGCCAGAGAATTGGGGAGTTGGATCTTCCCTCAGGTTGTATCCTAAGAAACTAGGGGGTTGGAGTCTCCCTCCAGTTGCAACTAGAAAACAAAGGAAGTTAGTGTTTCCAATGAATGTAATTCTTAAAGACATATAAGAAAAAACATTATGTGGTTTTATCCCACTTTGGGTTTCCATGTAAAAACACCGGTGTACTGTGTATGTGTATGATTGATCATTTGTTCATTGTTTATTTACTTTGCAACTATTGGATGATAATGCTACATTGATATAACACTTGCATTTTATGGTTAAAAAGGATTTAATTTCTCTATTACTGATTCACCCCCCCTCTCAGTAATCCAACATAAGGCTCAGTATCATATCCAATGTTTTGGATATTATAACCATGAGGGATATCTGCAATAACTAGGGAGTATTCTTTTTTAGGAAAAATATTTGCAAGTTGTTCACAATCACCTAATATCACTTTATATTGAAAATTGTCGAGCCCATTCCAAATGTAGTGATCAAGGGTGTCATCAAGTTGAACATTTTGAACACATCCCCTTGTATCTCTTTCAAACTTGGCTTTTTGAATAAAACTTTTGAAAGTTTCAGGTACTCTATCTACATTCTTCTTTGGTATCTTTAATGAAACAAACAAACATATAGTTATATATCTATAACTATTAAAATAGAAATAAATTAACTTACAACGAATAATATGAATGTAATAAATCAACATACCTTTTTGAATGCAACAAAAAATTGTTTCAATACTATTGAAGAGCTTGAATCTCAATAGTTGAGTTTAACATCATCTCAATTTTCTTCATTCAACATCTTGACTATTTCCTCTTATATTCTCATATACACATTGTGACTAAATATATATATATATATATATATATATATAACAAAATACTTAGAACATTGATATGTTAAACTGAAAAAATTAATTTTCTTGTCATAACATAAATAAAAATAACTCAAGAAACTTACTTTTTAAATTCATCACACATTTCTTCCATTGAAAATTCTCTCAACCTAACACGTGATAATATAGTTATGATAAGTTTATCATCCTTCACTCCTTATATTGATCTCCAAGGTGTTATAGTCATATCATCTATAATATTTTTTATGTTAGGACCTATCTTACTTGTGCCACATATCAATGGTTTAGCCTTCTTAACTCTATGCTTTTTTATACTAATATTTTCCCATAGGGTGAAGATCTCATCTATCAAATCTCATACATATCATGCTCTAAATACCAATTGAAAATAGCTATCCACAGCTCTAAATATATCACTTCCTTTGTCATTTTTTTCTTTTGAATTTTCATCATCAAGTGAGAATCCTATTTCCATACAACATTGCTTCTAAAACTTGACATCAACATTTGATCTCTCCCCACGACATATTTCAGAAAACTCATTATGGATCAATCTCAACATTTGAATGAAATTCATAGGTATTTTTTACTCATTGCATGTGTTATGATTCCATGCCAATAACTTTGCTTCAGAATTTGTTAAACCAACATAAATTATGCATTGGATTGTCTCAAAAAGAGGATTATTGGGATATTCTTGCATCAATTCTCTTCGAGCCTCCGTAGAATGATTTCCTCCCATCACATAATATTTGTAGTCAAAACATTTTGATCCATCAAATTCTTCCCTCGTAGGAACCTCCATTGAGTCAACAAGAACTAGGTAGTCGACCACATGTGCATATGGATTGTACCGAATCAATGCTTTCAAATTGTGAATATGAAAATGATGTGGTTGTCTAATTTGATATTTTTCTTTCCCTTCTGTTGGTTTATAAAAAAAATTCACATTCAACTAAAATGTGTGTCCATCATCAACTAATTTCGTTGTCCTAATTCTATTTCGAATGACATTTTGTGTTGTTTTCATAATACCATCCTCTAGATCATCACCTGGTGTTAGTATTTATATGCTACCTTTAGGACTTTCACTATAATACTCTGCGCTAACAATGGCTTCTTGAACACCATCAACATTTATTTTAATCCTCTTATGATTTAAATGTGTTTCATCTAAATCAACGACTTCTTCATAATCAATAGGAATGGAATCATCATCAGCCATCGCTCTTTTGTGTTTATATTGTTTATTCTTTTTGTGAGAAGGAGTGATAACCTCATTGGGACTAATCTCAACAAAATCTTCATTTGGAGTTTCCTCATTTTCAAATGTAACTCTTTTAGGATTTCTAGAATGAGGATTTTTCTTTCTTCTTTCATGTTCTTCTTTGTCTACTCTTGCAGGTTCAACCTTTGTTACTTTCTATTTATTTTTCCTTCCTTCTTGTGTCTTTTCAATATGAAAAGTGTTGATGAAACCCATGATATTATTGTTTGTAGAGTAAATCCCCACTAACATATGTGAAATTCGTTCAACAAAATCCTGTAAAAATAAAATATAACATTTTCATGTTAAATAAAATTAAAACATTACCATGATACTAAAAATAATAAACGACACAAAAATAAAAATAAAAAACTTACATTGCATTTCTCAATGTCATCAACGATGGATGCACATAATTCTGAAAAAAATTCTTTCTTGTTATAATTGTTCAATTTGAAACAATATCTAAACTTGATATAAGTTTTGCCTTGTTTGACAAGTGCATAAACAATATGTGTGGCTGGCACCAAACATATATCTCATAACAAGCCAAGTTCGTGATAATTTTCTTGCACATGTTCTGATTCGGAACAATACAAATATATATGATCTACATTGTTTCCTTGCTTGTCTTTAACAAACCAATAATATTCCAGTTTCTTTTCACCTTCCAAAATTTTCACTCTCTAACATTCTTCATTGCCCTTGATAGCTCAGGTGTTATGCTATCATTTTGTTTCCTAGCATTCATGGACATTCCAGTTGCAATCTTGGATGCCATTATTGCAGGTCGTGATCCAGACATATTCATAGATAATCTCTTTCTTGCCATTTTCCCTATAAGATAAAAAAATAAAATTAGGCCTTTTACATTATAATAAACTAAAAAAAAAAAAACATTGAATATAAGAACTAATTAAAAAAAAATTAAAACATTTTCACCCATATTTAAATTTTTTTGACTCATGGAGTTATTAGGCTTATGTTGGGACTGTGCCTTAGCCGTGCATCAACCCAATCCCCCCACGGCTAAGGCACTGTCCCACGAGACCGTGCCTTAGGTGCAAGGGGTTGGGGTGATGCCCGACATCGCCCTAGCCCTACCAACCCCGTGGCCAAGTCGTGGGTGTGCCCACGGCTTGGCCACGGGGTTGGTCGAGCTAGGGAGATGTCGGGAATCTCCTCAGCCCCCACAGCCAAGCCCCGAGCATTGCCCAGTAACCACCATGGGCCAAAACTAAAAAAAGTTAAGTAAAAAGAAATAAAAAAGCTATTTTTTTTTTACAAAACTATACCTAAATTTGACTTTTTTTTTCTTTTTATTTTCAAAAAATCTTAAGTATTTTGTTAAATTGTTTTGAAAAAAGTCTCAATTTTTTAAAAAAGTTGGGAAATTTTTAGAAAAAATTAGAAAACATCTAAAAAAATTTAAGGTTTTTTTAATTTTTGCATGAAAAATTATTATGTGATTCAAAGATGATGTTATAATTGTTGTTTTGATAAATGGTAATAATTTAAAAAATAATTAACCTCTGAAATGCTACATTCTCCTCGGATGTCTTCTCAATGTTTCTCTCTTGTAGCTTTCTCCAAATCCTTTAACGAATACTGCCCAAGATATCGCACAATGTAAAAAGATAAAACAAGACTGTGTATATATAACAGAGATTATATAAATTATTGTTAGTATAATGAATGTGGGATAAATAAAAATTAGGTATATTGTCTACATATATACCTAAAATTATATGGATCATCGCTATGTTTAATGAATGTGGGATAAATAAAAAAACATGAGAAATATTGTATTTAACATGTAAATAACGAAATAAAAGAGTAAAAGTTGTTTTTAATTTTTAAGGGAAAAAATTGGGGGGAAATTTTGGAAGGAATTTTTTTTTTTTTTTTTAAGGTGGGGGGCGGGGATTTAGAGGGAAATGATCATTCTGCAGGTTATAAGAATGTCATTGGGAGGGTGATCATTTGTATCATTCTATGTTCTTAGAGAGAAGGGATGGCTTCGTCAGATAAATAAGAGTTTATTTCTAAGACATCAACAAATTGTTCGCATACCTCTTCTGTTGGGACTAGGAAATGTGATAGGAATGCTTGTAATGCAAATGAGGCATCATATTTTTCAGCTAGTCAGAAGTTTGATCATAGTGCAAGAAATTTTATTCAGCATGTTCCTCATGAAATTCCTAAATCAGAGGACTTTGAAGGAACCGATGATGAAGAGGAGGAATATGATGGTGATAAATCTATTCAGCAGTTTAATAGTAATGAAAATAATCAAAATGTAGGTCAAAGTGGAGACTATGATCAATGTTTAAATGATTGGGATGAAAATTTTCCTCCAAGTGAGGATTTTTAAGGTATCGATGAAGATTTCCAAGGCACCAATGAATATGATGAATAATTTCCCTCAAGTGGAAATTTTAAAAGCAGTGAAGATGAGTATGACAATGGTGGACACTCTTTCCCGAGTGGGGAATTTAAACACAACAATGTTGGTGATGATGAATTTTCTCCAAGTGAGGATTTCCAAGCCACGAGTGAGGATGATGAAGAATTCCCCCCAAGTGGGGATATTAAAAGTAATGATGATGATTATGGCAATGTTGGACAATCTTTTCCGAATGACGAATTTAAAGGAAGCAATGTTGGTGATGATGATTTTCCTCCAAGTGAGGATTTTCAAGCCAGTAATGAGGACGATGAAGAATATCCCTCAAGTGGGGATTTTAAAAGTAGTGAAGATTATTATGCCATTGGTGAACACTCTTTTCTGAGTGATAAATTAAAAGGCAACAATGTTGATGATGTTGATTTTCCTCCAAGTGAGGATTTTCAAGATACTGATGAAGATTTTCTATTCACTAAGCAAGATGGTGAAAATTTTCACTCAAGTGGGGATTTTGAAAGAAGTGAAGATGATTATGTCAATGGTGGACACAATGTTGATGATGATTTTCCTCCAAATGAGGATTTTCAAGGTATCAATTACAATGATGGAAATTTTCTCCAAGTGAGAATCTTAATGGCATTGACAGTCTTAAGGGTGATGATGATTTTCCTTCAAGTGAATATTTTTATGGAAGATTCAATGACATTGGTGAGGATGGTAGTCATGTTTCTAGTGATTTTTATATTCCTCTCATGAACGAGATTATCAATGAAGATGATGGACCTATGAATGAAGATCACGTTCTCGATCAATCAGCTACAACAAATCAAGGTGATCGACATTCTCTAGTTCAGTCTCCTGACAATGTTTTGATTGATATTCCTTCTGGTGATAAGGAAAATCCTTCTAGTGAGGATGATGAAATAGTGGAGATATTGCAAAGAAACATTGTGTCTAGGACCAGGACTAGAACTTTTTATATCAATCCAAATTATTCTAGTTATACAAGGTCTAGGAAAGAATTTCTCACTAAATCAATTTCCATAAGTGAATTGATTTCAAGTGAATGTTGTCAAAAGATTTGTTTGAAAAGAATGGACTACATGTATGCCTTGAATAAAAGGAAGACATATTTGTCAATGAATAAGAGCATGCAAAATTCATATTTGATGGGGTGCATGATATCCACCAATACAGGATATGATTATCGCATTGGGAATATTTTACTTTGTAGAAAGTATTTCAAAAAAAATCACTCAATTGGTAATCTTCGTCTATCAAGAATCTAGACAAGGATGGAAAAATATCCTTCAAGGTTGGACGAGAGAGTGGGCCATTGATAAACACTACATTGTCATGGATGCATGATTTCTTTTACAAACATGGAGAGTGTATGTCAGATAGAGACACAATACATATTCCAGATAATTTCTCAAGGAGGGAAATCTACAACTTGTACAAAGGATATGTTGAAGGTGATGAAGGAAATTGTAATTTTATTACATATGCATATTTTACAAGAATATGGAAGAAACAATTCAACAATGTATGTATTCCTTAGAAGTCAAGGATGGGGATTTGCAGTATATGTGCTACTCTTAAATCAAGAAGAGATAAATATGAAGGAGCAGAAAGAGGTATGTATTTACTATTTTTTTATTTTTTAAAATTGAATAGTTATCAACTACGAAAACATATGATCAATATTTTCATTTTATGTCATTTGAAATTCCATAGTCAAAGCACTTCAAGAGCATCAGGATCAATAATCAAGTGAAAGGAAAAAATTGTACAAGCATCGAAAGAAGTGTTATGATGCTCCAAAAAGATATTTAGGCATGATAATTGATGGCATGGACCAAAAGAAAACACTTCTACCACATTTTTTCCGCACACCAAAAAATTTACAGGAAGAGAATTTCATTCAGTTTCACTTGGTTGGTTGTATGGTTTCCAATGGAAAAACGTGTCCAAGGGTTTACTTCACAGGTCCAAATATTCATAATGATGCAAATCTAACCATCACCATAATTCATCATGTGCATACTCACTGGTCTGGAAATCTTTCTCAAGTTCTCTATCTACAGTTGGACAACACTAGTCATGAAAATAAAAATCAAATTGTGTTTTGATATCTAAGAATGCTTGTTGAAATGAGAATCTTTCAAAAGGTGAAATTTGGTTTCCTTCTTGTTGAACACACTCATGATCATGTTGATCAAATGTTCAGTCATTTTTCAGTAACATTGAAGAGGAAAAATGTTGGAATTGTACCATCATTGATTGAATGTATTAAGAAAGCATATGTTCTAGAGCCTTTTTTTCATATATTAGAAGAAACTGTTGACATGTGAATATTTATTCAAGGATCACATCGTGAAGAAAAATGTATTGAGAAACTTAATGACATTAGCTTCCAACATCAATTTTGTTTCAAAAATAATTGATGGGAAAAAACTTATATGGGAAAGAGGTATTCAACTACTACAGAATGGGAGACTTCATCAAGTTTAGCATTTTTGAATTTCATTCCAGATCGTCCAATATTTGCATCAAAGTTATTATTTTTACAATTAATTGTTGAAATCCATAATGCACTGAGGCGTAATAGAGATGTAGATTATTTTGAATGCCTGGAAGAAATAAAAAAGTCCATTAAGGATACATATGAGTACTTTGATGTTGGTGATTCTTTTTGGTGGGAGTATGTTTTCAATAGTCAAAGTGACATAATTTCAATCTCAACAAATGAAGATACATTGTTGAAGACTTCATTTCATTGGCCACAAAATATGCCAATGAATCTGAAGAAACAAGCAGTGTTGAAGTTCAACAAGAATATCAAGGTGCTATTGAGTTTACACAAGCATAGGAAAGAGAAATGTATATTGGTTCACAAAGGTCACATGCACAACGTGAAGCCATGGGAGACCTTTACATGGGTTCAATACAAGATATTAAGGAGGGTAGCATAATTGTAGTTTTAGCGACTGAAGATTCACATGGTTATCCATTCTGGATTGCAAAGGTTATAAAGATTGAGAAAGAAAATGATGATGTTATTGCAATTGAAGTGCATTGGTATGCAACAAGTACACACCCATTCAATGGTGTGTACAAGCCAGAGATGGTGGTTGAGAAACATGTCAATAGAAAGAGAAAAAGAAAGGGTCAAAATACAACTCATCATTACATTGACCTCTGAAAATTAGATGGTGTTGACATACTTGTTTCTGACTTCAATTTGACAAAGAGATGAACTCTTCGCTCCAAGAGAACAAAGATTATCAAGAGGTCGTTGCCACAAGAAATAAATGAAAGATGGGATTCTGTTGAACCTAGTTGTAGATATAAAAGGAATTTTACATCTGAAATGTTGGGCATGCATGTAGACTCAGATGGTGCATTCATCGACAATAGATAAGAGTATGGATCATATACATCTTCATCCAATCATTCATATGAAGACAATGTAAACTCTAATGGTATTTCAAAAACCATGAGTCAATCTGAATAAGTGTATGAAACATTTTATGTATTTTTTATCCATATGATGTTTGTATGGTACTAAAAATGAGCATTGAACTTACATATGATCTTACATGAAGTTATGAATATTTTTTTATGTTTTATGAATTATATGTTTTGATTATGGATAATATAATAAAATTTCTTAGCTCCTATGTTTTGAATATGGACAATATAACAATACTTTTAAGAAATAGTTTATGTTTCATTCAATGTAACTTGTATTTTTTTTTTTATTAAAAGTAAAAAAATTATTAAAAAGTGACGTTGAATTTTTAAAGTCTATTGTGATATTTTCATGGCGGTATGTATTACCTTGTACTTTGAGTGATAAAAAGATTTTAAAAGTAAGCATTTAAGAGTTGATTTTATGATTTGTTTACGATAATGATGAGTTCTTTTACCACTTTATAAAAATGTGTCATTTTCATACCCCAATTTTAGAATGGGTGCTATCGGTAGCAAAACTTTTCAATTTGATGGTTGATTTTGAGGTTTTGGTTTTAATAGTACCAACTGCTAAAAATACGATTTCAAATTACCTAAAATTTTAACGTTTTGAAAAGAAAAACAAATTCAAAAACATATTTTTTTAGGTGTTGATTTTAAGGTTTTTTTGAGCTACTGCTTGAGTTTTGAAGGTCGTGTTTGAAAAATGTTGTAATTTTGACCTCGTTTAAAAAAATGGTGCTATCAGTAGCACCACTTTTTGATTTGGGGGTTGATTTTGATGGTTTTTATGCAAAAATATGGGTTTTTTGGTCCAAAATTCTCATTTTGAGGTCACAGTTCTCATTAAATCAATAACTTTGTTTTTGGTACAATTAATCCCAAACACCAACTTCTATCACTCATAGAAGTACATCTATCAAGAACCAAAGAAAATTTTGTATGAGACATAAATAATAATGATGACAAGGAATTCACAACAACTCTCATATTGTCAATTTGATGCTCCAGTTAAAAACTGCAACAATATGGAAATGCCAACTTTGTCCTTTTACACCCCTCTTTTTCAGACTTAAATTTTTTAGTCAAACTGGATATCTCCCACACTGCACACTTTTGGAAAAACTTCACTAAAACAACATTGTCTAGCTTGATGAGTATACAAAATGTCAAGAAATTAAATATTTCTAGATTTGTCATCTTTGGACCAATTTCCTCCTTTGAAAATCCCAAAACAATCCCCAAAAAGTGGCCATGAATAGTGGATTTTTCCCTATTTTGGAACCTCCACTCCAAACTCCTTAAAATTCGTCCAATCCCTTCTCAAAATATTTTCATGTATGATTTTCTAACACTCTGTACAAATTTCAGTAGTGATTGTGCTCCTGCCACTGAGCTTGACCCCGATCTTCAAAAACGTGTAATGTGCATTTTATGGAAAATTAGAGCATAATTGGATATTGGCCTTCTATGGAACTTCTATGGCCCTCAAAATTATGGAAAAAACCCAAATAATATTATCTTCTTTTGAGTTATTATGCTCTTGTTATGGCCAAATGTGATTTTGACTCTAGACTTAATTTTTTTTTTAGACTGTAGGAATTTTTTTCCTATGTGGACACACTTCTTTTTTTATTCCTTTTCAAACCTCATGCATGCATTAATTATGTACTATGCACTAACATTCAGCATGCACTAGATCCACAATGCGCAATGCCAATATTTAGTGCACGCCTCGCACACCAATATTCAGTGCACACAATTTTTCTTTATGTCGCACACAATTATTAAATGTGTGCAAATTTTTATATCGCGCACAAATATCCAATGAACACAACTTTTTATACCACACGCCAACATCCAATGCGCTAAACGTTTCTATACCACGCACCACCAATTATGCACTATGCAACGCCAATATTTAGTGCACACAAGTCCTTTCATTGTTTAGATGATTTTCCCTATTTAGAGCTCGCAACCATCGTGAAAATTCCCAACTTTCATGTTTAAGAAAAATTTGGTCGCTTGGAATTCGAAATGACCCCTCCATAACAACCATTATAAGTGCAATTCCAACTTGAACTTGCTTATAAATTTGGGAATTTCTCTCACAATTTTACCGTAATCCCCAAATTCTACACAACTCAAACATTGAGATGACAAATTTACCCACTTCATGTTGATCTTAGGCCCATACAATTCCATTGTTGAACCAAAAATATCTAATACCAATATGTAACGTCCCCCAACTTAACCGAGGAACATTACATATGAAAAATACACATAAATTCAAAATTATTCTACAAACTAAATTCTTTTAGCTTACTAGCTACAAATTATACACGTATTTAACCATTGTAGATACCAATTATTTAAATGTTGCAGTGACATCATGCTAGCTAACATGAATGTTGCCTCCTCACTGAGACAAATTGTGCACGCAACAAGATTTGTATTGCGTGAGACAACTATTCCCAATGCGCGCAACAAGATTTTTACCACGCACGACAATTATTCCCAATGCACGTGATGGTTCGAGCACTGCACCAGAATCTCATTACTATTAGTACTAAAATCAATTAACAAATACATTTAAACATTGAATTACGAACAACATGAAAATCAAGCTCATGCAATTGTCCATACTAGTTAAAATGTAAATGCATCTAATAATTTCACCACAACAACATATCATTCATTCTCATGCATAGAGTAAAATGCACATCAGTTAAACTCATAAACAAACTCAAGAAGACAAATAGACACTTATATTTTAAAAATAGTTATGCAACCAACTGCTTAGGAAGGACATTCCACCCAACCATAGACTTGTTGTTCCAAATCTCAACAACAAGTTATCCATGAGCTAGAGATAGGAATCCACAATAAAAGGGTTCTTGTCATTGTCCCCTCATAACTCAGATATCTCACAACCCACTGGTGTTTTCCTACAACTATCCTAAATTTCCTCTAGCTCTCTTCTTCTTGACCTACCCAACCTAAGGAATGTACCCCTTCACTACTCTCATTCCATTGGACATCCCATTTGTTTATCAGGGTCTCTCTGGCACATGTAACTAGGAATATTTCTATTGGAAAATCAAGGGAGCTCATTGCTAAGAAAACTACGAGAAACAACAACAAACACTTATTATTATAGTGCAAATCACAGAAGAGTTCACTCTTCAGGCCTGACAACTTGGCTCTTGAATCTTCATCTCCAAAGCGCTCTAGAATGCTCCAAAATTCTCCCTTCCTTCTTGATCTAGCTCCAGTGCTCTTTTTCTCTGCCCTAATTTGCTTGTTGTTCATGTAAAATTCAATGTGTAAAAATTCCCAGTAACTACCCATACAAATTTCCTCTATTTTACAAAGATAGTTGACTGCTCACTTTGTCCAATGTTGATTGTACTTCAACGCCCCCATTCTCTCCAATAAATATGAGATGTGACTCTCACACGCACCCTCTTACATGGGTTTAATGATTGGGCTCCCATACACGCAAACATAAAATTAGAAGTTAACCCCAATGATAATAAAATTCAGGAAAATGGGTTGAATTAATACCCATAATTAATTCCCCCTTGGACCCCTCTTAGACACTCTCTTATCTTGTGGAAAACTCTCCCCCCATCTCTGTCCATATCCCCCAATAGTTGGTATCACATTATATTTATTTAAAAATAGAAAATGCATTCACATATGACATCGCTAGGCCATAGACACATTCATATCTACATTATGCATTGATTAAACCGATGATTATAGCGAGGATGTTAAATTTTTCATTTTGCAAGTAATGACAAGCATAATGGAAATAAGCATTTAGAAAACAAACAAGCTCTTCCAAGTTAATATCCAGTGGCTAAAATTTCATTATTCTAAACTAGCATTGATTCCTCCATCATTGGAGAAAAATTAGTAATAGGGAAACTCCCAAGTGTCTATAAAATCACTTAGCATGTCAAAGATTGCTAATTGAATAATAGTGGCACATAGATTAATATCTCTTTGCAATGTAGGGTTGAATTAAAAAATGTTCTTGCTTGGTTAAAAGTGATTTTTTTTCTAGCAGTAAATAAATATGATTTCTAAGAAGGAAGAAGTCAAAGAGATTTACCACATTAGAACTTTGATAATTAAGGGAGAGACATGATATCCCTAGAGTCACGAGCAACATAAGAATAGATGATCATACTCAAAAGAGGGGTAACTATTAGCACCAACAGTGTATGACACATGCAGGAAATATTGAAAATAAACAAATAATAAGAATATGTATGCACATAGACAAAAAAATTAACAAAATAAAGGTAGGACAACATGTAGTGTAGCTAGAGAGGTAATCAGAGGGGCGAAGAGCTCATAGTGATAATAGTGGAGGTCATTCAATGTAAGGTGGACTAGGTCCACTATATTATTAAATAACACCCACAATGGTAGTTAGATATATTAGTGTGAACATAATAAATGTAAGAGGACTTCTTAGAAGGTTCATCCTCTAAAATGTTCTTAGGTGGTTGGTAACACTATATAAATGGGATCAAGCAATGTAATGGGGAGTCAAGAAGAAGTATTGTATTTGGAGGGTGTCGCTCATTAGGAGGTTTCCCCCTCGAAGAGGCAAGTGAACAGAAGAGGATCCCTTCCATAATAGGATCTATTGTATTGTGTTTCCCTATCTCAAGGGTTTTCATAATAATAAAGTGTGAGTTTTTCTATATTGTCTCTGAATATTTTTGGTGTTTCTGTATGCAATTCTTTGGTACTTAACATTACCAATGACTATAGTATGACACATGCATCGAGAATCAAACTATATTTTTGTTTTGATCTTTCTTGTTTCTCACATGCATAACATTTGATTGTTTGCTCATATCAGTTCTCTCACTTAGATTTGTCTTTATTAATATTGGCGTTGTTTGTTTGAATTTCCCAAAGAGGCATTGGAAGATCTGGTTGTTTGAATGTTTTTTATAAGGGTTTATAAAGTGTTGTAACTCCAACATTGTTTCTTAGTGGGCTCTACACTCTCCACTAGTTAAGAAAATCTTTTATTCACCAATTGAGAATTTATGGATCAATGAGGTGAGGTGAAAAGGGAATATAGATCTGCTCGTTAAAACATAATCCTAGGAAATCAACAAATCCTTCAAGGACCCACTCCTAGATTTGAAGCACTTGTATTTGTCACAGCTAGGGTGTTTCCGTACATGAATGAGTTCACTCTTAGAGCCCATGTAAAGTATGATGTCAGAAGACACTAGGAGAACATATATGTAGTTACCATGTCTCACCATCGTAGTCACACATCCTTGGGATGTCCCATCCATGATGGAGCACAAAGAAGACATTAATGTCAACGAGGAAGGAGCAGCTAAGGCATTGCTTCACAACAACATCACACATGGAAAAGTGGGGTTGGATCTCATAGGGGAAGTAATTCCCTTTGAGAGAAAGTTGTAGCTCAACTTGAAACATGAGATTTTCTCATTGCTTTCAAGGCCAAAACTTTCATTTAATGAATGGTTGTTTATCAAAGGAAAGTTGGGATCTAGTTGTAGAAAACTCTTGAGCATGGTTTTTTGTGGATTTCTAAGGATCAACGTTTCAACATGGGAAAGCAACAAACATGAGATGCTAACGAGGCTCTCTTAGAAATGACACTCACTATAATCAACAACGAAATAGGCCACTCATGCTTCTCACGTTGTATTTGCAATAGATGGATTACAACAAACACTAAGATACATCAAAATGCACTCACAGAATAAGGGAGTCCCATCTAAAAAATAGGGAATGGAAGGGATCCTCTTGCAGACACCCTACATAGGGTTGCATCAAGTTAGGTCGTAAGCGACCAATTAATTGGAGCCCATTGTGTTGAAGATGTAGGAGGAGGACAGTGATATAAGAAGGGGACCAAAGTCAAATGAACACGTAGAAGCACCAAATAACTAGCTAATTTTCAAAAATCACTTATTATAGATAATAGTATGAAGACTTTGATAGGTGCTTCTCCCTTAAAAGACACCTTCAATGTAATTAAAATTTATTAACCTACTCTAATGCTTACAATCGTTTCATGTAAATGAGTGATCACATCACCATAAATAAGTATGGCGTTGTCTAACTGTTCTACGCTTTTACTTTTTTCGTCGAAATCGGGTGACATAATATGCATGAAATCACATATTTTTGTTGTTTAAATTGCATTTATGAATGCATAAATGGATTCAGTGTGTTGAAAAACCCCAGGACACTCAAATCACACAGAATTAACCAATCAAATATATAGATACAACAATTTTTTTTTGTTGGATTTCAGACAAATATCCCAAAAAAAAATCAAAACATAAAACATTTAAACTACAAAAATAAGTATAATCAAAATAATAATTATAACTTTTTAAATAACTTTAAATATTAAAAAAATACAATATTTAAGATATAGAAGAATACTTTAAATAATCATTAATAATGATAATCTTTATGAATAATTATATAAAGGTCATGAGCATTAAATCTTGGTTCATCATTTTAGGAGTGTCAAACTCTATTTGTCCATTGTTTAATTAAGTGTGGATCTTAATTTACCCCTTTATCCATGAGCCTCATTTTTTACACATCACATGCATTGTCAATATTATATTTGTCAATGTTTATTGGTATAAGTTGAATATGTATCTATCATCCCATGGTGACATCACCCACCTACTATTTTTTATTACCTACTCTTTTTTATATATATTTTATCACAAACATAGAAAGCATCTCATTGTTGGTTGTTGTCAATTGCATGGGATTTTCTTTCGGGGTGTGGCATCACAATGTTCATTTCCTCATAACTTCATATTGTACAACTAGTTTGACACAACCACAAGGTACTAGTTGCATGATACGTTGTTGGTGCCTATAACATTGTGGATTCTACAATTTTCTTCTTAGTGTTAGGTTATACAACAGATCTATGTACAAAGTTATGTTGTGCAAACCATCTCATGTGAATGCTCACATAATTATACTAGATAAAATTTGGCATCCCTCATCTATGGAATCACTTATGTGCAAGACTTAGTCGACATGGGCAGAAACTTATGCGCAAGACTTAGTCGACATGGGCAGAAACCTCCTCGCTTAAAAGTTTTTGCTCCCTAACAACTATGTTGTCGATGTCGATTATAGGAATTTTTTCCTAACTTACTTTATGATGTATCACGTTTTAACTCGTAACTATTGAACTTTAAGTCCAATCTAATAAAGCATGGTCCTTTCTATAGTAATTCGGTTTTTTCTTTGTAGTATTGCATCTTTTAGTTCTATTCCAACCTGGAAAAGAAGTTTTTTTTAGAATGTAATGTGAGGAGTTTATCGTTTTTTTAATATAAGATGGATGGTTCATAGAGCTTAAAGTAATCTATATTGAATATTAGATGAACTCATATGTACTACAAGTAATGTAGATTTATCTTAACTCCGGATTTATCATGTATCAAGAGGCTTCAAATTTTTTGAAGTGCAAAATCCCTAAAGCGTGGCTAAATGAATGAACATTCCACCTAGTCATATCATTTCTCAAAATTCAACTTGATGAATCACTTTTAAACGTGTGACTATTGGAATTTAAGTCCAATCTAATCAAGCATGCTCCTTTGTCTAGTAATTCAATTTTTTCTTTGTAGGATTGTATCTTTTAGTTATATTCCAACAACGAAAATAAGTACTTTTGGAATGTAGTGTGATGAGCTCATCGTTTTCTTGATATAGAACGGATGACTCATAGAGCTTCAAGTAATCTACATTGAACATTGGATGAATTCCTATGTACTACAACCAGAGTAGATCCATCTTAACTCCTGATTTATCATGTGCCAAGAGGCATCAAATCCCTTGAGGTGCAATTTTTGTTTTAAGCACAAAACTTGAGTAAAGGTTTGCACCTCAAGGGATTTAATCTCTCTCAACACATGAAAAATACAAAGTCAAGATGGATTTATGCTATATATATACACACAGACTTTACTTGTTATTGATATATATAACAATAGACCAATAGACCAATTCGGTCTTAGTGGACGTTAATCATCATCATCATCAATACTTTTAAATGTCTTAAGCATTGAAGGAATTACACATCCCTTGCCGGATTTCGGGGAAATATCCCTAGAAAAAATCTCTATTTCGTAGAATCTTTAGCCTTTTAAAAAAATTGTTTTTATGCCATACGAACTTTTTCACGTTCAATTATATATGTGTGTATTACTTAACTTACATTGAAATATTTTATTTATGGTCCCCATTGAATTTTTTTCTTATTAATATATTTTTTTAAATGTCATTGTCAACTTCATATTAAAGCATTAAAGGAATTGCACATCTCCATCATAGTGAGAAGTAGAAAGCATGTATCAATGGAATAATAAATTTTTTACTTTCAATTACTCTCTCTCTTTCACTCTCTTTCTCTATATAAAGTTGACTCTTTCATCCCCTCTCTATATAAAATTGATAAAAAAATATTTTTCTTCAAGTAGATCTTGAAATATTTTATTTATAATAGACATTGAAATATTTTGTGTTCTTAATATTTTTTTTTAAAACAGCATATCAATTCCATGTTCAAGATAACCCATACTTTATTTCCTACACAAATTGTCATTCGTAAATTTACGAACATCTAAAACAAGCTTTTAAAGTGGACCAAATTTCATTATAATTAAATGATAAAGTGTATAAAATTGCATTATAATTATATTACATATATAAAATATTAATCTACCAAAACTTTAAGTGTAGTTGTGTTGGTAATCCAATTATTTTAAAATTAAAGTGTAGAAACCACTTTAAGTTAAGTTTTTTTTTAATATTATATTTTTCATTTTTTTTAGATTTAACAACTTTCATCAACTTTTGGATTGAAGATGATTCGGATTGGATTATTATATTATTTTTCATTTATATTGATGTTTTCAAAGTGAAAAAAAATGGAGGAATCAACTTGCGGGGTCATTTTAGTGGCATGTCCCAATTTGGAAAATTGGGGTTAGAACCTTATGGGGCCATTTTGAGGCATTAAACAACATTTTGGGGTGTTTGGTGTGAAAAATTCATGCCCACACCCCTATTCGGGTTATACACTCGGAGACCTTTCCAACGGCGGGTCAAACTCCTCAATTGGAGCTCATATGAAAAAGTGATTCCTTCCACAAGTTGACCTATTGTGTTGACCACCATGGTACGAGAGGATGCCACATCAACCACCGTTATTCACACGTATGGGGCTAGCCACCTATGTAATTTCAAGAAAATTCTAAAAGTACTAAAACCCTATCACAATTGAGGGTTAAGGAAGTTGAAACCCTACCCCTAGATGACTATCGGGCTATGTTAAATATCGGGCCACTAGGAGGAGAAGGGATTCCATTCTACGCTATTGTATTTTGTTCCACATCATAGTATAGCAACTAGGAGTGGGAAATTAGAAAGAATAACAAAGGGTATTATTGTTCTGTAGCAACCTAACATGACATAGGTCTCAAGTGACTCCATAGAGACTGTCTTCTCCTTTGCACTTGCATTAATTCCATACCAGAAAAAAGAGAGCAGATCAACCTCACCTTCTAGTTGGGTTTTCTCCCGTAAGGGTTTCCCAGAGAAAATCTTTGTGTTATTTTGTGGATGGTGTGTGAATTTATTTTATTGTTCCATATTTTCCACATTTGATCTATTTCATGCATAATTAGAAGATCAATAATTAAATATTTTGGAATCTAAAGGAATTTAACCTTCATAGTGTAGATTTCATTTTTTTGTATTTATCACATATGTTGGGACAAACTATTCCAGTGGAATATCCATGGTAATTTACAGATCATATGATGTCTTATATCACTTGTTTAATGAGTCCCATTGAAATGTGAGAATATGTGTGACTTTCATTTTGGTTTTATTTACTCCTTAATTTTTTACATTTTGCAAAAATGACTATTAGGTCAATTATTATAAATAAAATGATATATTTGTTTTATATAAAGTAAGTTTTACAAGCTCAAAATTAAACAATCATATGGTCATAGGAGAGGTCAAAGAGTTAATAAAAAATATAATGGTTAGATGATTAGAATGTAGATATGCACTAAGACTACGCAACCACAATGAATCCTAGATTTGGAGGAGGGTTAAGATCATATAGGTTTGGGCCCCACCCAGTAAATGGTGGCTTGTCAATGAACATGGCAATGACTAATCCATCTTCTTCCTTCTACTAGAGATGTTTCTCCATAGAGATAACCAATTCTAGCCCCAAGAACTTGTCATTATATAGTGGAGGAGGAGGCGAGTTACTATGATGCTCATGACTTTGGCTCCAACATTCATTGCATTCTTGAACCAAGGGATCTACTCTATAGTGTGGCCTACTACCAAAATAGTGTGAATGAGATGAGTCAAGAGGGGAGTGGATCTTCAGGGGAACCATACTCATTATGGATGGGGTTGACTCCCATACATAGAAAATTTTAGGGGCCAAAATTTCGCCCATGGGTGAAATATATCCCCTTCAAATTTTGACAAGGCAAATTTGATATATTAAAAAAAAAACCAATATTAATCCCAATTCGCCCCCCTTTTATTTTTAAAACAATATTGATTATATATTTAGCCCAAAATTGGTGGTCGAAATTTAAATATTAATTACATTTTTTCCTTCGAAAAATGGCAGTCATCCTCCCTTTTGCCCAATTTCTGGGAGTAGCCATCGATCTTTCAAGGTTTTCGCCCACAATTTTAGTTTTTTCACAAGGCCAAGGACCATGATTCGCCTCGATTTGGGAATGGCCATTGGCCTTAGGGTTTTTTCGCCCATCAATTTGGAGTTTTTTAGTTTTATAGAGGATGCCCCCTATTTGGAGTTTTTACATTAACTCGGTCGTGGGTTTCAAAAAAATATTCCCCAATTTGATGGTGATTCACAATATTAATAGATCCAAGTGGTTCGACTTGAAATCTTCAGCCACGCTTAGCTTGGAATCTTCAAAGTCCAAGTTCCAACTTGAAATTCTATTGTCAAAATTTGCAAATTACAGGAGGAGGAAGCGTTGAGTTCTTTCCATCTTCCCAGTCACTCTGTGTCAACATTTCTAGTTGCCAGACTAGCCCCTGCAACACCTTGAATCTTGATATTGAGTAAGTCATAAGTGGCTTCTGAGCCCTCTCTGCAACTTTTGAAATTTGTCACGAATGTGGAGGGATAATCTTAATCTCTTATCATTTATGGGCTCGTGGTTCTCCACTCCGCTAGTAGCATAGTTGTTTTGGGAATTCATTAAGTGCATATGCTAGTAGGGATTATCCTGATCAGTGGTAGAGCCCACTGAGCCTCCGTGATAGCAGAGCCTCTAGGTCATGACGAGTGATTTTTTGGGTTAGTGATTGGAGTAGATTACTAGTTATGTGTAACATGTTTAAGTTTTTGAGCTTACCCACAGTTTGGATAAATTACATGGGTGTTTTTAAATCATTCTCACAAGTTGGTGCTGAAACACGGTGTTTCAACACCATTTTCCCAATGCTCATTGCGTGTGTGTTTTCACGCATGTTGCACAAGTATCATCCTGATCAATGATAGATCCCACAGCCCCACCCAGCCTCCAAGATAACATAGGATTCAGGTCATGATGAGTGATTGTTTGGGTTAGTGATTTCCAATTTGAGTAGATCAATAGTTTTGTGTTTCATTTTTTGAGCTTACTCAAAGACTACAGTTTGGATAAATTATTAAATTACCTGGGCGTTTTTAAATCATTCTCACAAGTCGGTGTTGAAACATCGTGTTTCGGCACCATTTTCCCAATGCTCATTGCTTGTGTGTTTCCACACACGTCGCACAAGTGTCATCCTGATCAATGATAGAGCCCATAGCCCCACCCAGCCTCCAGGATAGCAGAGGCTTCAGGTCATGATGAGTGATTTTTTGGGTTAGTGATTGCCAATTGGAGTATATCAATAGTTATGTGTTTCGGTTTTTTAGCTTACTCACAGACTACAGTTTGGATAAATTATTAAATTACCTGGGTTTTTTTAAATCATTCTCACAATATGGTGTTGAAACACAATGTTTCAACACCATTTTCCCAATGCTCGTTGTTTGTGGGTTTCTACACCCGTTGCACAAGTGTCATCATGATCAGTGATAGTTCCCACATCCCCACCCAACCTCTCGGATAGTAGAGGCTTCAGGTCATGATGAGTGATTGTTTGGGTTAGTGATTGGCAATTGGAGTAGATCAATAGTTCTGTGTTTCATTTTTTGAGCTTACTCACAGACTACAGTTTGGATAAATCATTAAATTACCTAGGATTTTTTAAATCATTCTCACACACTGGTGTTGAAACACAGTGTTTCAGCACCATTTTCCCAGTGCTCATTGCTTGTGTGTTTCCACTCACAAGTGTCATCAAGAAAATGAAAATACAAGGAAAAATGGAAATGGAAATACAAGGAAAGCACATAACTCAAGAAAAATGAGACGTAGAATCTATGTCTTCTCTTTTCTATTGATATTCAATGAGTTGAAGTTCTCTTTTATATTCAGCAAGAAGAAGCCTTGAATAGATTTTAGATCTGTTTATTTATACAAAAATGTCTTAACCAAAAAAAGTTAGACATTCCACATTCTTTGATCTCAACAATAGAATATAATCAAAACTAAAAGATACAATGCATATTTTTCTGAATTTGTTGAGATTTCTTTGGTTTGTTGGAACTTCACTTGTCCTTTATTTACTCAATGTTATTTCTCGCTAACGTACTTGGTTTTTTCTGATTATTCAATTGAGCATGCAGTTCCATTAATGCCACAACAAATTTTGAAGGTTTGACATTTGCATTCAACTCAAATGTGAAAACCTTTTTATGTACCAAAGGTAATTTCTCTTCAATTTTCACCATTGCCTATGTTGTAACCTGATGTTGTAAGATTGGTTTTACCAACAGATCATTTATCATTTGTAAATCAACATGATCTACTTGTTGGATAACACTTTGTACACTCTATTTTTCTTTGAATTATCTTTTCTCCTTTCAATCTCTATTTGTCCAAGTGTATTAGGGATAGCATTGCCATCAAACCTAGCCATTTCCAGCTCTACAGTTGAGATACTGTTAAGACAATCTTCCTTGGCTTCTCTAGCCAACTTCTTACTTTCTTCAAGATTTGTTTCCTAGACCATTAAAGCCATTTCTCCCTTTATCTGATCATACTATGAAAAAGGGGCAAGCCCAGGTACATTGATTTTTTGTCTCCATACTATGAATTCTTGGAATTTGGACCTGGTTATATAGGCTTCTGTCTCCTTTTCATGAATATTCTTCAAGCAATTATTAATCACTTGATAATGTCTTTGACTAATATCCATATTTTGGTATAGGTCTTGTTGGATAGTTTCCAGCTTTCCATTTATTTCAGATGCTTGCTTCTTAAATGCAATGATATACATTCATGTTTTCTCAAATAAAGTTATTTGAGACTGCAACTGCTCTATTAACCTATCTCTCTGGGAAAGCACAATATTTATCACCTATTGATTTTGAACACTTAATTCCAGATTGTCTTCTAACTGCTTTATACATTGCTCGAAACCCTGTTTGATTTGCTATGTTTCAAAATTGATTTTATTTTTAGCAGTCATTTCCATATGTTGCATATCATTATGCAATTGTTCAACCAAAACACTCTTTCATTCTAGTTGTTTTGTGAGATTATCCACTGACCAATGGTTAGCAGTTGCAAAGTCTCCCAATGAGTCTGCAACTTCTTTTGCAAATTCAGGGTCACTCTGTCCCTGTCCATCATATATCATTTTCTGCTTTTTGGTAATTACTCCCTCTTTTTGCCAAGCTTCCTTTCTTATGATAGCCTTCCTTTTCTTTTTGAAAAAGAAATTTGATGGAGGCATTTCTTCAAGTTGAATAGGTGTGAGGTCATCTATATTAATAATCTTTTAACTAGGTAACTCAAAACTTGTTGCTAGAGGACTTAATGATGGTATGGGAGAATTAAGTGCAATAGATCCTTCTGGGTTTGTGGCATCTTTCATTGGAGTTTCAGTATTTGGCGATGAGAAAGGAAAAGTATTCTGATGATTCATCAAAGATTTAAATGATTTGTGCTCATATTTACCTGGTACTGATATTATTGCATCTTTGGATAATGTATCTGAGCTCTTCTCCCCTTCCTTGGAATTTTCCTCATGCAAGGTATGTTTCTTGGGCTCTGTCAATTATGTCACCTGTAAAGTTGGATTTTTTTTCTCCCTGCAAGACCTTGGGCAGATTATTCCTTCTATGCTTCTAAAAACTAAGGAAGCCTGATTGTTGATCTTGAGGAAAATTTTGAAATCTTCTTTCAACTTCATCGTATGATCTTACTCCTCTGAAAATTTCATCATAGGGGGAATATTCATGTATATATCTTTTCATATTGAATTGAGCTAGATGATTTTCAACCACCCTATGAGGATCATGCCTTTTATACTCAATATCAACCAATTTGATATCTTCTAAGGCTGAATATTCAAACTTAGCATGTCCAAAATAAGATAACGAAAACACGCCAACCTGTATGGGAAAGGTTGGCCACACTCTCTTCTGTGTCACCTTCAATTCTTTAGTTATTCCTCCTGAGGTTGTTTGATAAGCTATTTCTCTGCAAACCAGTATATTAGGTAGGAATATGGGGAGAGCATGCAGAGATAAATAACATCTGAACACTCTAATATAAGAAAAAATTTCCTCAACATACCAATCTGCGATAGCACCCAAATTTCCAATGATTTGTTCTGAAATTATGGGGGGAGGTTGTCCATAGATAGCTTCATGAATTGGGATTACTACATTATGAAAAATTTCATAGAAGAAGTCCTTTGAATTTTCCTCCCATAATTTAGAGTGATAAAAATGTATGGGATCGTTGCTAGTCGGAGTCCAACTCCAATTCATGAGAGGAAATGGAGTCCTGAAACAGATTGTGTCCATAATGAATGTAGACATATAAAAGGGGGTAGGTTCTCCTTTATATTTTAGCATCTTCTATTCCACAATTTCCTTGGATAAATTTTTTGATAACATTTTTCCCCAATCAAAAGTGTAACCCTCAACAACCTCATGGATTATGGGAACCCATTCTATAGTAAAATGCGTAGGATTTTTCCTATCGAACATTCTATAGAGCATCATGGCGATATACATGATATGAGCATCACAGGATGTTGTAGAATATACACCATGGGTATTAGATTTGAACTTGTTTATATTACCCCACCAAGTTTTCACTATATCGTGGATGGTTCTATCATATTTAATGCATTCCTCATCCTCAAACTTCAATATAAAAGATGAATTGTAGGTATATTTAGGTTTAGAAGATAATTTATACATTACTTGAATATCCTTGGATTGAAAAGAGCCAACGAAGGTCTTATGGTGACTGAAGATGCTTCTTGTTGGGATATCCACGTGTTCCAGGGCCCAGCCTATCATATCAATGTAAGGCATAAGTTTAGGCCGAGCAACAACTTTATGTAATTCAGACTTCGCCACATGTCTAAGCTTATCTAGGATTGTATCAGTGTCTTCTTCCTCTGAATCTATCTGGACATAGAGAATTAGAAAGTTTGTGCTCCAAAATGTCATAAACTTGTTTCCAAGATTCAGTGGTGTCTGTCAATCAAGAAGTAGTATCTGAGAGTATATATGCATTTGAGTTTGATTTGTCAGTCGATAAATATTGCTTCTTTTATGTTTTACGCAGCGCCATGATTTTCGAAAGATGAAGTTAACCTTCCCACGAGAAGCAAAACCTGTGAGCTCACAATGTTGAATACAAAAATTCCAAATGCTAATAGCGAAATGATTTGAAACTTGAAAATTGAAATTCCTTTATTTACAACAAAATTTAATGTCTAGTTATTTTTGTATTAATCCACTGACAGAGTAATCATTCCAAAATTTGTCAAATTTATTACCAGGCAGTCGCAAAACTTATCCCAATCTTTAATCCTAGCCAATTGGGTGTATTATTAATGGATGTAATTAATATAACGTACAATGTACAATGCACACTCTACTTTGGCGGTTCGGCATTCGAGGGTTATGAAAGAAAAACATTGGATATCTTCCGAAGGTCGAATTCACGGAGTAGTTAATCAATTATTAATTTTATTTTTGTAATTAATCATTGAATCAGGGTTTAAAGTCGCTTTTAGTTTTAATTACTTGAAACTTCGAAACATCGACATTAGGGAGTTTTGAATGCAACATGGTGTACATTGTACAATGTATATCTCTCGAAGGTTGAATTCGTGGAGCAAACAATCAAACCTTTTTTTTAAGTACTTTGGGACTCCGGAACTCCGGAGCTCCAAGAGTTTGTGAGCGTGTATGTGCAGTGAGCACTGAGTACTTTGGCAGTTCGAAATTCAGGGGTTTTGATTGAAAGACAATATAATTATAGATATCTCTAAAAGGCCGAATCTATGGAGTGATTACTTATCGTTAATCACAACTGGTTAAACATGTTTTAATTAATTAAGTTTGTTAAGTGTCTTATTTATCATGATCACAAGTGCTTCGGTATTTCGGTTCTCCGACGTTTTTGAACCTGTTCTTTGATTTATCTAAATCTCCCAGAGTGATGTAGCATTGATGATGTCACTTTTGATGATGTGTCATGCAAAAATGTGAGTGACATGTGTCACCTAAAAAAGTGCAAATGATATGACAAAAATGCCCAAAAAGAGTGCCATGTGTCAGCCAAATTGAAGTTTTTGATAGGTGGCTCATGACTCATTAGTCGATTTTCAGTGAGTAGTAGTACTTTAGCAGTTCAACATTCAGGGGTTTTGATTGCAAGACAATAGATATCTCCTGAAGGCCAAATCTATGGAGTGATTACTTATCGTTAATCACGACTAGTTAAACCTGTTTTAATTAGTTAAGTTTGTTTAAGTGTCTTATTTATCATGATCACAAGTGCTTCGGTATTTCGGTGCTCTGGTGTTTTTGAACCTGTTATTTGATTTATCTGAATCTCCCGAAGAACACTTTCCCAGAGTGATGTGGCAGTGATGACATCGCTTTCATTGACGTTTGATCATGCAAAAAGGTGAGTGACACATGTCACCTAAAAAAGTGTGAATGATCTGACAAAATGCCCAAAAAGAGTGCCACGTGTCAGCCAAAATGAATTTTTTGACAGGTGGCTTGTGACTCATCAACCGATTTTCAATGAGTAGTAGTACTTCGGCAGATCAACATTTGGGGGTTTTGATTGCAAGACAATAGATATCTCCCAAAGTCCGAATCTACGAAGTGATTACTTAATAACTTATCATTAATCACGACTAGTTAAACCTGTTTTAATTAATTCAACTTGCTAAGTGTCCTATTTATCATGATCACAAGTGCTTCATTATTTCAGTGCTCCAGCGTTTTTGAACTTGTTCTTTGATTTATCTGAAGTTTTAAGGATAAAAATCGAAAAGACTTTCAAAGTTTAAACTCTGAATTTCTAAAATGTTCTAACAGGGCATTCATTAAGTGCATATGCTAGTAGGGATTATCATGATCAGTGATAGAGCCCACCCAGCCTCCAGGATAGCAGAGGCTTTAGGTCATGGTGAGTGATTGTTTGGGTTAGTGATTGGAGTAGATTAGTAGTTATGTGTAACGTGTTTAAGTTTTTGAGCTTACCCGTAGTTTGGATAAATTACCTGGGTGTTTTTAAATCATTATCACAAGATGGTGTTGAAACACTGTTTTCCCAATGCTCATTGCTTGTGTGTTTCCACGCATGTCGCACAAGTGTCATCCTGAACAGTGATAGAGCCCACAGCCCCACCTACCCTCCAGGATAGTAGAGGCTTCAAGTCATGATGAGTGATTGTTTGGGTTAGTGATTGCCAATTGGAGTAGATCAATAGTTCTATGTTTCAGTTTTTGAGCTTACTCATAGATTACACTGTACAGTTTGGATAAATTATTAAATTACCTGGGCGTTTTTATATCATTCTCACAAGATGGTGTTGAAACACGGTGTTTCAGCACCATTTTCCCAATGCTCATTGCTTGTGTGTTTCCATGCACACCACACAAGTGTCATCCTAATCAGTGATAGATCCCACCTAGTCTCCAGGATAGCAGAGGCTTCATTTCATGACGAGTGATTGTTTGGGTTAGTGATTGAAGTAGATCAATGGTTCTGTGTTTAATTTTTTGAGCTTACCCACAGTTTGGATAAATTACCTGGTCATTTTTAAATCATTCTCACAAGCTGGTGCTGAAACACGGTGTTTCAACGTCGTTTTCCCAATGCTCATTGTGTGTGTGTTTCCACTCACAAGTGTCATCCTGATCAGTGATAGAGCCCACCCAGCCTCCAAGATAGTAGAGGCTTCAATTCATGACGAGTGATTTTTTGGGTTAGTTATTAGAGTAGACGAATAGTTCTATGTTTATGTTTTTTAGCTAATGGCGTTTTTAAATCATTCTCACAAGATGGTGCTGAAACACGATGTTCCAGCACCCTATTTCCCAATGCTCATTACTTGTGTGTTTCTATGCACAAGTGTCATTCTGATCAGTGATAGAGCCCACCCAACCTTGACCCTCCAGGAAAGCAGAATCTTTAGGTCATGATGAGTGATTTTTTTGGTTAGTGAATCAGTGATTGGAGTAGATCAATAGTTTTGTATATTGTGTATGCTGAAGTGATTTATTTTTAGATAAGTATTGTTGGTTTTGTAACTTGTTGAGAAGAATTGAGTTCTTAAAATTGATATATCTCTTCCATTTGTGTTGACTTTCCAAATGGATGACTAAATTTATATTATTTTTCTCATGTAGGTTTCACTTTTGGTTTCTAGATCGATTTGAAATTCTAATTGTGAAAATTTCAGTGAGATGTCAAACAACAATCATGGAAAGAAAACATCAAAACAGAGGGATGTATTTTCTTACTTTCAAAAGCCTCAATCCAAGAACCCATATTCTCTTCATGATTCAAGCTCTTTTGAGCAACCCATCAGTGAAATTCAAAGAGATGTCAACTCTTCTGAGAATGCATCTAATATCCATATAATAGCTTATGAATTAGGTTCCTCTAGTGGTAAAATTGAGATGCTTTCACCAGAAATTAGCAATAACAATGTTGAAGGTTTTTCCTTGGAAGGCAACACAAACCATTCACAATCACGGAAAAGGAAAAAATGCCAATGGGACATAGGGAGACAATTCCAATCGGATTGGCTCTCAAAATTTCCATTTATTGAACCAACACCTCCAACAAATGAGAAAGAGGCTTCACAAGAGGTTAGATGCATTATATGTAGTTGGAAACTTGGAAAGATATTAAAATTGCAGATGAAGTTAGATACAAAAGAGAAGCATGCAGGAAAGGTGTATGATAAGGAAATTGTAAATGGCAAGGATAAATATATTATGGAAATATTATGAGGAATGGCAACATGTAAAATATGAAGACGAATATAATAAATACTTAATCACTAAGAGAAAACTAGAGGCAAGTGGAGGAACCATCACATCTCTATTTGGAAAGACGATGGAAATAAATTTGTTATCCAAGACGATGAAATTAAGCATTGTATTTCACATATTATCTAGAAGTTGTCCTATGACATATTTTCCAAATTAAAAGAACTTTATATCTTTTATTGAAATGTCAAATTTTCCATCTTCTCATTGGTTAGTAATGAGTGGTTGGGAATGGGAAAAATATCTAGCTCAAGTAGAAAAGGATGATTTGAAAGAGAATATTGCAAATGCTATGTTTTTTTTCATTGTCTTTGGATGAAGTTACAGCTATTGATAATACTTCATGGATCTGCATGGGCATTTATATGGTTAATGATCACGTTAGGCATTCATATTTACTTGGGATTCATAAAATCAGGGAGAATTATACAACTCAAAATATTTATGAACTTGTCATCAAGACCTTGAAGAAAATTGGTGGTATGGATCATTTAGTGATTGTGAAAAAAGTTGGTATGTGTCGAAGCATATGGAGAGGCAGTCATGCAAGGGTAAAGGAATGGCCTTTGTGTCAAACTACAACTATCAACTTCACCGTTTATGATTATTATTCATTATATGGCTCATAGAATGAATCTTGCATTTAAAATAGTAATCAAGTTTCCACTGGTTTCAAAAGTTGAATATCTTGTACATGAAACTCATGCATACTTTTGTCGTAGTCCCAAGCAATTTAAAGAGTTTCAACAATTTTTTGAGGGTGTTATAGATGGAAAAAAGCTACTAAAAGATGTTGATACAATATGGATATCATTGAATGGACCATCTCAAAGACTATTTAGTGAGTACCAATCCTTAGTAGGGATGATGTATGAACATCACTTCAGTGTAGACAAATCTCAAGATCTTCTCTTTCGATTAACTGATATAGAGACATTATTAACATTGGTTGGAATTATTCCTATGCTTTATGAAATGAAAGTCCCTGTGAAAATGTCTTAGAGCCACAAAATGTATATTGCATAATACATACATACAAGAAAATTAGCATGTCTTCAATCGGATAATTTGTATACGATGCTAGAGTCTTTCACGGGTCCAACATTTAAAGGTTGGACTATTATCATCGATATAGAAAACATTGAAAATTATTTGAAGTTTGATGGAAAAGGAATACTACGTATGGCAGTGCATGAGTATATGGTTCCATTTCATTATGTTAGAAATATGGGACAAATCACTGAAGAGTGCCATGTGTCAAGAGACCAATTCAACAATGTTGTGATTTCAGTGAAGCGCAACTTGATAGAAATTGCAAAATCACTAGCATCAGAGATAAGGGAACAATTTCCTCGAGATGAATTATTGGAGGCCATGTTTGTGGTATACCCTCAATATTGGAACCATGAACACAATAGAGAGGCTAAAAGAGTTGACTTTTTAGCAAAATTAAAAATATTAGTGCACCATTTTGGCAAGAATCGCAATGTACAAGGAGAAGAGATTGAAGGTATATTAGATTCATCAAAGTTGTATCAACAAGTCAATCTCTTTGGTCAAACAATGTTAGCTCAATATTGTGATTTTGAGAAACCTCTAGAACATGGTGCAATAACAATATTATGGACTAAATTAGGTGAAATCCAATGCCTAGAAGAAAACATGTCAGAATATTTCAAATTAGCAGATTTATGTCAAACCATGATTTTGGGATCGGTGGAGGATGAGAGAATGTTTAGTGCACTATCATTCTCGAATTCAAAGTTGAGGAACAAGCTTGATAAACATATGGATACATGTTTAATATTATGTGTAACAAAGGATGGCATAAACAATTTTCCATTCGATAGAGCACTAACTCTTTGGCGATCAGATTGTGATAGAAGGGGAGAATACAACACAACAAATTTGTCTAATGAACTTGATATGGAAGATAATATTTTGGAGGGTCATAATAATAGTTCATCTACGGAGTTTCATGTTCATAATATAGAAAATGAGGGTCGACATGTTGATGTGAACTAGAATATTAATATACCCCAAGATGTTATCTAAACCAATATACATGAGGGGACTCGTATTTTGACTTACATGTTCCATTGATGATTGGAGTTGTAGAAATAATGAATGGAATGGTGCATGTGATGTGATTCTTGTTAGTTTATTGACTTAATTGTTCCTCTATTTTTGGAGTACATTGGAAAAAGGTAATTCTTTATGGGAGCAAGATTACCATCTATAAATTTGAGATTGCATTTAAGGTAAAAATAGGTTCTATATTTTGTATTAAATAGTATAACATTGAAGCTACATTTATTTGATCCAAGCTAATTTAAGTTTGATGGTTTGATAGTTAACTAAGACATTCTCTTTTTCCTATCTGTGATAGGAAATGAAGTTGGCATTTGATGAAGTTGAGACCTATCTCTTCACATATATAGTGTCCTAGTGTTAAAGGATAAATAACTAATTAACATTACTTTTTCTAACTTCTAAGAAATAATGGGCTCATTCAAGACTCAAGTGCATGAAACTTCTTGGATTTGTAACTTTGATATCTTGGCAAATTTTAATGGTTTGCTTGTTGTTTGCATTTGGACCATTTTTTCAACTTTGGAAGTTTGGTTTTATTTTGATTAAAGATTGTGTTAGTCCCTTGAATGATTCTAGTTCTCATTTGATGCTTGAATGAAGCTTGAGCCATTTGTAGTAGCTTGATTGGTTTATTTAGAATATATTATGTTTATTTATATTTTGTTTAAGAAGACATGTTGGTATTCATAAAAGGAATGATCCATGAGTTGCTAAGCGAAGAGAAAAATGGTCTATGTATCGGCCTACTAGATTCCTACACAATCATCATAGGACATATATTGCGAATGAGACCAACATTCCTCTAATGCATTTATAATTTTAATGTCATGAATAAAAAAAAATTACATATAGCCTCTCAATAAAAAAATTATGAATCATTGAAATGATTTGTAATCTGGTATGGTTATTTGAAAGGAAATCAAGCATAGTAAAAAGAATTAATCAATAAAAGAAATTCAGTTGAACATTGACACTTCTTATTAAGAGATTAAATTGCCAGATATAATTTTAATTCTCCAGTGCTCAATGAAAAAACAAGTACTAGCACCCAACATCTCCCCCCAAATGCACCATTGCATGTCCCCATGCAACTTCAAAGTTCACTCACTCAGAAACGGAGTCTGAGTCAGGGCATGAACTTTTCCAATGCAAATTAGAAATATTGTAGGATGATGCAACATTCTCTTCTAAATTCTTGTAGCCCCTAGAATAAATCACTTATGCCCAACATTCCCTTTCAGTCTTCTTAGTCAATTTGTACTTATGATGATACTTCTTTGTTGGCAGCCAAATAAGAGGGAAATGAAATTTAAGCCCCAACCACTGTGGACCACAAGTCTTAATGCACTCAATATAGCTAGGAACCCGAGACAGAGCATATGTAAAATTTTCATGACTGTAGGGATCCTTGGTCCTCAACGCCAGAGAGGACGCTTCCCATCTAAATCTGCTACCTTCTAGTGCAAACGGTTTTTTATCATTAATTGGTTTAACACAAGAATCTATGACAAACCTTTGAAGGTCTGTCACTTTTCTAGTCATGTAAGATGAAGAGAGTAGAACTTGATGTATATTAAAAATAGTAACAAGAGTACGGGGTTCACCCCTAATCCATAATGTTGCTTCTCCTTCATTCTTTTGGATTGTGTGGAAATAATTCCACCATTTTTCATGATTGTTCACAAAATAAGTGAAGGCTCTCAGCTGCACATCTCCTACATAGGGAACATGATTAAATATTATATCCAACAGGAAATCATGTTCATGCAAATAAATCTCACACAAGAAATGTTGATCTAAGAAATCACTATGGGAAAAAGTTTTTAAAAACTCAAAGGCACTAATCATTTTATAAGGCCTTCCTTCCTTAATAGATTTAAGCTTAAAAAAAGTTAATTGTTCATGAAGGAAAATTGAATATGAGGGAGAAGGGATTCTACAAGTCAACAACTCTTCTGCTAACAAACACATTTGATTTTTATCCTGTTGAAGAATATGGCACTTATCTTGCATCTTCTTCAACTCTCCCAATTGCTTCTTCATTTCTTCCCATTTAAATTTCCGAGACATCAAAAATCCAGCGTATTTCTCCCTGAGGTCATGTATTTCCTTTCTATGGGTTGGCACAAGAATCATTCCTTCTCCAAACATGGAAACATGTTGCTTCCATTTATGAATCTCTGCCAGCAAAAAAATAGTATTATCTTCTGTGTCATGATGGTCAACTTCTTTTCCATCCTCATCATTGATTTCTAGAGGAATTTGAGCTTGTGTCACTGGTTCTTGTGTAACATTGTCTTTATCTGACTATGGTAATTCCTCTTCCTCAACCACTAGTTCTTGTGTGACGGTTTCTTCTTTCGTGGCCTCATCAAATTGTTGATTTAAATTAGGTACCAATGGTTCTTGTGTAGCAATGGTACTCACATGCTGGGCTGGTTTAGAAGTCTTATCCATCACTGGTTCTTGTGTTACAGTGAAATCTTCCTATATGTCCTTGTTAGACTGCATATTTAAATTAGGTACCATTGGTTCCTGTGTTACAGTGCCATTCTCGGGTGTTTCAACAGTCTTATTTTCTTCTTCCTTAGCCACTGGTTCTTGTGTGGCAGTAGATTTCTTTCATGGTGTTGCCTCAACCAACTCTTCCTATCTTCTGATTAGTCCCAAAGATAAGGGCTCAAGAAGGGTCACCTCATACCCAACCAATCTATAAATATCCCCACACCCAGGACACAAATATTCCTTAAATGTTTCATGTGTTTCATCCTTCTCTGATGGCAAAGTCTGTCCTCCTAAAATATGGGTTTCTTGCACTAATAAATCCATATCATGAGGCAGAGACCTTTGGGCTCCCTTTTCTTCTCTTAGCATTTCCAATTCCCCTGTAAGCCTTTGAACTTCTCTTTTCAATTGACCATTCTCAAATAAAAGAGAATGAATCTGACTTTTACCTCTTTCAACAGCAGGTTCTTGTGTTTCAATAGCTCTTTGATTTGTGCGCAGGTTGTCAATTGGTTCTTGTGTTACAACAACAACTTCTTGTTGTTGTTCATCACCCAATGGTTCAATTTCTTCCATTTTCAGGTTAGTTGATTATGTTGTGACATCAACCCTAGTTCTTCTCCTTGTACTTGGGAAAGTTGATGGAAACACTGGCAATGGCATCTTCTTCCTTAATATCTTTGGCACTAATTTGGGAGGTTTATCTGAGACAATTTCAATGTCATAATCAGGGGAAACATGGGAAGAATCATCATGCAAAGCATATGATTCTTCCTACAACTCAATTACATTCTCACTTTGAATCATTGTTTCAACCTCTCGAATTTGTTCTGGTGGAGTTTCTGCCCTTTCAGGTGATGGTGACCTCTCCACAATTAACTCCTTCACTATATCTCTAGAAGGAATATTTGTATCTGATCCTTTCCTCATTTATGCCATGGGTTCTTCCACACTTGGTTCTTTTTTTGTATCCCCTCCTTTGTGTTGTGTTGGTTGGTTCTCCTCTATCAACTGCTCATTTTCCTGTGCCATAATGGTAGGTGATTTTTCAGGGTTTTGGTGCAGAGATTCCTCCATATGCACTCCAATATATTCCATATGTACATCTTCTGCAATCACAACTCTAGGGATATCCCTCATTTCTACATCACCATTCCCTTGTCCTAGTTCTCCAACAACATTATCTTGTCCCAACTCTTGATTAATTCCTTCTATTTCCTCTCTTTCCCTATCTGAAATACTCCTGTCACTACTTCCTACCTCCTCTTCTGATGCATTGCCATCATTTTCATCAACTTCTACTGCTCCCCTGGAAATGAATTGAGCCCATGTCTGGTTTTGTAGTTCCAAGGCTCTCAACACAATTAATTTTATCAAACAGTGGTGTGTGACAGAACTTTGGGGAAAACAGGATTGTCTTACATAATGTGCCATATTATGCAAATATTCTAACAAATAATAAGGCATATTTATCAATGAGCCATGACGAAGGTGTGACATCGGAACAAAATCATATGTGTAAACAATCTTGTACCTACCTTCACTTGTAATATATTTCTTCAAGAAAATAGTAACTTGGTTCCAAGGTTGAGGTAAAGACTCTATTGATGTGCCATGTCCTCTAGGTTGCACTTGCTCTCCTTCCTCCAAGAAATTGTTCTTTGCATTAGGAATGGTTGTCCTTCGTCCAAACCAATTTATTCCAGTGCTGGAAAGCCCTGTAACAGAGGATATAACCACCTCTGTTATACTAATATCCAAACCTATAACAAGTGAATGGGTTCCTGTTAAATTATGGGTGAATTCTAGGGAAATATCACTGTCAAACCCATCCAACCGCTTGAAATATTCTACCCACCCTGCGTCTTCAAATATTCTGTAGACTTCTGGGCACCGACGCAGGGTGTCAAGGGTTACTGGTTCATGACAGACTGCAAATCCTCCCACGTTGAATGTTCTAAATTTGTGTAATTAGTTGTTATAGTATTGCAAAGGAGTTTCAGGTTCAAAATTCCCAACACAGACCCAGGAGCTTCAACATGCATGAGCATGCAGGAACAATGGAAGGATATTTGTTGGTATTTTTGGAAAGGTGGTGGTGATTCGAATTTCGTGGAAAAAATCAACCTGACAACCATGTTGATTGAATTTTTATGGAGATGGTTGGTTAATTTATTCAGGGATGATGGGATACCCCCCAACTTGAACTGATGGTATTGGTCTTATGTTGGTGATGTGGAAGGGCGTGGAACAATCATTATTTCATAGTATCATGTCAAACACATGTCACAATGACCAGTCATACCTACAGGTTGTAAGCCACGTAAAATGAACACGTACATGCGGGCACTGACCAGTCACCAGCGGTCGTTGGCAAGAAAAATCTATTATCTGAGGTGGTGATTACGTTCAACTTATTAGTACCTTCCATTAATAGATACTTATTATTGGAAACCACAAATGAAAATGGTGGAGTAACTCAGAACTCTTCCAGCTAGATATGATGGAATCGGTGGGGCCATGGCCCATATTCTTCTTTTTATGTGTTTCAACACAGTGTTTCAGCACCAACATATCTGCATTCATTCTTATTAATTTTTCATATTCTACTTCATGCATGCAGTGTATTTCAGCAAGGTGTTTCAGCACAGTGTTTCAACACCAACATATCTACATATATGTACATCTCTGTGGTTTACAGGTATGACTGTGTAATTACCCAAATTAGGACTAAGGAAACATCATCATATTTTACAAGTTAACTATGAATTAATTTTTAACATAACACAATGTTGAATGAATAATGAATTGTACCTGCTCTAGAATTGATGTTCTCATAGGAAATGTAAACAATAGGGATGAATTAATACAAGAGAATGAGATGAAAATGGCATGGAAATGATAAGGAAAAAGGGGAAATTTTAGCACCCAAAAATGTCTCACTAAGTCACTTGAGTATATTAACATAGTCTTATTTGTGTGTGTTTCAACACGGTGTTTCAGTATGGTGTTTCAGCACCAACATATCTGCATTCATTGAACATTCTTATTAATTTCGCATAGTCTACTTCATGCATGCAACGTGTTTCAGCTAGGTGTTTCAGCACCAACATATCTGCATTCATTCTTATTAATTCTACATAGTCTTCTTCATGCATGGAGCGTGTTTCATCCGGAGTGTGTTTCATCCTGAGCCAAATGTTTCAGCACCAACATATTTCATATATGTACATATGTGTGGTTTACAGGTATGACTGTGTAATTACCCAAATTAGGACTAAGGAAACATCATCTTAGTTTACAAGTAAAGTATGAATTAAACTTTAACATAACACAATATTGAATGAATAATGAATTTTACCTACTCCAGGATTGATGTTCTCATAGGAAATGTAAACAATATGGATGAATTAATACAAGAGAATGAGATGAAAATGGCATGGAAATGATAAAGAAAAAGGGGCAATTTTAGCACCCAACAATGCCTCACTTGAGTATATTAACATAGTCTTCTTTATGCATGTTTCATCATGGTGTTTCAACACCAGCATATCTGCATTCATTGAACATTCTTATTAATTCTGCATAGTGTTGTTCATGCGTGCAACATGTTTCAACACAGTGTTTCAGCATGGTGTTTCAACACCATGTTTTCTTAGAATACTCCCAAGATCAAACATTGATTCGAATTTATTTAAATTAATATACTTTTACAAGATTCGCCAAGAATTTTAAAAGGTTTTATAATTATGTGAAAATTCGCCACAATTGTCAGTGTTTCATGGAAACCTGCACAGGAGATCTAGCTAAAACATGCACAAACAAAGCTTATCAAGAAAGGAAGAGAGATTCAATATGGAAGAATGAGAAAATATATTCACACTACTCCAATGAGATGATGATTGATACATAGATCATGATCAATATGATACAATGAATGAGTGGAATACACTCATATATAGGGCAAATCATTCCATAATTAAGAAAAGCAATCAAGCAGTTAGCTTTCCTTAGGAATGCATGCATGCATAATAGTGATGGTAAAAATAGAACTAGTCAGTTAACTCCCACTGAACTAGTGTGTCGAAAATAGAAATTTCTCCAACACCCCCCCCTGAACATCACCATGGAGTAAAAAATGTGTCCCAGCTACTAGGCCATTGTAGGTACTCATGTACAATGAAACTAATGAACACTAAATAAAAGTGAGGAAAGAGGGAAAACCACGTGGGAACAAAACCCCCCCTCAAAAGATAATGTATCAAAAGAAGAAAATAACAGCTGCTAGATAGTTGTGTTCTTCACTGCAAGACAATCTCGCAAAGTCTGAAACTTCTGCTCATTGAAAGTCTTCGTGAAGATGTAGAAATATTTATGGATCTGATGAAGTCCTTTGGCAACCTGTCGGGCCTTGTACTTTTTGATCCTATGGACCTATCTGCACCTGAAAATATTCCTTTCTGGTGGACGTGGAACTAGATTCCAAGTCTAGTTATATAGGAGTGAGTCATACTCCTTTTACATGGCTACTTGTCATAACGGATTTCCCACAACCCTATTGTAGTTCTGTGGATCAGTAGATTGAACCATATAGCAATGCATGGGAATCGCAAGTTCTGAAGCTGAAAGTACATGAGAAGGCTCCTCATGCTAAGATCGAGTCATCCTCGAATCCAATGGATTCCCTACAAAGTTGCTTGTTGCCTGAAGTGTGGTCTGTGCCTTCTTGGGCATCTGTTGAAGTTTCGACGTTGGCTTCTTATCTGGCTGTACTACCTTCTTATTTCCATGTATAGAATATGAGTGCATGGAATCATTTCTGATGTCTGAAACTGATGGAAGAACAAGAGTATATGCATGTTGCACTGGAGGTGCATGCAAAAAAGTCTCCTTATGTGTAAGTAGAATAGAGGAGTCATCGTCAAAAAACTTAGTGAATTTATACAAGCTTGACTTGTGATCCACCTCACCAATTGTAATAATGGAATTGTCATGCATGTCAATTACTGAAACTGAATCTGATGTAAATTCAACCTTTTTACCTTTCTGAGTGATCTGATAAATTGATAGAAGATTCATAAAAATATTTGGAACATGTAGAACATTCTCAAAACTGCCATTGTGGAGTTCCACTCTCCCTTCTCCTGCTACTGCTACTGGAGTATCATCCCCCGTGAGAATAGGGGGTCTCGAGCATGGAATCAAAGAAGAGAAAACTTCCTCTTTCACTGCCATATGATGGGATGCACTAGAATCTATAATCCATGAATCAGATGAGGAATTAATTGCAACCAAAGCATGATGATTACCTTTCTTAGGAGCAATATCTTCTTCCTTATGCTTCTTGACTCCCTCTGGAATGAAGTTTCCAAGGTTGTTATGTTGAAGTGTCTGTACCATAAGATCGATCTGTTTATTCATGCATGTGGATTTTTCATGATTCGGTTTATTGCAATAAGTGCATTGCTTTCCCTTCTTCTTCTTCTTCGAATATGAAGAGTCTCTGGAACCTGAAGAATCGGTGAAGGGTTTAGAATATCCCTCCTTCCCGTTCTGTTTGGATGACCCTTTTCCATCATGCATGGTGAGTGCATGTGCTTTGGGATATTTCATGAGGCCCATCTGTATGAGTTTTGTCTGCTCTTGTGTAAGAGACTCAATGAACTAATCCAACGTAGGCATTTCCCAATTTGTTCCAAAAAGACATCTGCCAGAATGGAAATTGGAGACATATACAATGTATTCTGGTCCTAGCTTGACCAAGATTGTTAGAATAAGTTATTTCTCTTATGTAGACTTATCAATACCACATTCACCCAAGCTCAATAGCAAAGATTTAAATTTAGTAAAAAAATCTTGTATATTATCAAAACTTTTAGGGTCTAAGGTATTCAACTCTACCTCAAGCATATGACCTCGCATCTCATCCTGCTTTCTAAAGAGTCCTTCCAGGGTGGTCCAAATCTCATTTGGAGTCTTGCATGTGGAAACATGAAACCATAGATCAGTGGAGATTAACTCAAGAAGTATTCCCATGGGCTCATCCTTACGATTTTCCCATCTCATCTTCTCAATCACTGATGTAGGTTTTGTTTATGTCGCCATCATCAAATTATATAGTCCTTTTCTTTTGAGTTGGAATGTCGCCTTGGGATTCCAATCAAAATAGTTGTATGGTGTGAGAATTACCACCAAGTTTGAATGTATAATAGTTGTCCTATCCATCTCTCCCATTGTTTCTAAGAACCCCTAAAAATTTACTCTCAATCTACAAGTGAAAAATTAAGAAATCACGGCAAAAATGGCACTTTAAGTGAAAAATTGTATCAGTTTCAAGAGATGATCTTGTGACTTACTTTCTGATAAAGCGGTGAGGAAGCAAGTGGTGAGGAATCTCACCAAATGAATTAAATCCCACTTCCAAAATGGGTCGATTTACTTCTCAGGCGGGTCGTTTCCTCAAAAAAATAATATTTTTGGGAGCAATCACTGTAGAAAGGTATGGCCACGGATTCGTATCAATTTCAGGAGGCTATCTTGTGGCTTACTTTCTGAGAAAACGGTGAAGAATCTCACCAAACGGTTGAAAACTGACTTCCAAAATGGGTCGCTTTACTCTCCTCGTGGGTCGTTTCCTCCAAAACGTAATATTTTGGAAGGAATAATTGTTGAAAGTTACGACCACAGATTTAGCTCACCGAAACCATGATTTTTTTTATTCTTTGTCTTGTCTGGATTGCTCCAAGCAGCATAGCTCTAATACCATGTCAGTGTTTCATGGAAACCTACACATGATATCTAGCTAAAACATGCACAAACAAAGCTTATCAAGAAAGGAAGAGAGATTCAATATGGAAGAATGAGAAAATATATTCACACTACTCCAATGAGTTGATGATTGATACATAGATCATGATCAATATGATACAATGAATGAGTGGAATACACTCATATATAGGGAAAAGCATTCCATAATTAAGAAAAGCAATCAAGTAGTTAGCTTTACTTAGGAATGCATGCATGCATAATAGTGATGGTAAAAATAGAAAGTCTAAAATAGAACTAGTCAGTTAACTCCCATTGAACTAGTGTGTCGAAAATAGAAATTTCTCCAACAACAATTTCACAAGATTTTATAATTCCGTGAAAGATTCGCCCAAATTTTACAAGATTATATAATTTGGTGAAATATTCACCAAAAAATTATATATGCATATTATGTTATTGATAAAATAGCCTTCACACTCTTCCATGTTTCATGGGGATTCACCCATTTATTATACATATAAATTTAGGGGGGGTTCTTAAAATTTTCCCTACTCCCATAAGTCCATAAGTCATTAGGGATGCACCAACCCAAACTCCACTTTCTTACAGCTTACACTTGACCTTTCAACCGCAAGTTGGCACATGTTAAACCTCCATTATACTAGGTGAATCTATCAAATTAACACAATCATTTCATATTTTTCCTTATAAAAACAAGAGTTCTATTCTAACACATTTCCATGCTACTTGAAAATATATTTCCCAAGGGAGCAGTCTTCCAAGTAACAAACCTAAGGATAAGCTAACCACACAAGTTTGAGACTCATCCCCATAATAATTGGCATAGGGACCAAACTAGAACAATTCCTTTAAAGTAGTTTCATCGTTGTCATGGTAGAAAGAGCACTTAGGTTGTGAAACTAATGTACTTCAAGTGATTTCCAAGGGAAGGCTACCTAGAAGGAAGGATTGAACAAATAAAACTTCTATAAGCTTGATAAAGGATTTCCAAACTAAGTGGAACTGAAACAACCAAGTAAAGTGCGTTGAACCTAGTGTTTGAAGCTTTTTCAACTTGGCATATGGTATTGGCATAACATTGAGCCACCAATACCCATCAACTAGGTTATGATGTAGTCTAAATGTTCTACGTTTTGGACTCTTTCCAAGAATTTTTTCTGACCAATTTTGCTCAAAATCCAGCCAGGAATTATTGGAATTTCATATTTGAGTTGTTGGGTTTGTACAATTTGAGTGTTCTAGAGGTTTTTCATGGCATTGAATCCATTTATGCATTCAAAAATGCAATTTAAGAAACATAAATTTGTTATTCACCAACAATTATACAATCGGATTGCAGTGATGGTTGTTAAAAAAGTACAAAACATAGAACATTTAGACTATGCCCTAGTTTATACTTCATAAATCATTTACAATAATTCAACTTCAAATCTCTCCACCATGATGCTAGTCCAGGAACCCTCAAATCAAGGAAAAGGAAATCAACAACTAGATTCTAGACTCGCTCAACAATGGGTTTGTTAGACTAGACCAAAAAAAACTTTGCTTTCAACACCACCAATGTGTTCCAATTGTAGATGCAAACATTAAAGATATCCATTGTGTTAACGATACTCTTTTTGAATAACCACCTCACTGAGAACTAAGAATACTATGTGAAAGGTTTGTTGCCATACATCGCCAAGGGAAACCATCCATCAATGCAATGGTCATTGAATGATAGGATTGTAGAAAGAGAATTACCCTTCCAAAACAAGTGATACTTGACAAATCCATGGGATTTCCAAATACTCTATGTCACAAAGGTACCTTGGATTTGGACTTTGGCTGAAGTCAACAACAAAATCTAGAAGTTGATATTTTTCCAACGTTATTTTCCCTAACAAGGCCTCTCTAAGAATACAGTTGTAGAGAAGCACTTTCCAATTCTCTTGAACTTCCATAGATATGATCATCAATTTGGTGCATAAGGCCTCAACTTGATGAAATGATCTTATCATCCCCAAACCACCCCATTCCTTCGAACTACAACAAAGTCCCCAATTCACTCAATGAAAACACATTTTTCCCTGCAGGTCAACCTAAACAAAGTATCAAACGAGTTTCTCTAGTCATCAATAGGTCACAATGCACAAAACACAACATGATGGATAATACACATGGGTGGAAACAAGATCCTTGGAACAAATCTTGAACTTGCAACCAAGTACAAAGGCTAAGAAAACTACTTTTCCACTTTCTTAGCTACTCATTACAACACTAAATCCAAGAGTGATTTTGGAAAAACTTGAAAAGTAAAGGGTGTACCCAAAATTTAAATACTTCCAAGGTTGAATCGAAGCCCACCCCTGATAGGCCATATAGTAAAGGATCACATCCTACATGAATCCATAAATTAGGTTTCGGCCATTTGAAGCTCAGAACTTGAGGCCTCATTAAAAATCTGACACTATAAGGAAAACACCTTGTAGCGAAGGTTTTTGTGGAGGTTTTTAGTGTTACAAGATTGGGAAAAAAATTCAAAAAAACCTCAGCTACAACCTCTGCGATTTGTAGCATAGGTTTTAATAGATGTTCCATATAACAAAAAAAATTGACAAGAGGAGGTTTTAGCGGAGTTTTTCTGTTGATGCTTGTATTGATAAAACGCATTGATGTGTTGCTAAGTAAACAACATCAATGTGTACATAAACCTAAAAAGCATCGGTGCTCTTATAACTATTACTCACTGGTTCCTCTCTTTTTTTTGTATGCAACACCGATGCTTTTTTTGTTTATGTATGCATTGGTTCTTATTGTTTGTTTCATACAACATCAGTGCTCATATAAATATTACAAACCATGTCATTCTTTTTGTTTTATGGCACACATGTGCTTGTATAATGTGTACACATCGATGCCTGTATTATCATGTGCACCAGAGGGAAGTGAAATTTCAAACATTTGAGTTGAGATGTCGACGACATTCTTTGTTACTAAGCATTGGTGTGTATATTATATGTAAATCATTGATGCATATATTATATGTAAAGCACTAGTGTGTATTGTAATCATGAGCACTGTAATAATTTGAAACGATAAATATAATCGTACGTTGTATCGTTTAAAGTAGCAATGCTTTTTCACAATTTTTAGCATCGATGCTTCATTGTAAATAATAGGAAGTGGTGTGCATAACTCATAAAAACACACCATTTAGTGAGTTCAAAAGAATACAGTGCACTGATATGTATATATTTTAATTCATTTTTTTATACAAATTTTCAATTAATCATCCCAAAGTCATTTTTTTGTATCTAGCAGAATCGACAACTGGGCGGGCTCATACTTGCGTGACATGGAGTCGATTCCAACTTCTACCATTATAACCTCTAGGAGTACCCCCGCAGTCCCATGCATGGTACACATGACTTTGCAAGGTTTGAACCATTGACGTCACAAGGAGTGCCTTAACGGTGCACTCTATCGCCAACAGATCTACACCTCCATGACTCAAAATCAAATATTTTTTATAATAATATCAATTTTTATATTTTGTTATTGTGTTATTGTGTTTTGATATAATGATTGCATTAATACACTATCCAATGGATTACACCTATGTTATTTGTAATAATGTAAATCATACATATGTTAATTAATCGACAATGCAACATTTTACAACATTCGACAATGTTATAAAATAAAAAAACTCATTTTATTATATATGAATAAGTGACCCATCGTCATACAAAATGGGACAACACAAAGGTCCGCAATAATCAAAATGCAACCAATATATAATTGTTACACTTAATGGTAACATGTCCTCATGCAATTTGGACAATATGTCGAGTACATTAATCAAAATCCCTGATTTTCATAGACAAATATTCCAAAACATACAACTTACAGTAACATTCAAGTATATTGATTTCCATTCATCACTTGAACTAATGGCATTGCTCGAGTTTTGTGCATGCCTCATGTATTCATCACTTGTAGGCAATATTGTACTTTAGTTTTTTAACCTAATGTTTTCTTGACCGACTTGTTTTTTTATGTTTCACCTCTTCATGTTTCATCTACAAATATAGAAATAAAGTGTAATAAGTATATGTATATATATAGTAGAATATAAATGATTGCGTAAATAAAAAGGCATACCATAGAAATGAATGTTTCATACACAACACACATTCTTTCAAAGCCATGTTGCATGTCGTCTCTCAAAATATCTTATGTTTGATGCACTCTATACTTTTTTTTATGCATGTTTAATACGTCATGACAAAGAACAGTTGATATAATTAGTATATTTTTTTATTGTTGTTCAATGAATTATAAAACAAGGGAAGTTAAAAAACATAGCTACTTACAATGTGTTCAATTAAACCTTGATACTTCAACATATACTCACAACCCATACTTAACCCAATGTCTATCAATTTTTCGGTTGGATCGGCTTTGTATGTTAGCACCTATTAGAAGACATCCATGGACGAGTCTAAATTAATTATTTAAATATAAAGATCACAACAAGCATGAAATCTTAAGTAAGGCCGAAAATGTAAGTGCTTGCAAACTTTGTGATCAACCTTTTTATTCCTCGTTGTCCTATCTTATCTATTGAATGGGTTCCATTATTTTTTCTTTTTTACGAAAAAACAATTGAAAATTAGTATTTCATGTGATGATTAAATTAGAATACACAAAAGAATAAATGAATGACTGATGCACGTTGTTGTTGGGATGGATCCTCCGGCGATGCAATTATGTTCATTTATTTTATCATCTCCTTACACACTTTTTTGGATATCCCCAAGGAAATGTATTGGTGTTGCCCTCCTTTGTCCCTTAGAATTTGCATGGCATCCCTTAACCAACACGCACCATTAATTTAAACCTACAGATAATTCAAAAATATTAATTTTTTAATAAAATTTAAATAACTTGCCTTATTCTCTTGTTGGGATGAGATACCATTGTACTTGTTGCAATAAGTTGTTTTCCTTGAACTTATATCAACCATCTTCTATTAAAAAAAAAAAAAAAACAAGAATCATCAGATATAAAAATTACGAAACATTTTTTACAAAATAATATTTTGGTGTGTATAACAAAATAGTATACACCGTTGTGTTAAGCATATGCATACGCATTGATATATCATAACCATGCTCTTATGAAATCTAAAATGTTTTGTTTATAAATTGTTATATTCCTGTAGTGCTCTATAAATTAATAGAAGCACCGATGCCTCATTACTATTTATTGTGCACCATCGAACCCATGAAAAAATTTAAAACATGACACTTTCGATATTAAAAACAAGATTATTTTCATTTTAAACTCAGCAGTGTCGTTGATAGGAAATTGTGCACCTATGTGCTATTCCTATACAAAGTGCATCACTAACTGCAAAAATGTTGTTTTAAAATAAAACTGATATTGACAGTGTTTCGGATCTAATGCAGGGAGTGGTCCCATTGCAACAGATACCAAATTCCCCATATACAAGAAAAGAAACCCTATAAAAATCTATTTCTTAAGAAAAATCTAGTTGTGAAATATAGAGAGGGAAACCACGAGAAACAACAAGGAATTTAGGGCTTCCAATACCGAAGGTAACTATGAAAGCCTTTTATTTGTCTGAGAATGCACTAAAAATTGTTTGAATCAAATAGAGGAAAGATTGAGATGATCAATAGAATGAAATCACATACCTGAAATTGCTCCTCTTTAAATTTGCATGTTACCTATGGTGATCCCTTAGAGATTTGGCACTTTAAAAAAATATGCCCACTCCAAAGTCTTTTATAGTAAATATCTCTTGCACAAATCTCCCCTCTACGTTTTAACAAAATAATGAAATAATGATTAGGGTTTTCATTTATAAACACATACATTTAAAAAAATGAAATTCCTGTCATTTTTTTGTTGTATATTTCAGCGCATTGGTGATAAGTGTGCACTATTTTTTTTGTAACTTGCTTTTTTTATGTGTTATACTATTTATAGTGCACCAGTGTGGTTGTTATGTAAAAACACACTAACAAACAATTTAATTGACAAAGTACAATTGTAAACCTTCACCATTAAAGTTTTGCAGAGGAAAATATGGAGGTCACTCTTCAATGCCTCTCATAATTTAGCGCACGGACTTGATCCTCTGCCACTCCCTCAGCGCTATGGCCTACATATTCTCCTTCGTGGGCCACTCGAATTTCTCCAATATATTTTCATCATCATTCTTATAGCCATAATAACTGGCATCATTTCACTTGTAAATATCATACCTAGACCTCTTCTTCTTCGCCTCGAGGGGGGGCTTATCGAATAGCTCTTTGACGTCGGGGAGGAATTTTGCAGCCTTAAAGTATCTGTAGCCAAGGATATTTCTGGTGGCACCGAGCACATCAACTTCATTCCCTTCCAAGTATGTCATCTTGGCCCCTACTTTGGCATAATTAGGACTATCAAGCTCTACGATCTAAGCTTCCTAGTGCCCCTTTTTCCTGATCAACAAGAAAGAAACTTGGGTGTATGTATTAATTATAATACTCTATCAACCTCAAGAATGAACTAAGTCCCATATCGTATATTTAATATAATTTAAGAAGCACATTTGAAAAAAAAAACCGATGATCCATAAGCTTCACCAACATACCTTATTGTTGAATATTAAGCATTTCCTTAGCCTCGACCTGATCTTCTTTGAGATCCTCAATCATGTATTTACTAAGAAGATAATGTTTGTTCTTCTCCACAACCATGCAATCGATATATTTCTCATCCAAAAGGGGCACATGGGAAACAAATTCTCACTCTCTTTGTTGTTATTTTCCCTTATCCTGCTCTCCCATTTCCTCCACTACATTATCCTCTTCCTCGAACAAGACTAGCTTAAATACAGTGAACTCCTCTCTATTGACCTTCAACCCAACCTCCCTCTTGAAAGAATTGATCCTATACCACTCCCTCAACGCTCTTGCCCACATCTCCTCATCTGCGGGTTGCTTGACTTTATCCAAGATACCATCCTCGTCATCCCTATAGCCATAATAACTGCCATCAATTAGCTTGTAAATATCATACCTAGACATCCTATTATTCACCTCAGGGGGCTTATCAAATATATTTTTGACACTAGGGAGGAATTTCTTTGCATTCTCTACATTATGTGATGGTCCTATCTCAAACCAGATTGAGACCTTGTATTACCCTTTTCTCACTGTGAATTCTTTGCAAGAGGAACTAATTTTAATTGACATTGGGTTTTCAAGTTTTCAAAATTATTTTGTGAATGTTGAAGCTACTATGACTATGCCTCCTTTACTCTCTTCTTGGGGATATCATTTAAATGAAAAATCATAACATTTTGTTTTTTTTCACATTCTCCTCTAAATATTGGTTTTGAATCCCAATTCTAGACTCTTGCTTTGAATTGTTTTTTAATAATCTATAAGTTATCTTATCAATTATATTTGGCCCAAATTATTTGGTTACCTTGCATATTTATTTGTTATCGTCCTTGTGAAAGACCATTTTGTTCTCAAACTAAGGAAAACCAATACAAATTATTAGTCAAAATGAAAAATGTGAATAACTCTTAACCTTGGTTCATGTTTTCAAGACATAATATTGATGTTGGATGTTGGTTGTGATAGTTGTATTGATTCTTATTTCATAATAATAAGTTTATTTTGAAAACAACATTGACTTCTTCTTTTTTTGTTCACAAACCATGAACATAAATGCCTATATTTTGAACATGGATTTATGTAGTTCCTCAATTTTGTTAAGATTCTTGTTTTTAGTATCTTTGAATGGATTTGATTTTGAGTGGCATTGATTTGGGATAGATCATTATATAATTTTTCATCTATATTGGCGTTTTTTGGGTGGAAAAAATTGGAGCTATTGGCTTGTAGGGCCCATTTTAGGGGCAGGTCCCGCTTTGGTGATTTGAGGTCTACAACGTTTTGAATCCCATTTGAGGACTTAAATGACCATTTTGGGGGTCAAATATTCATGCACAAGGTTATCAACCTATTGAACGTTGTTGTACACATCGAGATCTTTCCAATGGTGATAAAATCACCTCAATCAGATTTCATATGTGGAAGTTATGACTCCCACAAGTTGACCTATCCTATTGATCACCATGATACCAAGTGGATTCCATGTTATCTCACTTTACTCACACATGTGTACTTTCAAGAATACTCTAGAGGGTCCAAAAGTCTCACACTAATTGGGGGTTGAGGCATGCAAAACCCCAACCTTAGACGACTCTCAAGCTATGTTAAACATTGGACTACAAGGAAAGGAAGGGGTTCTATTCTTATGGTATTGTTTATTGTTATGTAGGAGAGAAAAACATCTATGACTGGGATATTTAAGTAGAATAGAGGAACTAGAATATCTCGTAGTAACCTTTCTAGTGACAATGTTCATGGAAACTCCATAGTGAGTGCCCCTTTCTTTGTATTTGCATTTTATAATAATAATAATATAATATAATCTATTTTTAAGGTCACAGCCAAGCCACACCAAATTGGTGTATGAGACCCCCTTGTTTGTGGGACAAGGGACCCCCCTCCGCCCAGCGATTTGACTAGTAAATTCTATGGAGGTATACATACTCTACCCCCCTCTAGATCTGAACTTGTGACCTCTTAAGAGGAAGCACGTGTTCTTAACCATTAGGCCCAGGAGTAGAACATAGACCTCACTTTCTAGACAGGTTTTTCCATATTGGGTTTTGGCGGGGTACATCTTCTGTTCATTATGTGGATGGTGTGTTATTTTCTTAGCTTCTTTCATTTCAATTTTAGTTTATTACAGTATTTCATGCATTTAGATAGTAATATTAAATTTGAGATCTAAAGTAATACACTACATAATAAGATATTTCACAATATTGTAAGATTTGTTGTGACAAACTATTCTAGCGGAATATCCATGACAGTTTGTAGATTAGTCATGGTTTGGCTTATTTACTAAAACATGAAGTATGATCAATCTTTGGTTTATTGAACAAACACAAAAATGTCCTTGATTTGATTGATAGTAATTTAACAATTTTTTTGAATGTATAGACTAATGAAAAAATAAAACTTCAAGTATTATTTTGTTATCACCTCAAGTGGAATTAATGTGCCTTGAGTTTGTGAAATGATAATAGGTTCTTGACTTGATTATGAATGTGTGTTTCTAATAGGCTTTCAATGATGTTCCCACTCTGAAAATTTCTGGAAAATTTGCAAAGATTTGGTTTTCAAAAAACATATCATTGAGACTTGTCCATTCTAGAAAAATATTAGAAGTGAACTCTTTCCACGAAAAAACATATTTTAAATATACACTAAAAGTGCAAGTTCTGATTTTGTTGTCTATGTTATATGCTTATCCAAAAATACCATGTATATCTACTAATTTTTACATGAGATAAACCTAACATGTTAATTGTTAAAAGTCTTAAACACATTTTGTTTGAAATCTATGGTGTGAGAAGTATTGAAACATTCATCCCAAGAAAGCAATCTAGGTATACACCTAACTTATTGGCTTATAGTTTTATTAGATGAGAAATTTACTAAGAGGAAAATGGAATTAAGTTCCAGAGGATGAGGACCTAATCCCAGGGGAGAATCTCTAGATATAATGAAAATAATGAAAATATGATATTCTCGGTTCATTTTGATGGAACTCCTTAATAGTTTTATTGTATTCTTAATTATATTATGCTTGATGATGTGGGGATCCAACCTCCTTCTATTAGTTGGGGAGAACAAAATCATAGAACACCATGCCGATAGAAAAATTCGGATTGGACAAGGGTTTCTTTTAATGATGCAAGACCTAATCTTTCCTTTTTATTACTTCTCTAACAACCCATCCTAATACTAATTGACTTGTGTCTTCTTGGCCTACATCTAAAATCCTAATTTCCCATCCAAACAATTATGATGGTTGGGATTCTCCTTTGCTTCCACCCCATGGTACTTTTCGATTGGAAATGATACTTGTTATTTTCATTGGCTTGAACATGTTTACTTTACTTTGAACATGAAATCCAATAACCAACCTACTCCTTAGAGCCAAACTCCCCTTCCCGCACTAAAATCTACAAAGGTAAATCCTATAGTTAGTGTCACTACTAAGAAGGAAGTTTCCACCCTATCATCGGGATACATTGACTTTCGAGAGGTCATGGAGATGTTTAGGAACATATTGGCATATGAAAAAACACACAATTTGAATATTTCATCTAAGATGGATATAAATTTAAATAACATTGATGATGTAATCTAGAAAGTTCATGTAAGATGGATATCAATTTAAAGAACATTGATGATGTAATTTAGAAAATTCAATGTGCAAGAATCCAATAAGAGAATTCCATAGAAATGAATGATGATGATATTTTGGGTGTTATAAAATGAATAGTTTTTTGGAAGAGGGATGTTATTAGACAATTTTAAATTAGGAAGTTGAAAATTTTGTCAGATGGGAAAAGAAGTGAGTTAAAATACAAGATTGTACACATTGTTGTCAATAAAAAATATGACTAGGAAGATATATCTATGAATTTCATTATTCGACTATTGAAAACACAACACATATTTGATGCAATGTTTGTTCTGGTTGATGGGTTTTCAAATATGGCACACTTCACACCTCATAAGAATACTAGTGATGTGATAGATTTCATAGAGTTATTCTTCAAGGAGGTGGTGTGGTTGTGGATTTTGAAAGACGATCACATCAAACATAGAACTATATTTTCAATTCATTTTTGGAGGATGTCGTGGAAGAAGATGCAAAATGAATATACAATATAATTCAACTTATCACCCTCAAACAAAAATAGTCAACTAAAGTCTTGGGATTATTTTATGGTGTTTAGCTAAAGACAAGTTCAAATAGTGGGATTAGGTTTTCGTGCATGATGAGTTTGCATAAAATAGATTTATAAGTAGGTAAGTGTAATACCATTCAAAATTGTTTGTGTAAGGAATCCTATAGGAATCACAAAACTAACACAGTGACCAACAATCATGTATATAAGTGATGACACAACAGATAAATTAAGAGAGAAAACTATGGAGTGTAAGGAGAGAAAAAAATGCACATATGTGGTAGATGTCCTTTGCAATTGATGACTTGATTATGGTACAACTAATGAAGGAGAGATAACCCATGGGATATTGTAACAAACTAAGTGTGAAAAATACTAGACCATGCAAGGTAAAAATAAATCTTGGTGATAATTCTTATGAGGTCAAGTTGATATTGGAGTAAAATATTTTCCCCATGTTCTTCATTGCAGATTTATATGAGTACCAATGTAGTTATGCGATATAGAGTCTCAAAGTACACAAC